>CM031237.1:772855923-773455923 GCA_018340775.1 Taxus wallichiana var. yunnanensis | reverse complement strand
TATGATTCAATTTTGGCCCGAGTTGAATTTTCTTGCAACAATTTAGTGAATAAGAGTGCTAGGAGAACATGTTGGATTGTAAATGGGTGTAGCTCACGATGGATTACAAATTACAAGAGTTCAACAACAAGGGAAGAAGTGCAGAAGCAAAATATTTCGCTAAGTACATGAGGAAAGTGCACCAACAAGTGTCAGAGCAATAAGAGAAGAGTACAAAAAAGTACAAGCAATATACATATCGCAAGAAGCAGGAGCATGAGTTGAAGTGGGAGATATGGTTCTATCCCTCCTAAGGAACAGGTTCCCAAGGGGAACATATGACAAGTTAAGATGGAAGAAAATTGCATCATGCAAGTTATCAAGGAAGTTTGCGTCCAATGCCTATGAGATAGCATTGTGAGGACATAGGCATTTTCATAACTTCAAATTGGTAAATTTGTACCCTTACCATGAGGGGAAAGCAAGTGATGAAAATGTAAATTCTAACTTTGTGAATGTGGATTAGAGACAACTATTGCCTCAAAAGGCATGGGACCGAATTGAGAAGGTGGTTGATTCTAGAATCAATAACAAAAGACAAGGAAAGGAATACAAGGAATGTCTAGAAAAGTGGAAGAATTGAGGTTGAAGATGTAACTTGAGTGAGTGCATGTGTAGTTGTGAAGCATGGAAGATCCATTGTAGAAATCATAAAATGTGGATCAATAGGAGCTTATGGTTTATTTCATTTACCCGAGGCGTGTGATGCAGAACATCCGGGTTCACAGAAATACCGCATCACCCAAAAACAAGTAGAGTTAATTCAATAAGTGTTTGCATCTTTCTCTTGGTTGGGAACACAAGTCCTCACAATAACACACTTTGTGACGTGTGACAATATGAAAATCTAGCGATTTCGGATGCAACACACAAAATTAGGGGAGGTCCTAGGAGTTTCTATGATTTCACCCTTCCCGCAAGATTGCATGCGTCAAATTGTGACTATAAGATCCCACAAGGTTGATCAACACTCCAAGTATCTCGTGAAATGTTATGAAGTGCCTGTGGTTGAAGATTTCACAAAGCCCAACATATTTTGTTTGTAAGGACATTGTGTTTGCAAGGAACCTACAAATCTCTGCAGGATTTGATTAATTATTTTGCAAGATTTTTGCACATCAAAGAAGGTTCATTATGACGTGTGACAGCTTAGTCTAGGAGTAATGGTTGTCATTTCTACTTAAATCCTAGAGAGTTCAACCGAACAAGTGGTTAGCCAAGTTGGTTAACTTGCAACAGGGGAATAGTGTACTTTTTCTAAAGAGTAGTAACTTTGAAATAGCTCGCAAACCAAGGGTTGCTAGGAGCATGCATAATTGAGTGCATAGGTCCATAGGTTTGAGTTGTGTCTTAATTATGGACAAGGTTGTAACTCCAAGTCTCACATACCACAGAGAGAAGAGTGTAACATCTCCATGATGTAATGAGTTGAGTGAATTCAATAAAGATATAGTTTGTGTTGAGATGTCATTTTCTACATAAGAGTAGTGTTAGTGTGACTTAATATTGCACACATTTGGTTGTTATTCATTCGAGTCCCTAATAGTGATTGCATCAAATACAATGGAGTCACGTATATGTTGACTAGAAGGTCTCTTGTTGAGTGAGCTACAAGTTTATGTATTTGGATTTGATTCCATGAAGGAACTGTATAAGGAGGATGATTGTTTTAGAGATGCATGGACAACATGCAAAGATCCACCGAGTATGCACAAAACACCATGGTTAAGAGTATTTACTACAAGGTTTGTTTTTCGAGGAAGCCAATTGTATATGCCATGAGGGTCTATGCGAGAGAATTTGATCAAAGAGTAACACAATGAACAACTAGTTGGTCACCTTGGCATCAAAAAATGTTGGCACAAAGTGAGAAGTACTATTAGCCTAAGATGGGTATGGATGTAAGAAACTTTGTGCACAAATGTCAAATTTACCAATTGGTAAATGGTAAAAGTTAGAACGCAACGTTTGTATTAACCACTATTTGTTCCGAAAAACAATGGGAACATATCAACATGGACTTTGTTTTAGGATTGTGTAGAATGCAAAAAGGCCAAGACTTTATTTGTGTTGTTTTAGATTTATTCTCCGAAATGGCTCATTTTATTCCCTACCAAAAGACTGATGATGCTACCCCTGTAGCCAATTTGGTTTCCAAGGAAGTCATTGATTGTATGAATTGCCTAGGAGCATAGTATATGATAGAGACACGAAAATTGTAGGGAAATTCTAAAGGATGTTGTGGAAGAAGTTGAATACCAAATTGCATTTTAGTTCATCATATCATCCCCAAATGGATTGTCAAATAGAGGTAAACATGGATCTTGGTAACTTATTGTGATCTTTGGTGGGAGAAAAGCCATGATCGTGGGATTTAGTCATGGCGCAAGCTAAATTTGCTTACAATAATCTGATCAATATGAGCACTAGAAGGATTCCACTCTAGATTGTGTAGGGGTGTAGCCCACGAGGTATCAAGGAACTACGAGACATTAGTCATGTGAGTGATAAGAGTGTTGAAGCGAGATGATTTCACCGGGTATATGCCTCGGCATACATCAACATGTAAAGTAGTAGCTGGAAAGAAGTATTGTGCAATACAAGTAATGTGCAAATCTAAAGAAGAGGATAGGAATGGCAAGTGGGATACATGGTCTTAACTCATTTAATGCAAGAACGATTCACAACAAGAGCATATGATATGTTGAAATGGAAGAAGATCGGGCCATGCGGGGTTTGTGAGGAAGTTTGCAATAATAGAACTATCAGATGGAGATATTAGGCATATTTTCAACCAAGCATATTTGTACCCTTACCATGAGGGACAAACAAGTGATGAGAATGTAAGCACGTATTCTACAAATTAGGATTGGAGAAGGTAGTTACCTAAAAGGTTAAGAGAAGATATTAAGATGGTGAGTGACTTTGCAATCACTAAGACATCACACAGAAGGATTATAAAGAGTATTTGGTGAAGTGGAAGGACTAAGAAATTGAAGAGGCAACTTGGATGAGCACATCCTAAGTTGTCAAATGTGGAAAATGCATGGAGGAGCTCACGGAATGTTCATGAGCAAAATATCACGATTCAATTCACTTTCTTGCATCTATGTTCGCCTACAATCTTGCATCAATCAAATAACGAGTAATAATAAGCAATGTGCACATCCTTAAGATGTCCGATGGTGCATAGATTGGTTGTTTACTCATGTAGCCTAAGAAGCCTTGAATTAGGAGTTTGTGAATTCTAGCGACAAGCTTTATGACACCGAGGTCTTGCACGGACTCATACAAATTCATCCACGCACTAAGTTATGAAGTCAAGTGCAACCACGAATGTTGGGAAGTTATGCACGGTTTGTGAACATGCACAACATTTTTTGTTTTGTGCTAAGCTTTGTCATAACCTCTATAATACTTTACTTCCCCAATTGATGATGTCATGTGGATCTATGATTATACTCTCTACCAGGTCACACGAGATCCCATGAATTAGTGAGACTTTGTGGAGTCACATAGAACCTCGTGTCTACGCATTGTTATGAGACATTTGCAAACCAGGTTTTCCAACATTTTGCAAGTATGGCGCACATGTTATCTTCAAAGCTTTACATAAATGAAGTTCCTGCAAACTTATGCAAGGTTCAAAAAGTCTGTTGCAATTACGCAAAGGACCATTCTAAGCAGCAGTGAACAGGACAGTGACACACCATGGACAACAAGGATAGGTTGGTGGCTTCTTCTATGAAAAGCCTCACCCACTAAAGCACATGTAAGCTTATATTTGTTGTTACATCAGAATGATGCCATGTGTCCAAGCAAAGCAGAATGATACAATGGAAACTGAACCGTTTCTTGATGAGTTCCGTTATAATGAATGGATGTCATTGTTCAAGGGGTCCAGGAGGAGCTAGGAAAGGTCAAGAGCTAAATCCGGGCCAAGTTTGGTTCAAGTAGAGACTTGTAGAAAGACCGCAGGTTTAAGAAGAGTTGTAAGGCATAATTCATGCCAAGGGACCGAATCTGCATTTTTTTAAATTTGCAATACACTACCAGAAGAGTGATGAATGTGCCTGTTTTGTATTTTCCTCGCTGAAAGCAATTATATTAAAGTTTGTTGTTTTTTTATGTTGCCCACAGACTGGGTGTATGCATGTCCATTGTTTGTGTGTGAATTCCCAGGCTGCATGGTCTAAGGCAGTCTTTCATTTGACTCTCTAACCTGGACCGCATCAGTATCATTCCCAAACCTAAATCTAGGTCCACTAAAGAAATCCAAACTGTTTGGTTGTAAATTGTAATAATCTTTTTAACAAAGTTTCTACTCCTGGTTTTCATTTATTTTTCCATCTCTTTAAAAATGCTGGTTCTGACACAGTTCCAATTTTTAGTGTCATTAAATAACTACCACAGAAGAACAGTCCTTGGTTCGATGAAGTAAATTTTATCATTGAAGCCAAAAATAAGATTTATTAAAAAAACGGTCTCAATATAAATAGTTCTTGTACCAAGCATCCTGCCCTATACATAAAGCTGAATATGAGTCCAGAACATTAAGTAGTTAATACGGCCCACTGTTTATGAATTCGAACTCCTTGCCATAGCCACACACGAGCTTTTTTGCTGACCACAAAAAGTAGTTACACAAGCAAAACAACACTCTTTAAATCATATGCCAGGTTATAAGGGATTACAAGATCGCCAAATGTTTCCCATAAACTAGCTATGATGTGAATAGAAAACAGACCTTATATGTGCCACAATAGGAAAGGAAGATAAAAACAGTGTTGAACTTGGGACACAAAAATAAAGAACAAGATGTCACTGTGTATCTGATCCCAATTGTAATTCAAGTGAAAGTGGGTGAAAAGGATCTGTTGAAACTACTATTATGCAAAGAAACAGATGATCAGCGGGTGACGTCGCAGTAGGAAAAAGGATGAGAACACATGGCTCAAGAATAACTGAAAATAAGAGCACTTTGAAGTGATTTGGATGGCAGATGAAATGATGAAGAGAGAGCTCAAAAGTTACAATGCTTCATATTCCCAAAATGGAAACCTATATGCTCGCGATCATGCTTTTTTATATAAAAGGCAAGAACTTTATATTAAATAAAAAGGCTGTTTACAACAACTGGCAGCTCATAAGAAAGTTAAAATCCTGAGCTGCTACAATATCGATTATGTAAGATATTGCAATTCAGCACTATCATCAAAATATACACACAATGAATCTTCAAGATCCCCTTAAAAACTGACTAGGACTTATACTGAGCTATGTACACAAAAACATATCTGCAAGAAATGTCTTCCCTGGCACAACATGAACAGATAAATGATTTTAACTTTTTGCATACACACTAAAGTCACCACCCCAAGATGAGTACCAATAATTTCCCTTACTAGTAATGAACAACAAAGGAAGTTTTTCCCAACATTGCCATTGGAAAAAATGCAACAAAATAGTTTAAACACCTGATTATCTGAAAATGTGTATAACATGAATAAATCTCAACTCGGATATTTCCACAAAAATTGACAATCCAGTCATAAAGCGATGCCGGAAATCACAAATTTATACATGTATTCTCCACTCTAGAGCAATACACATTGCTCAAATATAGTGTTTTTAACATTTTAAAAAGTCTGATAACATCGCTTTTCCAGTATTATCATTAGCCAGGCACTGTGTAGCAATGGAAATCAAATTCATGGTAACTTGAACAAATGTCAACTACTAGCATTCCACTTAACAATCATCAAATTATGTTGCCGCATTGGATGTTCTCGATGTCAATCAGAAAGGCCAAGAAAAGAAACACAAGCAATAAATACACCCAAAATAGTTTCTGCATCTTCTGTATCCTTGGAGAACCCGTCATGTGTATTATATACAAAAAAACATAACCTGTCAGGCTTTGCTCATGGCACTAAGGCCCTCATCACCATGTGCTTTGAAGAGACTTAGTAGCAAATCAGTTCAATCTCCTTGTTGAAAACTGTCCGACCCACTAACCACTAATCTAACTTCAATCATGATTTATACAAACTAATGATACATGCCACTTTACAATTCAATGCTTTCAGAGATGGTGTTATCCAAAATAAAATTGTCTGACAGAACCATTTACACTAGATGCTTCAGTACCTTCAGTTGCTTTGTAAGGCATTATAAGAAGCAAAAGGAGAGGTACTTGTGGAGGATTCATCTGGAGATGGAATATACAAGGGTCGACTAAAAGAACTAGCATTCTGCATAGATGCATTGTGTGAGCTGGGAATAGAAAAAGTGGCATATCTAGAAATAAATGACCCACCTATATTTAGAGAATTTGGATGTGAAAATAGTGATTGGAGAGAGGAATGTCTGGATAGATTTCTAACATTAATAGAATTTCCCTCCAAAAATGGGAGGGAGCTAAATGATTGTGTTCCATTAAGTGAGACACTATGAAAAGAGGATGCAGCATACGAGGGGATGGAAGTTGAAAATGTGTGCTCGTCTGGAGATCCCTGAAATGACGAAACATGGGAAGAAATTAAGGGAGATGAAGATAGAAGAGGGGTGTGCTCTGAGACTGGAGGCTCTCTAACACTAGCCTTAATATCACGTTTGCATACAGGGCAGAAGGTCCTCCACCTGGTGAGCCAAGAGTCTATGCAGAGTATATGAAATTCTGTCATCAAAATAAGAACCAGAAGATGAGCCTATAAAAGCTTAAGATTACTGATGAATCTTAACCAAGATCATTTAGTTTTGAGAATATAATTAATCTTCACAATGCACAATTGACATCAAACAACTATTCACACAAATTTGAGAGAAAAAATCGTCACTTCCCATCTCAAGTTAAAGAAAAACAAAAATATGAAAATAAAATTCCGCTTATCTATGAACGTACATACAAGGTTAGAAGTAAAAACTTACTATGATGACATGGCAGAACCCGCAGTTTCTCCCCTGCTGTGTAGTCTTCAAGACATACAGCACATGTCTCTGATGTGCAGTTGTCATCAACAACAGATGTGAATATAAGGCTTGGTAATGCTTTTACTTCTTGAGAACTCATAATATGGCGTCGAGGTCGACGCCTTCGACGGTGTAACCGATATCTCCTTATGCAGACACAAATTGCAAGCACGGCACATAAGGCAAGTAGCGAGATAAAAGCAATTAATATCACTGTCCATGTCGTATCCTCTCTTGAGGGGATGATACAACATTCAACATTTTCATTACCACTGTACTTTCGAACTCTTTTCCCGCTACCTTGAAACAAACACAGCATTTATAGTGATACCTTTAGAGGTCCCACCCACTGCATATAGAAAAGAGTAACAGCAGAGCAGTTAGATCTCTGAACACCAAAAACTACACTGCTTTTTTGACATATGAATAGTTTTAAAACTTGTACATTACACCTGCATGCCATTTTATTAGGCCAGCCTTTGCTGGAACATACTTCTCAGTGCTCACACATTCCACAAAGTTTTCATTGTGTTTTAACAAAATATCAGCCACCACAGGACTAGGAAATAGGCACAGAAAGATCCAAGACTGCGAGAGAAGCGATTAACAGCATTTGCATTGAACTTCTCAATCAGAAAGTAGTTTGGGAAATTACAGTACAAATAACAAAGCTAATATACATTTAAGTTTTTGGAGAAATCAAGTCCATAGTTTGCATACACAGGACTCCACAGATCCAAAAAAATTGACTGCAATTTTGGCAATACTCGAGCATAAAAAAACATTAAATTTTTAAAAACCATAAATTTTATGCAAAATATGGTTACAAAATGTATCAAATGAGTCTATTAAACATTAAGAAAGTGTTTTTTATTGGATTTGGATACAAATAGAGTACAAAATCGAATTATTATGTGAATACAACAACCAAATGATAAGTCTTATGAATTTATGATGATTGTCATTGAAAATTTAAATCATAAATTGCATATCTATGCAAGTTACAAATTACAAATTACAATAATTTACAATTTCCTCTTCCCCATTCTACTAAAAATTGGGGAAAGGGTCTAGTGACTCTACTAGTCCCCACACTCAGTTGCAACTGATTGCTCCTCCCGAAAGGCTACAAATCTGCGGCTCCACCACGGTAGTAGACGGCATTGAATGTTCGACATCATCTACAAAGATGTCGTCCAATCCAATCTCTCATGTTTTTGCTTCACCCTCCATAGCTCCCGTCTCGAAAGCAACTATCTCGTCCTCTATGAACGTGGGGCTCTCCTCTTCTTGCGCAATCCAACACCGTATAGATCAATCTCGTGAATCAATAGGCTTCTGCGATGTTTCCTCCACTTTTCATGTGTAAAGTTGAAGATTGTATTACACAAAAACTAAGTCAATGAGGCATCATTGAGTCCACTTGTTGCGCTTCTTCATGTGAATGGCCACAAACAAACTCTAGTTGTGCTCACATCTAGAAGCACTACAAGGTTGAGATAAAATTTGGAGGACTGCCTTTTAAAGATTTGGGGTTTTTCCACCCCAATCTTCCCACCAAGAAGTTACAAACATGATGATCAAAAGTTTGTAAGTAATTGACAATTGTAAATTTCTCACTTGTAACATAACTAAATACTCTAATTTTTGTTACCTTGTGGCTAAGTGGATCTCCCTCGTAATGTTCCTTTTTTCAAATTAATAGACGTTAATAATATTTCTAAGTTGCGCCCACTCAATTCATCATCTAAGGGCAACTTATTAATATTATTATAAGAATAAAATGTATTTTTAAATACTGGCAGGTAAAAGACCCCTTTTTAGCCTATTTTCCATTGTATTTAGTTGGCTAAAGGGAGAATAAAGGAGGAATTAATAATCTAATTTTAGTACTAAAGTAATTCTTATTATTGGTACTTTAATTAATTATTAAAGGTGGGTGAAAAAGTAAAGTAATATTAAAATAGAAAATAAAGTTACTTTATTAATCCCACATGGAACGCCCCACTTGAAAAATAGAGACAAAAAGTATAAAAGGAGGTGAAGAGGGGTTCATTTGGCATCTTTGGTCATTTATCTAATTTCACTTTGGAGAGTTGAATGCATTTGCTTTCACTTTCAGCCATAGAGGACGAAAACCCTCCTTGGTATCCTATTGGGGACGAAACCCCTCAATAGAATTCAGATTTGAGGACGAAAACCCTCAACATCTATTGGGTGACTTCATTCGAGGTCACATTTGGGCGCAAAGACAGATTTTCAGAGCTAGGGCACATTTTCCGCTTCAGATCTACATTTCAAACGAAGAAATTCAACCAATGGAGAGACATCTGCCAAGACTTCAAGCAGGACAGCTAGGGCATGATTTGCAACCATATCTAGGGCTATCTACACCCTTGTGGGTGGAGTTTGGTGCATTCTAGGGCACGGTTGTTCCAAATCTATACATCATTTGCTTTATCATAATTTTAGAGGCCATATTCAACTTTGTTTCGGAGGATTTGCGCTTGGAATCACTTCTTTCCAGCCATTTTTGTATGCTGCCCTTCTGTAGACATAGAATAAATTTCCATCTCTTGTTTTGAGTTCCAAAAATTCAACATTTTAGTGTTCTTGCATTCCTAAATTATTATAAATATTTTGGCATGAGATTTGGGTCATTTGAGATCAGATTCAAAGTACTTTGTGGCACTTTTGTCTTCGTAATAGTTCGTCATACCTAGGGTTTGTTTCAGATTTCTATTTTTGCGAAAAACACACATTATTGTCCTAACATCTCTATTTTCAGTTTGCTGCAATAAATCTGAATTTTCAGGTGTTCCCTTTGGGTTGGAAAATCCTCCATTGGGGACATTACAAAGGTGGTATCGAGCTAATGATCTCGCTACTTGTGGGAAGAATGAAAAATTTTGTACATACCATCGATGCATAGTCTATAAATCATGGAATTACCGAGTAAACATGAATTGAGAACAAATTTTTGCAGGTTAGGGAAGGAACTTGAGCATCCACCTTATTCAAAAAAAGTTCTTTTCAATATGTTGGAGGAAGTGGCAAGGCAAATTGTTTGTCCATGTTAAGACAATCAGATTCTAAGTCTATGTTTTGGGCAATGAATCCATTGGTGATTCATTTGGTTGGGCCCAAGCTTCTAAGACACTCAAATCCAGATGTAAGACTTGTAGTTATCACTTGTATTAGTGAAATTACAAGAATAATAGCTCCTAAACAGCCATACAACAACAACATCATGAAAGAGGTATTGAGGGTTTGGATGACATCAAAAGTCCTTTTGCTAGGAGGGTCACTATCCTAGAAACTATGGCAAAAACTAGATCTTGTGTTCTAATGTTAGATCTAGAATGTGATGATCTTATTCTCCAAATGTTTGAATATTTCTTTGCTGTTGTCCATAAAAATCATATGGAAAATGTAGTAGCCTCAATGCAGACCATTATGACTTTGGTCTTGAATGAGAGTGATGATACTTCACAACAATTGTTATCCATACTAATGGCTGGTTTTGAGCAGAAAGTATCACCAATTGCGAGTGCACTATTGGCTAAAAGTGTGGTTGATCAATGTGAAGAAAAGTTGAAACCATACTTAACCACATAAATGATAGCTAAATTGCACAAGAACTCTCAGAAAGAGGACAACAAAGAACCTTGGGAGCCAAACCACAGTTGTCTAGGCAAAGGACATGGGGAAGTGTTGTCAGATGAAGAACCAAAAAAGAGTTACATACAATAGAACCTCCAAAGGTCAAGGAAGAAATTGTGTTAGTGCAGCATGAGAAAGAAGAGAAATCAAAGTTGCAAGAAATTGAAAGGAAGCAAACCATGGAGGAACATGCACCATCCTTCGAATTTCCAAAAGGTGAGCTCCTTGTTGGCAGTCTAAGGTATGGAAATGATGATCATAATTCAGATTTGTTGCTTCATCCTATATCACTACAAAATTCTTGTTCTCATGAGAAGCATGCTAAAAGGAGTGATAAAATAAAGGATATAGTTTGCAATATGGGGCATGTGGACTCCTTGATCCAAGTTCATAATTATGGGCACCAAAGGGTATGGGATCCTGGTAATATTCTGAGTTCTACAAAGGGTAACAATTTTGATTTCAATATCTTTGATGTTGTTAATGTCATTGGAAAAAGGAAAAATCAGAATTGATTTTGGATAAATGTAAGAAAAGCTTGGTACAAGTTTTAGAAAGTAGTACTCAGAGAAATTTTGGTTTGAATACAAAAGGCATTCAGGTGGACTAATTTGATGATGGCCAATGGGCAGCCCTTTGTCTGTTGAGTTGCAGGTCTGAAGTTTTACAACAGCAGTCAAGTAATGTGGGTATTCAACCCATAATAGATAGACAAGACAAGATTTCTAACAAGGAGTTTGGTGCCAAGCATTTGGGCCAAATTGCTAGTGTTCAAGGCACACAAAAGAGTGTCAAACAAGGAGCATATGAGACTAAGTTTCAGGACAACCTTATTGGAGAGTTTGCACATGAGAAAAGCACCTTACTAGGTAACAATGCTAATGTTCAGTCTGTTGTACTTTTCGGAACAACAAGCAATAAAAGGCAAGTTGATGGTTTTTACAACCTCGTTAAGGCCCATGAAGGTGTCCCATGCATGTATCAACAAGTTATGGGTGTAGTCAAGGAAAAAGGACTTCATCAGGTGTATACAAGACCATGTCCAGCCATTACAATTCCCAAATTGTAGTTGTACAAGTGAGTTCAGTCATAGAGTTGCTGATTAGTAAGAGATTTTTGAGTAAGCTTTTGATTGTTGAAGAAGTTTCAGTCATTCTTGGATCATTTCCAACCTCCAAATTGTTGATAGGGATAGTTTTCAAAGAGAAACTTCAGTATTACAGCTGTTATATCTTTTTAATGCTCAAGGGAATTGAGTTGGGACTGCTGCAAACAGCCACTTACAGCCTCACATTGACGGATTTGGAACATTTTGGGGCTGCATACAGCTGTTGCACTCACCTATCAGCATTTTTAGGGCTCATTTCAAATCAAATGTTGAAGAGGAAAGCTTGGGCATGATGAAGAGATTGTAAAAGTGTTGTTAAACACTCTTGTTTTCTTTGATACGTTTGTTCCATGTGCAGGTCCAGGAATGACGGAGAAGAAGGCTACTTGCAACTTTGCATACATTGGTGAAAAGATTCAATTGTTAGACCTGAATTCATGTTGGTACAAATTCTCTGATTTTTCTAACACATACCAGAAAATTGTGGAAGATTCAAAGACTTTCCAAGTTGGGCATCATGAGGGCTACATACAAACCAAGGCTCAAAACTCAGAACTCAAATTTTGGCAAGAGCTCTCTCATTTGTGACAGCACGGATCTAGGCTTTTCAAGCACTACAATATTTTTACCTCTTGGATTTGGGGAGGACTGTAATGTCCCCTTTTTCAAATTAATGGACATTAATAATATTTCTAAGTTGGGCCCAGTCAATTCATCATCTAGGGGCAACTTATTAATATTATAAGAATAAAATGTATTTTTAAATACTTGACAGTAAAAGACCCCTTTTAGCCTATTTTCCATTGTATTCAGTTGGCTAAAGGGAGAATAAAGGAGGAATTAATAATCTAATTTTAGTACTAAAGTAATTCTTATTACGGTACTTTAATTAATTATTAAAGGTGGGTGGAAAAAGTAAAGTAATATTAAAATAGAAAATAAAGTTACTTTATTAATCCCACATGGAACACCCCACTTGAAAAATAGAGACAAAAAAGTATAAAAGGAGGTGAAGAGGGGTTCATTTGGCATCTTTGGTCATTTATCTAATTTCACTTTGGAGAGTTGAATGCATTTGCTTTCACTTTCAGCCATAGAGGACGAAAACCCTCCTTGGTATCCTATTGGGGACGAAACCCCTCAATAGAATTCAGATTTGAGGACGAAAACCCTCAACATCTATTGGGTGACTTCATTCAAAGGTCACATTTGGGCGCAAGACAGATTTTTAGAGCTAGGGCACGTTTTCTACATTTTCCACTTCAAATCTGCATTTCAAGCAAAGAAATTCAACCAATGGAGAGACATCTGACAAGACTTCAAGCAAGGACAGCTAGGGCACAATTTGCAGCCATATCTAGGGCTATCTACACCCTTGTGGGTGGAGTTTGGTGCATTCTAGGGCACGGTTGTTCTAGATCTATACATCATTTGCTTTGCCATAATTTTGGAGGTCATATTCAGCTTTGTTTCGGAGGACTTGGGCTTGGGATCACCTCTTTCCATCCATTTTTGTAAGTTCCCCTTTTGCACACATAAAATAAATTTCCAGCTCTTGTTTTGGGTTCCAAAAATTCAGTATTTTGGTGTTCTTGCATTCCTAAATTATTATAAATATTTTGGCATGAGATTTGGGTCATTTGAGATCAGATTCAAGGTACTTTGTGGCACTTTTGTCTTCATAATAGTTCGCCATACCTAGGGTTTGTTTCAGATTTCTAATTTTGTGAAAAAACACACATTGTTGTCCTAATATCTCTATTTTCAGCTTGCTGCAATAAATCAGAATTTTCAGGTGTTCCCTTTGGCTTGGAAAATCCTCCATTACGGACATTACACCCTCAAATAGCTAACACCGAAGAAAAGAGCCTCCCCTAGCATGTTTGTAATTCTACAACTCTAAAATAATGACGTCTCTTACCTCAACCTCTGGTGTCATCCTCTCAATGCATATTGAGAGGCCCTCCATAACCTCCCCATTAACATATGTAAAGCCATGAGAGAGAAAACTTGAGGTTGAAGCAAGAACTCACAGTATGAATGGGTTGGTGGAGTTGATTGTTCCACCTCTAATCTATTAGCTCCCAAAAGGGCCCAGTCTAGCTATATCCCCCTATTATAATTTTGGATAGCCTCTTTGCCCCTATCCATGGCCTCATAAATGTATCCCATTGGTTTTTTCTACCTACCAAACAAGTGCAAAACCCTCACCAAAGGCTCCAACACCTATAAACAAATTAAACTTTAAAGTTACAAACTTACAATTAAAGTAAATAACAATACATTTAAAAATGAAAATAAAAGAATCGACTTAAAATTTAAATTGAAGTTTGAAGTTACCTTGATAATCTTTGCAACTCTCTTTGCAAAAACATCATCAAAAAATTTCTATGTGGTCCTCTCTCCATCAGCTTTCTTTGAATATGGTGAATCTAGCCATATTTGACTTACAAACATTTCCTTCAACAAACTGCAAATACTTTGCACCATTAGGAAGTTAGTTGCAAACCTAGTGATACTCACTCGCACAAGTTCTTCACCTCGGTGTGTTTTTTCATCAAGTTGAGAACCCAAGGGTGATTATAAATGTATTTTGTTATATTTCTCACATCTTCTACAACCGGTCTCACCCAATCAATTTTTCCTGTGTCCTCCACAAGAAGGTCAAGACAATGGGTTGCACAAGAAGTCCAAAAGAGTGATAGATGTCTCTCTTGAAGTAGTCTCTCAACCACCACATATGTTGTTGCATTGTCAAATAACTTGCACAACATTCTCAATGCCCACCTCTAAGATCTCCTCCAACATAAGGATCAAATTTTTCAATTCTTTGTTGTGTCGAGGCATCAATTCATTTCAAAAACCGTCTCACCATTTGAAGCCGCCAAAAAATTGATGCAAGTGTGGTTCCTTCCATCGTCCACCCATATGAAAGAATGGTGCACCCAAATTTATGCCACTTCTTATTTTGATCTTCCAAAATTAACTTTGCATTTACAACCGCACCCTCAAGCAACCTACCACTTAAGTCTCTTAGAGAGGGTGCCTTGTACCCTTTCCCTGCAACTATCAATAACATCACCAAATGCTCTCAATACGAGCTCTTCACCAAATCAAGGGAAAATTGTTGTAATACCATAAATTTGCACACATTATCTACTTCCTCGTGCATTTCCTTATCCGACTTGTACTTGCAGAACGAAGGTTGTGCCCTAGGTATGTTTCTAGGTACAAAAACTATGTATCTCGCCTTTGTTCGAACTCAATGAAGCGGATGTTCCTTGTAAACATGGACCACAACTAGAACCCACAATCATCTCCGCATCTCCCTCTAATTCTATTGCCTTCTCTAGTTTCTTCTCATCCAACAATGCAGATTTTGCCTTCATCTCTCATTATGCCTCTTTCATAAAGCATTGGGACAAGTTGTGACGTCACGGAAAACAATGCAAGCAAGACGATACTTAAGGCGATCGATGCTTCCATAAACCTTCTTCTCATAGAAATTGCAAATCACAATCCCCTCAACCGCTCCACATACAACGTACTTCCAACCAAAGATATGGCAATTAGAGGGAACGCTTCTTGCTATTAATACTAAGTCTGATGATAAACCTGATGCAAAGTCGGATGCTCCTTTAATTTGTATGCTAAGTTTTAACTTGTAGCACATTCAAATACCAAATAAAATTAAATAACATTAAAAACCATAAATTTGTAATCGTCAACCTCAACCCTAAGTACAAGGAAACCCTAAATAATCATAATTGTAAACCCTACAATCAAGAATAAAGACAACACAATTAAAAACAACATTTAAAACATACATTCCGACAATTTCGTTCATTAATGGTGATAAACTAGCATAAATCACGATAAAATTTAATCGAATTGCATAAAATGCATGCAAATTTGCAAATCATTTTTGGAAACCTAATTTTAACAATATAAAAAGAATTTACATGCTTGAAAAGAAGGGGAAAAAGAACTAACCTCCAAATGAAATTCTTCAAATCTGCTCTTCAAATTCGCTATAAAATCCCTTCAATTCAGTCAAAGGATGCTCAATAGTTATGTGATTACAAGTTGTGGGGGTGTGGGGCTTATAAAGGAGAAATAACAGCATTTTTTCAGCATTTAATCCGCATTTCTATCATGTTTGTACCATATCCCACGCTTTCTTCCGCATATGACGAGTCCGCCTATAAAACATGTCGAGTCTTGGCAAGTAGTCACTGCCATTAACCGCTCAAAACTCACCGTGAGTTTTCCTAGTGATTACTCACCCAACGAGAAAAAAAGGCGAGTACTCACTAAGTCTACAAACTATGATCAACTTGATGTGCATGCAAGTACACGAATGAAAATAATAAACACTAAGGATTGGCATGCAACTTGATGTGCATGCAAGACTTCACAGTAAGGATTGGCATTCACAATTTCAAACATAGCATTGCTTTTGCTATCGATCAAAGGATTGTTTCCCATGAGTTTAAGGCCCGCCACACCATTAAGACGATTTCCCAGCTAAAAGATTACACACCAAGCATTACTTATGATTGTTGAGCACATAACAGACAGATTTGACAACATTGATACTCCACATTAGCTAATGCCAGTCTCAAACTATATCAAGAATTGCACCTTCAATTCCCTTTGACTCTACATTTCCAATCAATGAATCCAAGACAACTAAGCAAACTAATCAAACACATATATTCTTGTTTGTTTCCTGTTGAAAATATGCTTCTCATTTCCTGTATGTAGCTTGGCATTTGATATTTTTGCTTGGTTTCGAATCATCTCTTTGAGCACCTCAATTATCTGTATAGTTTTAGTCTTTGGATGATCTAATTGGTTCAATGATTTTCATTTATTCTTAAAACATTCTTAAGATTAAGTTTATATCATCCATTTTGACAATAATAAGAAACTAGAAAGAATCACACCATTTGACAATAATAATGGAAGTACAGTATGTTGTGGTCAACATGCCCCTTTTGGCATTTCATTAAGGGAACCTCAGATCAGAGTATTGGAAGTCTAAATCTGAAATAAAAATTGTTAAGAAAGCAAAGTTGGATAAGTTCACAATCTTTTGATTTTTCTTATAAATTTTCATGTTGGAGCCTAGTTTCCGTGAACTGCAGATTATGTGTTCATTATATTTTGTGCTTCAAAATTTTAGACCGTTTTTCTTGATTCCAAACCTGCACTTTCCTGAATAGCAGTATAATGGTTTAATTATATGCATTCGATTGAGTTTGGATTTTCATAGTATTTCATTGTTGTTCGTGCAAAGTGTGATTAGATTCTTGAATTTTGCCTTTAAAAGTGCTTTAACGTGTATGGTGGCATTTTCTTTGTGTGCAGAGTTCAAACAGTTGAAGTTGTGTTAAGTGCTCCAATCGACAAAATGAGGATTAGTGGACCAATGACATTGTTGAATTCCCTCACAACTTTCAGCAAAACCCTCAAAAAAGTTTCTAAGTGTTCCAAAGAAATTGAACTCACAAATGAGCGACAAGCGGCAACATCTCGTGGCCTCAGCCCTCAATGTATTTTGAACCTTTTCTTTTGCGGAGATGGTTTGAGTCCCAAAGCTCAAGTCTCTAAAATAGTACCATGTGTCGTAACCTCATCCTTTCTTTGAACCTCACCCATAAAAGTTGTTTCCACAGACATTTACTTTCACAAAGCCCACAATGGACGAAACAACGCCACATGCTCCAATCACGTTCTCTCGACACCTCATGAGCACTTGGGTGCCTTATGTTTTAAGAATTCAATCTCCCCAAAGCTCGGCTCTTCATGTAGCTGACATGTGGACCAACCATGGTGTCTTGATTGTTTTGGCTGAAGGCTATCTTGTCCAATGCTTGTTATGGATTTCCACAAAGGTGACAGTTATGAAAGGCAAACACGTGGATGGTTCGGATTCACCGTGATTCTAAAACTTAAAAATCTGCCACCTTAGGAGGAAACGGTAGCTTTTCATTAATGTCGTTTAAGGTTGAATTATACACAAAAGATTTGCTTTTATGGGATCAAGAAAATCAATAAAGCGTTACCATTAGACGTAATAACTCCACACATTTAAGTCTTCGCGCCTACAACTTCCAAAGTTGTTGGGAATTTCTTCAAAGTTTGCATAATTTAGTGCAATCAATCACAATGGGAATCATGGCTTCACCATATTCCTTGGCCACACAAGAATTTAATGACACTATGTTCATGAAAAATTCAATGCCCTCTTTGAAGACGTATAGTAACATATACCACCCAATTGAGAAGATAGAGGTCTAGTTTGTGGGTAAGCAGTTGAAAGAGAATGATGACTATGTCAAAGATCTTAAAGCCATCAAGAAGTCGAGTCTGCATAATATTTCTACAAAACCCGAGGTATTTCATTACAAACACCTAATTAGGGACTATTTTGTTATATGTGCTATGAAGGATAGAATTTAGCACATAACTCTTTCAATGATATGTATAAACTTCTCACTCCCGCCTATGGGTATAATCAGGATTCTACGAAGAATGGATGACTCGAGGCAAATGTTTATAAGACTTTGAAGGATTGGTCTATAGAATATGATTGTTTAAAGAAGAAAAGTCGAGTGAACTACCCATTCGCTCACTCACTTGAAAAAAGAAATAAGGGTTGGTATGATCTTATTGAAAAAATTATATAGAGCCCCTAAGAAAACCCATGGAAATCAATATTGGATCCCTTGACTAGGGCAAATCATTGCAATCAACCAAACTTTGGTGAGATTATTGCATTCAATCTACAATAGTCTTGGGATGTTGCACATAATGTAATGCCCCTTTCGGCTCAAAACCCTAATGGAAAATTGCTGAAAATGATGCCAACCACATGTAGAAAACTTGATTTTTATGACAACAAACTGATTTTATGCAAAAATTAGGCAATGACTGTATTAGGTCCACAAAACCCTAAGCAACCTACGTTGAATTCAGATTATAGCCTTTCCCACACACAAATCTTCAAAATACATCACAACATGAAACACTTGATGAATTCATGCAAAATAAATGCTTCAATAATAAATTACAGATCGTTGGAATTAATTCTAATTTTATTGGATAGCTGAAACTTCAAAATTCCATATCTTCATAAATACTTGGAGATAAAATGCAAATGATAGCTCAAATTGACCACAAAAAATATCAGCTATCCAATAAAATTAGAATTAGATTTTTCCAACCACAAAAACTCACTAAAAAGTGATCCCGATATCTCCAAATGAATAGATCATGAAAATGAATATGGCAGCCCCAAAAAAATGTGCCCTAGCTGGAATGTGACAGACCCAAAAACGTGCCCTAGCTCACATAGAAACCCTTTTTGTTCTGAAATTCTAAATTTCAAAGCTCTGGTGTGACTCCCGGATGAAGTCACCAATGCAACAAATGAGGGTTTCCATCCCCAAGTGTTGTGACTATTGCGGGTTTTCATCCCCAATAGGATCCAACGAGGGTTTTCGTCCTCAAAGGGTGAAAATGAGAGCTCATTGCTTCAATTTCCAAAAGAGAAGTATATAATTCACAAGATGATGATTACAATGAGCCCCAACATTTGCTTTTATAGCCTTTCCTTTCCTTTCTTTGTGGAGCGCTCCACGTAGGTCTCTTTATTTTTTTTATGCTTTTCCCTCTTAAAGAGGGACAACCTCTCCCTTTTAGCCGACTAAAAATAATGAAAATAGGCTAAGGGTCTTTTTCCTACTTTAGTATTTAAAAATACGTTTTATTTTAATAATAATATTATAGAATTGTCCCAAAATGAAGAATAGGCTAGGCCCAACTTAAAATATTATTAATTATTTTTAATTTAGAAAAGGGGACATTACACATAATGGGGAAGGGTTTTATATAATGTCTTATATGTTTGATGTTTGTGCTACCTTGGAGTTCAAAACCCTCTATTTCCTACGTGACATCGTCACTTTGATAATCCCATTCATGTATTGTTCATTGTCTTGTACTCCCATAATTTCAAATTTCATGTCTATGATATTCACGGTGCTTTCTACCCAATTATTTATGAAGGCATTCATGGAGTTTCTATCCCTTGGTTATCTCCTCTTATACGAGCTTCAATAAAGAAGATAGGCACCTATTGGTATTACCCAAAGGCCACATTTCATAGAATAAAAGCACAATGACCACTCCGATTCAGCACCCCTATTATGTCCTTGATCGGTTGGTTATTATTGAGATGGATCATCAATTTGTAAATGGAGTTGGGGTTGTGCAAAATAAAGCAATATAAACCCTGCCCTATTCTCCCTTTCACCCTTGCACACAGAGTTTCAAAATTGGCCGATAGTGCAAAAATTTGCTTCATTTATGGAGAAGTTTAATCTCCCAATCAAAGGACAATACATGACATGGGATCCCAAGGGAAATGTCAAGAGGCATATTGAGAGCTTGCAGGGAAAGGTTAATGTAGTTTATGTGCATCAAGCAAGCTCTAATGACAATTTTAACTTGAACCCGAGGATGATCAAGAAGTAATTGATAAACTGGAGAGGGTTCGAATTCTTAGGGCTAAGAGAAAATAGTAGCTGGTCCACCTCCTAGATTCATGTCAGACATGGGTTCTGGATCACTAGAGAGGACTGGCCCCAATTTGAAGAAGAAGAAGATTATGAGAGGGTTATCTCTCAGACCTAATGCTTCATCAGCTATTGCCTCATCTCTAAATCCAAGAGTGAGTTTTGCTTCTCCATTAACTGTGCCATTGTCTACTGCTGTGTCAAGTATGTCTAAGGCAATTGTTGTGTCTACCTCTATTACTGTTGTGAGTACTCAAACTTTGCCAAGGGTCATCATTTTTTCTTCACCTGAAGTTGTGACATCATTTGTGATGGTTGTTGTTTTGGCTCCTATTGTCACTAGTGCTACGGATTCCTTTGTTGTTTCTAGGCCAATTGGGACTATGCCACGAGTTGCCTCTACAATGATCACCCTGTCATTGTCTTTGGTTTCAACAAGTGCCCCCTTGGTTGTTAAGCATGTCACTTCCGCCTCTTTTGGGACTATAATTACACCAACTTCGCCCATTCATTGCCTGCCAATTCCACCATTGATAGTTTACCATCCACCCCATGGTCCCATCTCCTTTCTCAACTTTTTACTACTCCACCCTCCATTACTACCACCAAGGCATTTGGCAAAACCTTAAAAGTTTGAAGTCAATGACCCTTTCCTTTGATTCACCTGTGGCAGCACCTTCAGTGTAAGTGATCCCTATAGATGGTCTCACTTCTTTGGTCACTTGTTCATCCCCTTGATCACAGGCTGCCTCCATTCTTGCCACTTTTCTTTAACTTTCATTAGATTCATTATTCTCTCCACCACCATCACAATCCACGTCGTCTCCCATGCCTTCTATTGCTCAATTGCCTCCACATTATCTAGCATTACCTCACCAAATCTAGTTGCTACCCAATAAGCATCCCAACAAGTCCCTCAAAAGAAAATGACTAAGTACGAATGGATTGCTATGTAACTTGTTAAAGTGCATCAGATTGATGCCTCTTCCTATTATCCCCCTCAAGTAAAACTAAGGTTTGACAAGCCAAGCAGTAGCCTCAAGCATACCACTACCAAGAAAATCAGGGGAAGAGGTCAAACCATGACCGTTCAAACAGAGGAAGATATTTTTCCATCACAAGGAAGAGGAAGAGGATAACCACTGGTCCTGGAGGAGATGATAGGAAATTGATTGCTGATCTTGTTTCAATTGTAAAATCTGCAATCAGGATGACAGAGGATACAATGGAGATAATGCAAAAAGAGTTCTCAAGTCCACTCCAGAATAACAGTGTTGCCTAATGTTGTTGCAGAGGTGCAAGGTCCATTGAGGAATTTATTTAGATCTTCCGCCAAGGTTCAAAATGCAAATGGTAAAAATGATCACTGTCCATGTCCAAAAGTTTAATTAATGAATTTACTGAGTTCGAGAGAAAGCTATCGACTCTTAAGAATGTAACTAGGAGAAATATGTTGCCTATAATATTCTTGTAAATAATATTCATAATCCTAGGTGTTTAGTAGGAGAACTTTTGTCTTGTAGCTGGAACTCTTCAAGTTCCCGTAGATAGTTGAAGAGTCATCTTGGAATGTGAAGTGAACAGCCATTTCTTGGCTTATTTATTTGTAATCTTCTTCATTCATTTCAACTAATGAGAATACTAAATTTTGGTTTGCACATGCTCTTTCATTTTCATTCTATTCATTTATTGCACAGTCCATTTATCCTGGCCTGACATTGGTATCAGAGCGCAGGCTTTTTCATCATTTATTTCCTCCTTCATTTTCTCATCCTCCTTCCTAGTTCTTGTCCGTACGGCCTGCACAGAATTGCTGCAGCTCGGTCTGGAGGTGGCATTTCAGTTGGAAAGCGTAACTGTGAACCGGTCGGCTTAGACATCTGCTGGTTGCATTTGGTGAACTGTGTCAAGCCGTGGATCTATACCTGCTGTTCATGAGAAAGGCATTCAACCTATCCTGTAGCCTGTAGGTGTTGGCATTGAAAGAAAGGTGCTTAAGCTGCAATAAAGGCATAACTGCTCTTGGATAAAGCTGCTGTCACATCCGCAGACCTGCGATGAAGTCCACACTACCTCTCCTGTATATTCTTCAACTCAAGCACAGCTGTATGGCATCCTTACCTGCAATAAATCAGAAAAGCGCCTAGTTATATTCATTTGATCAATATTGGAATTTGGAGCGTAGCTATCCTCCTACCATTGTCTACGTTTCAAATACAGATGGTGTTTCATTTTTTTTCAATCCTCATGATCAATATACCCACGTAGGAAGCTGAGAAGATAAGTCTTCTTTTAAAGCTTTGATTCATATTTTTTTATGCTTTTAATTTAGAACCAAAAGCATATAGTTTTGGAGGATTTTTTTATTTTTGAGATTTTTAATTTTGAAAAGCTTATATTACATCGGAGGAATTTATAGTGCAAATCATTTCTAAGCAATTTTGTTTTTCAAAATAAAGCAAATATTGGAAAATTAAAAATTAAAAACTGCAAACCAAACAAATAGCAACGTTCAGTATTAGCAATGCGTCTGGTTTGCACTTGTGAGTAATGTCATCACATTAAACTACTACATCCATTACTTAATAGAGTTGTAACAATGGCGTTTGTGGCATTGTCCCTATAAATCACCAAGGAGAAATAAGGAAATATATATTTTCATTTCCCTTCCCTCCGTTACCCATTTATATCTATTGTTCAACGTAAATCCCAAAAATAGGGAAAAACGATATATATAGGTTGTTACGCCCACGTATGAGGTTTTCTTGTTAAGCGGATATCATTCACAACAAAACCTTTTCACGTACTACCTAGGTACAACATACCATTGTGCTTTCACGTACCTTAACACCTCTTTCATGGGTTGACAGGTATATCGAAGGGGTGAGATTCTTCCACGTACCAACGGGTATATAGGAAGGGCAAGTATATCGAGAGGTCTGGTATATTGGTCTGTAGTATATTGGAAAAGGGAACTTGTTGGAGTGATAAGGAACCCCTCCATCTCCCTAGTACAAAATGACTCAATAAAATCAATTGTTGGCACAATTTTGACCAGCAAAGATACCTGGTTAGAGTGGTCTCGGCAAGTGGAGAACACACTCATCTTCAATGATCTATGGTTCAACATTTGCAATAGGGACACAAAGCCAACACTGCCTATAGATGCAAAGGAAGCCAATATCTGGAAGCAAAAGAATTTGAAAGCATTGGCCTTAATGAGGGCCTCAGTTGATGCAAAAGTCTTTCATCACATTCAGGGGTTTGATATTGCATGGGAAGCATTCAATAAGTTAAAGGACTTGTATGATTCCCACTCAAAGTTGGAATTCATATAGTTGCAATTGAAGTTGTTCAATCTTGAGTTGAAAAATGGTGATGTGATGAGTCTGGCCTCGAAAATCCGAGCTATCAAGCATGATGTTGAAGCCACCGGGGTGAAAATTGATATATACATGACAACATTCATAAAAGCCCTTCTTCCTACATATTCAACCTACTTGAGTCTTTACAAGCAAGCAAGCAATTAAAGACTCGCATTTGATCAATTGGTTGAAAAGATGGAAAAAGGGAAAATGCTTTTGGAAGAAAAACCAACTCCACAAGGAGCATTTTCTATGCCAATCAAAAAGGCAATTCTTTCAAGGGTTCTTCCTCCAAGGCCTCGTCTTCCAAAAATGATGATAAGGGAAAGGGAAGAATAAGGGTAAAGGAGGCAAAAATAACAATTACAGTGGGCAAAAGCAAAATGATAAACAACACTTGTTCTGCAAATGGTGTGGCAGAAAAGGGAGCCATGAGGCTCATGAATGCAAGACTTCATGGGGAATATTGAAGCTTATTGTAAATAAAAAGAACAAAAGAACCAAAGTCCTCTCAATTCACAAGTGAATATGTGTTTTCCAATTGTGATAAAGCAAATAATGCCTTAGCTAATTCCACTTGGTTTGATGCTTGGGTCTTAGATACTGAAGCCACTCAACATGACTTTCCAAAAGGACTTCTTTGAGGAGTTTCATGAAGAAATTGTAATCCAATATACTTAGCGGATAGATCAAGTCTGCAACCAAAGGGCAAAGGGACAATAAGACTCAAGTGTCAAGGGCTTCCAAATTTCATTCTTAAAAATGTCCTATACCTTCCTTAGTTGAAAAGAAACTTGTCCTTGGTGCTCATTCGCCAACAAGGGCACTCCATTCGTTGGACAATGGGGAAGGTCACTATCAAAAGGAAAAGTGACAATGCAATCGTATTGACTAGATTTGAGGAAGGAAAATTGTTAAAACTTAGGGGTGAGCCAACAAATTCATGAATTTTTCTCATTTCGTTAAAGACAAAATGTCTCAAAATATGTTCTGGCATAAGAGATTCACGCACTCCAATCATGACTATATTTGTGTATTATAAAAGAATGGTGTAGCAGGATTGCCCACCCCGCTCACAAGATATAAGAGTGTGAAACCTGCATTTTGGCTAAACACTCAAGAGGACCTTTTCAGAAGTTAGAATGAAAAGATGCCGAAAGTTGTTGTTGATCCATTTCAATTTGTGTTCTCTTCCAATTCTATCAACTAGTGGTCACAAGTACTTCATGTTCATCGACCACTATAATAGAATGACATGGATCTATTTCCTCAAACAAAAATCAAAAGCCTTTGAAACATTTCAAAAGTTTTGAGCTATGGTGGAAAATGAAGCTCAAACCCGCATTGGGATACTCAGGACTGATAATGGTGGTGAGTATACTTCAAAGGTGTTTAAATCCTATCTCAAGCAAAATGGGATCAAACACCATCTCACAGTTTCTCACACTCCTCAACAAAATGGAGTAGTTGAGAGGATGAACAAAATGTGATGAATATGGTTCGTGCAATGTTATATTTCAAGGGGGGAATCTACACTTTTGGGTAGAAGCAACACAAAAAGTAGTGTACCTCCGAAATAGATCACCTTCAATTGAAGACTATGTATGAAATGTGGTGTGGTCATCTTCAATGGTTTTTTAGAATTTTGGATCCACATGTTACACATTGATCCCTAAGGAGAAAAGGAATAAGTTGGACCACAAGAGTCATAAATGCATTCATTTGGGATATTTTGAATCCTCCAAGGCATACTGGCTCTATGATGAAAAGAACAAGAAATTCCTCATTACAAGGGATGTCGTCTTTTGTGAAATGCAAAGGATGAGGCCAACATCAATCGTCAATTGAGTTGATCGACTGAGAAGTATGCCAAGTTTGATGTCTACAAGGAGAGTAATTTGGAAATTCCAAATAGTGAGAGGGCATGCGTTTCAAGTCATTTGACTTCCCCCATCTCCTATAACAAAGATTGAAACTCTACCCGAAGAAGAAATGAAACTTCATTAAAAATGGGTGGCATAAGACCAGAACAAAAAGTGAAGGAGCTTTAAATCATGAGATTGAGGCACCAAAACCAAAAAAAGATGCCTAAATGGGCAACACAGACATTGAAAGATGTCCATCTTGATGAAGTTGGAAAAACCGGCACACAAAGTGCACATGCAGCCACACAACCAATAGAAAATGTCCTAGAAGAAATTCAAAACAAGATTGAAAAGCTCACCTTGAATGATCCTCCAAAAGAAGAACTCAATGTTGCATTCGATTCAAAACCAACCTCTTTCAAACAAGCTGAAAAGAATGAGTCCTAGAGAAAAGCCATGAGAGATGAGTATGATGCATTGGTGAAAAATGGGACTTGGAAGTTGGTTGATCCTCCACTCGGTTGTAAACCAATTGGTTGCAAGTGGGTCTTCCGCAACAAATACAAGGTTGATGGCTCGCTTGACAAACATAAAACAAGGCTTGTCGCAAAGGGTTATGCTCAAAAGGAAGGCATAGACTACAATGAAACCTTTGCACCAACAACAAAGTGGACTACCATTCAAACTTTGTTCGCTTTGGCAGCACAAAACGGGTGAAAAATTCATCAAATGGATGTGAAAACTGTTTTTCTCAACAGCAATCTTCAAGAAATAGTGTACATGACTCAACCTAAAGGTTTTGCAGTTGACAGCCAAGAGCACAAAGTGTGCAAACTAGAAAAATCGTTGTATGGGTTGAAACAAGCCCCACGTGCATGGTATGAAAAGCTCACTAAGCACCTCTTGAACATGAATTTCAAGTGATTTGAGTTTGAAGATGCAACTCTTTTTGTCAAAATAGTTGACAAAACAGTTGTATTTCTAGCAGTGTATGTAGATGACCTGCTCATTATAGGAAACAATGAGAGATACAAAGCAAAAATCAAACCAGAGTTGATGAAAGGCTTTAAAATGATAGATTTGGATTATCTTCATTATTATTTAGGTAGTGAAGTAATTCAACAATCAAAATATATCATCATCAATCAATATAAGTATATTGGTGAAAGTTTGAACAAGTTTGGAATGTCAGATTCAATCCTCTTGGTGTGCCCATGGAACAAAATCTGAAATTGACATCAGAAGATACCACAGATTTGGTAGATGCCACTAAATACAAACAGCTCATTGGAAGTCTGATCTATGTGACCACAACTAGACCAGATATTTCTTTTGTTGTTGGTGTTCTTTCTAGATTCATGCAACAACCTAGAGAAAGTTACTGGGTAGCAGCAAAGAGAGTCCAATATTTCAAAGGAACACAAAATCTTGGACTGGAATTCTCCAAGGCAAGAGAATTCAAAGTTCAAACTAGTTGGATATTCAGATTCTAACTATGCCGGTGATTTTGAAGATGGGAAATCCACTTTGGGTTTTCTAATGAATCTAGGAACAACAGTAATCAGTTGGAAGTCCAAGAAGCAATCAGTGCCGGTGATTTCTTCAACAGAAGCAGAGTATATGGCAGCTTCAGAGGCAACCAAAGAGATTTTGTGGCTCAGAAGGGTTCTTTCAGACTTGCAGGTACAACAGGTTTCATCAACACCATTGATGGTTGACAACACATCTGCAATTTCAATGGCAAAGAATCTAGTCTTTCATGACCAAACCAAGCATATCAATACTAAATTTCATCTGATTCAGCACTATGTGAAAGATGGCAGTGTAAAGTTGCAACATTTCCCTACAGCAAAGCAAGCAACAGACATCCTAACAAAAGCACTAGGACAAGAAAAATTTTAAAAGTTCAGAGGCATGTTGGGTCTCAAAGTAACCATGCGGATTAAAGGGGGATGTAATATTATTGTAAATAATATTAGATAATCCTAGGTGTTTATTAGGAGAGCTTTTGTCTTGTAGTTGGAACTCTTCAAGTTCTCGTAGATAGTTGAAGAGTCATCTCGAATGTGAAGTGAACAACCATTCTTGGCTTATTTATTTGTAATCTTCTTCATTCATTTCAACTAATGAGAATACTAGATTTTGGTTTGCACATACTCTTTCATTTTCATTCTATTTTTTATCTCACAATCAATGTATCCTAGCTTGACATTGCCTAATATGGACCTTTATGAATTTTGAGATCACTGCTTATGGGAACATATCGGTTAAGGCACAATTGGCTCTTGGGGATTTTGTTAGTATGTTGTCCCACTTTGTCACCCATTTAGAGTCTTTTTTGGGCACTATTGTGTCATTATTTTTGAGTGTTGAGCTTCCCCTATCGTATAAGGATGATGATTCAATTTATTCAGTGGAGGAATTTCCCAGATCATTTGCAAAACAGGTTACAAATGTAGAAAGCCAGGGAATTTATCTTCACAAGTTTATAGTTGATATCATGAGAAAAGTAGAGAAGGTTGGCACGGTTGATGAATTTCTTGGTGAAGTATTGATTGATTATACTTAGGTCATTTCCAAAGTCTCCAGCAATCTCAGGCCCCCTGATTGATGTGCTTAAAGTTGAGGATGATTACTAAATGTACGTGCTTGCTCGAGATAAAGGCAAGCAGCCAGTTGCATGAAAACTTGCATAGTGTCCCCTACCTTTTATGAATTATGTGTGGTCCTACTACACACTGGACATTTGGAGATTATCATGTACTCTTTTGATTGGTCTTGCTTTCGTTGGAAGTGTTTCAAGTTGCTTTTGCTAGCGATCCTTGTGGATGCATGGAACTTTTATTTTATTTAGAGTTTTTCTTTGATAGGTGGCTTTATTTTCTGCATGTAGGTTTAAAGATAAAGCAATGCCCATATGAAAATAATATATATTGTGTAAAACTTTTATTGAGATATAGAATTAAGGAAGAAGTAGAAAATTTATCAAGGAATCTTTGTATAGATTTATCTTCGCTTTTATTCTTTCTCAATCATGGATGGAAATTTATTTTAATTTTTTTGGTAAAGGATTTCACCGTGCTTCATATGTGACTATGTGGAAATAGAAAGAGTTCACTATTTTGTAAAATCTGAGATGTTATTTCGTCCTCTTCATCTATTAGATTGTTTGTATGTGCATGTGCAATTTGCAATCCTTGAATGAATTGTGCAGCTTTTATAATCTTGAATGCCTGCTAATCTTGTTAAATTTGGACTGCATTCATAATTATCATTTCCTGTGGTTTCATAATTTGATGGACAAAATTCAGTCATGATTAATCTATGTATGCCAAAAACTTACTCACTAATTTCCTTAAGACTCTTCCCTGTAGTTCATTGAGAATTTAAGATATATCTAGATTTTATACCTGAGCAACCCCTCTCGTTTTAGAGGGGTTGCTCAAGTAATTATTGAAGCCTGTGTCAAAACTTGCATCAATAGTAAATTGGTGCTAGGAGGAAAAACCTTGGAGTTACCACCTTGTCTCACTAGGTACAAGTCTGATTCACGGGTTTTGTTAATCCAACCCTTGCAATTTCACAGAAAACCCAGATCTAACAAGGGAAAATCCAAAACCTCCCAAACCTTACCAAATTTTCCAACTTCAGTCCCACCCATTAGTTTCCTTCCACCTCTCACCCCATCTGCCAAAATGGTAGCTCAACCCACATGTTTAGCAGGAACTGAAATCAATATAACTAGGGACATTCTTGATCTACCCAGGAACTAAAAGATACTTAGCCCGCATACAAGCATGACGTTAGGACTCCTGAAGAACACATTGTGTCCTTCAAATTTGCCTTAGGTTACAAAATGCCGAACACGAGGAAGTGGCTTGTAGATTGTTTCCCTTTACTTTACGAGATGTTTATGATTGGGTCCTTAATCTTACACCTAATTAAATTAGGTCTTAGCCTATATTTGAAAGCACTTTCCTTGCACAATATGGCCAAGTCATAGATTTGGGTGTCTTTTACCAACAATTTGCAAGCGTGATAAGAGAACCCACAAACGAATCAGAACTTTCAACACTAGATTCCAACGCATGTTTGGGAGAATCACCCCACCATATAGACCAACAATTGGCTTAGCCTTGGGGATGTATTAAAATTCCCTGGATCCTTTCACCTCCAATTTATCAAAAGAGTCAATGTCAATACCTTACCAGACAATTATACAGAAGCAAATTATTGGACAGACTTCATCCTCGAGGACAAAAACTTAACATGGTTCTACGAGTTGGCCAGAACACTGCAGTTTTAAATCCCATACCCACAATCAACCAACTGCCACTTCAGCAAATTGAACACCAAAATCAAAGCTTAGCTTTAGTTCCCGTTGTTAATAACACTCAAGTTATAGCCCAAACCACAAACAAGTTTGAGTTGGAAAGCATCCAACAGATAATCCAAAAATGGAGTAATGATTTTCTCAATTTACAGACACAAATGGGTAGTGGTGACAATCAAGCTCAAAATTATTCATAGCAAAGCTACAACGAGCCCAAAACCAACAATCAGGAAGCCTCTAGTAGTGAGATGCCTAAAATCAACACCTGTGATCTAGCCTTGCTCAATTGGTGCAAAGTCCATGACACTGCTCAGCATGGCAAATTGGATTGTCTAGAATTTTGAGTCGCTTTGAGGCAATTCACAAAGAAATTCAAGGGTATGAGCCAAATCATAAAGATCCTAGTTCTTCCACAGCCAATACCGCTATGGTCCTTGAAACAGTGAGTTTTCCCACCCAAGAGGATAATGAATCAGAGGAAATCACAAAATAAATACATGTTTTCCAGCAATACCGAAGAAATAGTTACTCTCTAAGGAACAAGGCAAGAGAACCTAACACTGCGTCCCCAACACCAAACAATACCAATACTCCACCTAATCCAAACATAGATAAAAATCCCCCTCCTCCAAAGGGAGGACATATGCACACAACATTTGAATCACAGAAAGGAGGGTATAATATTGTTAAAGACATGACGAGGATAAAAGCCAACATCACATTGCACGAGTTAGCACAAATCATTGAACAGAGAGACCTTATGCTTAAATTACTCACCGAAAAGCTTGCACCTAATAAGCAAAAATCACCAACTCATATGAATGTAGTTCTCTACAAAGACAAAACTGAAGCTCCCCCTTTTCTTCTCACTGTCGGAGTCTTTGGAAAGAATATACACAGCTATTTAGCAGATTCTAGGGATTCAACTAATATTAAGTTTGTGGGAATTTGTAGGAAGCTAGGACTTGAGCCAATAAAATCAGATAGGAGGTTTGTCCGGTTAGACAAATCCGAAATCAGAGTTATGGTAAAATTATTAAACGTCCACATGCAGCTTGCCTCTGAGCCACAAGCCCTACCCTTTATTGACATCCAAGTTGTGGACATACACAAAACTTATGGGATGTTGTTAAGTAGTGACTGGTCCAAATTTTTGAATGAATAAATGGCCACTTATTTTTCACATGTGGTTACCATCAAGGGGCATAGCTGATCAAATATGAGTGGATAAAGAGCCAGAAATGAAGCGGCATGATAATTGAGTAAAATGCTAAGAATGGAGCTGTCAATTTTGCTTCATCGAACATAGGAGTCTCTAGATACAGCCACACAACAGTTTTGCACTGATAAAACAATAATAATTTGGTGTATTATTCTTTCAACAGCGTACAAAATATATAGGTAGTGAGTTTCCAATAAAATAGGAAACTACTCTACCAATAAATACTATTCACGTAGTATTGTTGTAACCATTAACAATACTAACAAATTCCTATGATCTCTTTCACACCCACAAATATCTCTAATAGAAGCCCCGTGAGTACTATATACAAAATATGACTTTGCTCGCACATTGATATAATGGAGCACTAATAGAATATTCCCAACATTGCCCCCTTAGTGCGAACATGGGGAAACTTGTCTTGTATCTGCACCTGCTCATGATCTGGTGATTTTCACAAGACAATCACAAACCCTAGTGATGGTTTTACATATGGTTAACCAAAACCAAAAGTGGTGGTTTTACAAGTGGTTTACCACAAACCAAAAGATGATGGTTTTGCAAATGGTTTACCAACAACCAAAAGTGGTGGTTTTACAAGTGGTTTACCACAAACCACAAATGATGGTTTTGCAAGTGGGTTACCAACAACCACATCACGATGTGCAGTACTCTCATCAACTCTCATCAACATCTCACTGCAGGGAATAATATAGGAAATTTTGTTGCTCATACACACAGGAAAAGTTGTCACAATGGAAATGGAACATTGGTATTATGTTCCCTCCCAATGTGAAATGTCCATTTATTCAGCAAACCAAACAACTGGAACACAACACACATGAACACTGAAATCTGAAGCACACTGAAAAAATTGAAAAACATACTCTAAAAAAATGCCACCAAACCATATGCGCGGCCTGTTGTTGGTGACTGACGAGAGGTCGTTGATCGACCTCCAACCTCCGATGCCTCCTACCATCGGTTTCATGCTTTAACTCACCCAGATTTCGTCATGAAGCTCAAATGCATGTCTTTTTGAATGGAACAAGGTCCCCCACAAGGTTGACACATTTGAAATCTGATCTAGGACGTCGGGTTCACTGAAAATGTGTCCATTACAATAAAGGGTAAAAATTTGACTTAAAATACCGAACGACATAAAGGACTTTTAAAAATGATGACACACGACTAATGACTCAAGTAAAATAACCGACTCTTTTGATAGAAAAAATGATTTTTGACACTTTGAATTTTGACTAAAATATCGATATTGACAATATCATTCTAATGTCATAACCTATAATAGAATTTTGACGCCTTTGATGACCCAACTATTGAGTTTGACATGCTAATAAAATCAAAATTTACTAATTGACTCTTTTTCAATTATTTAATGACTCCTTTTTTATTATTATTTTAAAACAAAGACAAGTGGCTTCTATTTAACCTAGAGGATTTAACATAAATATCTATTTCTTATAAATTGAATTCTCTTTGACACGTTGCTTTAAGCTAAACACAATATTAAATACCTATCCTAATATGAGACAAATTAATAATGTTGACAAATGTAAAACTTAATAAAATGACTTATAAAGTTGACAAACTTAAAACTTTATGGCCACTAGACCGACGGCTATAGGAGAAGTGAAACCTTGCATATTAAACAGTTTTGAAACGGTGAACATAAGAGCATTTGTGTGGGGAGGAGGGAGCTAGCAACAGTGTCAAGGGCGAGCTTAACTCAAACAATCCAATGCGTGAATGAAGGAATTGAAATTTGCTCATCTTACCTGAAACTCACAATGCAAATTTAGAGAATAGATCAAGCGACTAGTCATCAGACCATAGATATGAATTCGACGAGGTCACCCACAAGATAGAAAAATTTCTTTTTAATGGAAAACTTCACGCATGGTTGTTGAAAAACTTTACAATGATTTTTAGCAACCATAATCAATGCCTTTCCTTTGGTATATCACCTCAAAACATCTGCCCACTCTTTTTAAGGATCTTACACAAACTACCCACGATCCACTTTCGCAAATCTCCTCAATAGGATAAATTTTCATGGGTATATGATAATTTGATTTGGTGGTGAGTGGCACAGTTGATGAACGCAATATTTGAGAAACTCTACACGTTTTGATGTTTTGTTCTTCACACTACGTGTTGAGTATTGGTGTCGGATCGAGAGATACCGTTCGAAGATTCAATGTTGATGTGAATCCAACCAATCTTCACACTTACATTGCAGGCATGAACTGCTCAATGGAGCTTCTCTGGCAGGCATCTAAGAAAGAACCAGTTTGAATATTTTGAAGATATCAAACTCGGGGCAATGAAGAATTCAAGGTTTCCCTTTATATACGAATTAGTTTTAGATCACAAGGATAAGAAAAATCGCTCTGATACCAAATCTAGATACGGCCACACAACAGTTTTGCACTAATAAAACAATAATAATTTGTTGTATTATTCTATCAACAGTGTACAGATATATAGGTAGTAGGTTTCCTATAAAATAGGAAACTACTCTACCAATAAATACTATTCATGTAGAATTGTTGTAACCATTAACAATACTAGATAAATTCCTATGATCTCTTTCACACCCACAAATATCTCTAATAGAATCTTTGTGACTCTCATGGCCTTTGGAAAACGTAATTTGATGGAGCCCACTCAAAACAAGGTGCAAGAACAAAGGTCCTTACTGACACCCACAAGAGACACCATGTGGTAGTGTACCACTTTCAATTTCCTTGCACTAATGGTCTAGCTGAATATGAAACTCTAGTCTTGGGTCTACAATTCGCTCTCAAACATAAGGTTAGGAATCGACAATATACGGTGATTCTAAATTAGCGATCAACCAAGTCCAGAGTAAGTTCCAATGCGGCCTATCATATATGAGGAAATACAAATAAAGGGTTGGGTATCTCATTGAGTCATTTGAGGCCTTTAACATTACCGCCATTCCCAGAGAACAAAATCAATTTGTGGACCTACTAGTTGCCTTTGTTGCAAGCATGCCCCCTTTAGATGAAACCAAGTGGGAAAAAAATTGTAGAGATGGTCCCTTGTCCTTCAATCCAACATAATGTAGAAACATTTCAAATATTATCGGATGATCAACATATTTTTCAGTTTTTAAATAGTGCTAATGTTTTTGAATCACAAATTATAGATGGACAAAAAAGTTACCTTTCCCAATAGGACAACGAAATGACCCATGAAATAAAGGATGATGGAATTATAAAGTTGAAAGATAATAAAATCCCAAAAGGGATGGTTTCACTTGAAATAATGTTTGATGCGGGCAAGCTAGCTGAAAAACGTACTCCTCACAACTCAATGGGAAAGAAACCAAAACAATCAATTTAGGAACCTCACGAATGGCCACAAAACGTTAACCTTGGCCTTGCTGCACAAAAACAAAGGAGAAAGAGTTGAAGGCTCTCCTTTCGCAGATAAGGATGTCATTGCCTAGACATATAAAGACCTCAAACTATTTGATACATAGATCATCACACACATTATCACTCCTAGGGAAGGTTGCAAACGCTTTAGGCAAAGACAAAGGCTTGTGAACCCAATTCTTGAGCCTATTATCTACAAAGAGGTACGAAAAGTTCTTGAGGCTTGTATTATCTTTCCCGTTAGACAATCTACCTGGGTAGCTAATTTAGTGTCAATTAAATAGAAAAATAAGGAGATTAGACTCGGTATGAACTTTAGAAACCTCAAGGCCTCTAAAAGGAAAACTACACATTACCCTCCTTAGACAAAGTACTACAAATTCTCAATGGCTCAAACATAATGTTCTTTTTGATGGATTTTAGGGCACAATCAAGGGTTGGTGGACAGGAGGATCGTATGAAGATTGCCTTTATCACAAACTGGGAATTTTTGCACATAGAAGAATGCCTTTTGGATTAATTAATGCAAGAGCCACCTTTCAAGCAAGCTATGGATAGCGCCTTTCATGGATTGATTGGTAAATGTATTGTGATTTACAAGGATGATCTCACTATTTTCTCTAAGTGCAGGTCTTGGCATGCTCAACACTCGAGAATGATTTTGAGAGACTTAGGAGTTATGGTATATCACTCAATCCCAAGAAGAGTGTTTTTGGCGTAATATAAGGTAAGTCGTTGGGACATGTTATCACAAAAGAAGGGATTACCGTCGACCCTAGTAGAGTTGAGGCTATTTCTATAATTTGTTTCCCAAATAGTATAAAGGAATTAAAATAATTCTTTGGAAAAATCAATTTAATATGCAAATTTATTTCAGGATTCACCGAGACCATAAGACCTCTTAATGTTATGCTGAAATAGGACAGTAAAGTGCTTTGGACCACGGAAGCAAAGGCAGCCTTTCGGGATATCAATATAGTGATTATGCAAGCTCCTTTAATGGTCAGCCCTGATTTTAAGAAGAATTTCTATCTTTATTCCTTCGCCTCATAGCGTATTGTCGATGGTTAATAACTCAAAAAGAGTCCATGGGGAACATCCCATTGCTTTTATGAGTACCAATCTAAAAATGCAGAACTTAATTAGTCCAAGCTGGATAAACAAGTTTACGCATTGGCAAAAGTTGTTAAGATGTTTAGACATTATATTTTAAGAAATAAGGTGCATGCCATTGTGTCAAACCCCGCAGTGAAGCTTATGTTGGGACAAAATGAACTAGGTGAAAGAAGTGGTAAATGGATGGCCAAGTTGCAAGATTTTGATATCGAAATTGAACCTTCTAAATTGGTCGAGAACGAGGTTTAACACAGCATATTGCTGAAATAAATCCTAGAATTACATCGCTCCAAGTAAAGTAGTTCAGGCAAAGCTAAATCCAGAAGATTGACATAGTCATATTACCCATTTCTTACTTTATGGGAACCGCCCTCCAATATCAAATAGAATACAAAGGAGAGCCCTAAAGCTCAAAGCAACTCATTACATGCTTAAACAAAGAGTTCTATATCAAAAAAATGATGAAGAGATCTATCTTAGATGTGTGACTAAAAAAGAAGCGGCTCATGTGATGAAAAGTTTTTCATGATAAGTTGGGAAGTGGACATTCATCAAGAAATGCCACAGCTCACAAAATTTTGAAAGCTGGATATTATTGGCCCACAGTATTCAAAATTGCTCACACTCATGTAAGAAAATTCCATGATTGTCAAATTTATGCTAAGAGAGAAGAAACCTGCCATGCCCCTTTAGCCAATCGTCGAAGGCAGACCTTTTGCACAATGGGGACTGGACTTTGTTGGGTCATGAATCCCAATTCTTCTCATGGACATAAGTGTGTCATCATAGCCACAAAATATTGTAGCTCGAAGAACAATACAAAGGAGCTAATTAGATTTTTAAAAGACAATATCATTTGTAGGTTTGGCACCCCTTTCTCCTTGATATGTGATAATGGTCATGCATTTCAATTCACGGAATTCATTCAGTTGGCCTATGATAATGGTATCATATTAAGGTTATCTTCAAATTATTATCCACAAGGGAATGGACTGACCGAATCAACCAATAAGAACTTGATTAATGTAACCAAAAATCCCGTTGGGGATAAACCAAGAGAGTGGCATATTCCTTGCTGAAGCATGCCTTATGGGCTGATAGGACCAGAGTCAAAGCTGCATTGAAAACTTTGTGATTTCTATTAATATATGATCAGCAACCTATTTTTCCCATTATCCTAAAGCTGCCTAATTATGATTTCATGCATGAGTACATGAGAGAAGATGATAGAGTGAAAGCAAGAGTGTTGAACATTCTAGAGATGGAAAAAGCTAGAGATGGAGCATTGCAAAATTACAGTAAGCACCAAGACATAGTCAAGCAAGGGTCCAAACATTTATAATTTTTAATATTTGGTCCTACTGTAGGATAAAGCTCATGAAAAGAAAGGACAAGATTCCAAGTTTGACCCTCTTTGGAAAAGCCCATGTCAAGTAAGACTTTCAGATTAATGGGTGTACAAGGGAACGAGTTGCAACTCCAAGTTAATGGTCAATACTTGAAACATTAATTCATGGCTATGCCATCTTCCACATCATCTAACAGGTAAGTATATATTAGATTAGGAGTTGGATAAGTTAGCAATAGGATAATGAGTTTGTTTTCTTGTTTTCTTGGGATTAGTTGTGTTATCTTCAATAAACTTACAAACCCAACCCAAGCAACTTAAAAACAGATCTAAGAAGCAATATGAAATTATTATGACCTCTCTTACATGGGAATTTACTCCTCGTGGAAGAAGTTAGGAGGATGGGTCAACCCATCGATATGCCTTACAACAAAGTTGAGAAGTTCATACCCTAACTACAAGGGGATGTACAGAGTTTTGAATGTTGTATCGATTTTACAAAAGTATGTGCATAGAAGAAGGTCACAAATACATTTTTATACTTAAATTACTCCCTTGCAAAGTAATGAGAAGTTTGGAGGAAAAAATATAGAGTACTTGTCTAATATCCCAAAACTAGGTCACATTGGTTCCCAATCCTTTTGATCTGTTCATGATGTGAAAAGTAACATCTATATATAAAATAGATAAAGTAAAAAAAAATTGTGGCAAAAGAAACGAGTTATCTGAAAGGGTTAATCGGGTAACCTTGATCGGGGCTATGGACACTCATTTGTGATACCACAAAACCTCGGAGTGGGATCAAAGGTAACTCTTTCGGAGCTATAGGCGCTTAGGCGGCAGCAAAAAATGCCCCACTTTGTGTGCTTTCTTTTAAAACTTGACTCGGATGGTTTCTCCCATACTAATCGCTAACTCTCAAGGGGGATGGATTAATGCACATTGTACACACAAGTGATCCTCGAAAGTGTATTTGACCCAATATGCCACACAAGATTCTAGCTCATGTTTGAACCTTTGGAGAGGGCATTCATTACCTCTACTTGGTTATTTGAACTTGGGGAAACCTATAGATTCTGAGTTCTAAACACACTAATTGTTTTACCTACGGAATTGTCGGTTGTTGTGGTCAACACACCCCTTTTTGTCATTCGACCTAAGGGACCCCAAATCGAGTTTTGAAAGTCTACATGTGAAACAAAAATTGTTAAGTAAAGGAAGAGAAGTTGACAATCTTTTAATTTTTCTTATAAAATTTCATGCCAAAGCCCAATTGCCTCGACCTGCAGATTTTGTGTTCATTATACTTTGTGCTTCACAATTTTAAACCATTCTCCTTGATTCCAAACCCACACTTCATGAACAACGATATAACGGTTTAATTATATGCATTTGATTGGATTTTCACAATATTTCATTGTTGTTCACACATTGCAATTAAATTCTTGGATTTTTCCTTTAAAAATGCTTTCACATGCATGGTTGCGTTTTCTTTGTGTGCGGGGTTCAAGCAGCGAAGTTGTATTAAGTGCTTAGATCGGCGAAATGAGGACACGTGGACCAATGATGTTACATTTCCTCACAACTTTTAAGTGAAACCCTCAAAAAATTTGAAGTGTTTCAAAGAAATTAAACTCGCGGATGAGAGACAGATAGCAACATCTCATGGCCTCATCCCTCAATGTATTTCAAACCTTTTCTTTTGCAGAGATGGTATGAGTCTCAAAGCTCAAGTCTATGAAATAGCACCAAGTGTAGTAACCTCATCCTCCCGTTGAACCTCCTCCACAATAGTTGTTGCTACAATCATTTACTTTCAAGAAGCCCACAATGGACGAAATGACACCATGTGCTCCAATCAAATTCTATCAGTAAATCATGAGCACTTAAGTGCCTTATGTTTTAAAAATTCAATCTACCCAAAGCCCGGCTCTACGTATAACTGACATGTGGACCAACCACAATGTCTCGATTATTTTGGCTGAAGGCCATCTTAGGCAATGGTTGTTATGGATTTGCACGAAGGAGATGGCTACGAAAGGCAAACACGTGGGTGATTCAGATTCACTGTGATTCAAAAAAGTAAAAATTCACCACCTTGTGAGGAAAAAATTACTACTAATTAATGTCACCTAAGGTGAACTGATACACAGGAGATATGGCTGCCTTTGCTTTTATTAGATAGAGAAAATCAATAAAGTGTTACTATAAGACATGATATTTGCACGCATTTGAGTCTTCGCGCCTACAGTTTCCGAAGTTACTTGTTGGGAACTTCTTTACAGTCTGTAGAGTTTAGTGCATTCAATCTACAACAGGGATTGTATTGCTATATCTGATATGAAGTATGGAATTCTCACCTCTCCCACTCATACTATGGCCCTCATAGTAGGGAACTCTTTCAATGATGCGTATAAACTTCCCACTCCCACCAACTCCCACCAATGTCTATAATCAGGATTCTACATAAGAATGGATGAATGATGCAAATGTTTATAAGACTTTAAAGCACCGGTCTGTAGAATATGATTGTTTTAAGAAGAGAAGTAGAGTGGACTACTCATTTGCTCACTTTGGAACAACAATAAAGGTTGGTATGATTTTATTGAACATATTATACAGAACCCCTAAGATAGACCATGTAAATCAATATTGGATCCCTTTATTAAGATGAATCAGTGCACAGAATGGTAGGCCTGACTTTGGTGAGATTCTTGCACTCAATCTACAACAGTCTTGGGATGTTGCACAGAAAAAGGAAGGGTTTGATATGATGTCCTATCTACTTGATGCTTGTTGTGCTACACTGGAATTCAAACACCCTCTATTTTCTAAGTGGCCCCATCTCTCTAATAACCCCATTCATGTATTGTTCAGTGCCTTGCACTCCCATAATTTCAAATTTGATGTCTATGATATCTGCAGTACTCTCTACCCAATTGTTTATGAAGCCATTCATGGAGTTTCTATAACCCGGTTGTCTCCTCTTATGCAAGCTTCAATAAAGAAAACAGGTGCCTATTGGTTTAACCAAAAGGCTGCATTTCTCATAATAGAAGGCACAATGACAGCTCCAACTCGGGTCCATTATTATGTTGATCGGTTGGCAATGTTGACAAAAACAAGGAAAACACCATGATTGAGCGACAAAGAAACAAGGAAAATACCAAGCATGGCTTGAGCGACAAAGCTCGAGTTGAATTAACTTGTCTATACATTTTGATAGGCCCTACAGACCAAATTGTTCTAAAGGAAGTTAAAAGTCGCCATTATCATCATCAATCCTCAATGGGCTAAATTATTTAATGTGAGAGCAAGATATGGTGGAACTTTTGAAGAACAAATATTATGGAGGATCTCTCAATGAAAAGAAAAAAGCTCCAACAAATGTTGAGAAGATAGTAAAATTCAACAACCACCTTGATGAATCCTTTGATCTTATTGGCTCACATATCTCTAAGATTGCATATTTGGTCGTTGTAGATACCAATAGAGGTATGGGAGCAACTGAAGCTTCTCTTCAATCAGACAAATGAAGGAACGGTGATTCAATTGGATGATGAGATTTCTTAACTTGATCCCTCGAGCATTGATGAAATAGACGATTATTTGGCCAAGGTTAAATACATTGAAGCTCAATTGATGGAATGCACAAAGGACTATCAAAAAGAATTTTAATTTGATTGAGATTGTACTATCAAATCTAAGAACTCCTTATGACTATTCATTCCATCTTTCTCACTTCAAAATCCCTTATGCCAAAGGATGAGCAATAGAAAGTGAAGTTCAATGATCTTTTCCCTACACACATCAACAAGAAATTCAAGCCGACTCCAAATAGAAAGCCAAGGTCCAAAGAACAAGCTCACTACATCAAAGGGAAGGGAAAAAAGAAATACAATGGACAAAGGAGCTATGAGAAGCAAGACAGAAAATATGATAAGTCAAAGCACAAAGAGAAGAAAAGCCCATACAATGGAAAAGCAAGTCATAACAGAGGAGCGAAGGTATATAAGGATGGACGATGTCAAAGAGTAACTCAAGAAGGTTGAAGGCCCAATGAGGGATATGAACTTTTCAAGGGTCCCCAAGGTAATTCCTTTTATGCCATTTGCCAAGATTTGCATGCTTGTTCTTCCGCACGAATGGGTAAGGGATTCGGGATGCTCTCATGATATGGAAAAAGATAAGACAATGTTTGATTCTCTTGGAAAGGCGAATTGTAATACGGTTGTTGCCAATATTACCTATATTCTTGTTCTTAGTATTGGAAAATTAATGTTTCAAGTAGCATAAATAATGATGTCTATTATGTTCGTGCCCAGTACAAATCTTCTTTCTATTTATCAAATTACTCAAACCAGTAATACGATGGAATTAAGGCTTAATAAATTTGCAGGCAAGGATAGCAAGAACAACTTCAAAGTTGTTGTCTCTAGGCCCATTTATAATAATGAGAAACTCAGCTAATTTACTAAGTTCTATGATTTTTTGCAAAAGGCCTTCAATTGTATTGATGGAGATAGTGATCATAGCTATGACTCTTGCAAAAGAACTGAAGATGAAGAAACAAAAGTTTCACAAGCTTGAAATTATTCTTCATAGCCATTGAAAATTCTTACTCAAGTGCACAAAAATTATGAAGAAAGCTCTACACATGGCTACGCTACAAAGAATGATGAGGGATCAACTCAGGTGACAATATTGTGAGTAGTAATTATACGTCAGATTCAGATTATGGATCTTCACTGACTTATTCAACCAATGGTGATTCTTCATATGATTACTACGATTAGGCTCATATTTGAAATCCAATGGTGTGTCTTCCCATGACGTTTGTGCCTTCACAACAAAGGAAGACCATAGATCCAAAACATGTGTTAGATGGAGGATACTTCAAAGATTGAGATATACAAATGATGGACTTGTCAAGCATGATAAAGGTATTATTGATCTCATTGAGCCAAGTTTTCAACCCTTGACAACTGGCCTAAGATGTTGTGTGAAGGTTTTGTATAACAAGTTTGAGCCCCTTGATGATACGGATGGAATCACAAACTGCCTTCTTAAAGTGCTTTAGCTTTTTGCTGATGGATCATTTTCTGCAACACATGACCACATAATGGTTCCTCATTCCATAAAAAGACCATGGATAGAGATTCCAACAATGTGAGGTTACATGGTATCTTTGTTTATAATGAAAACAAAAATGGATGACATCCTTGTACGCCTTCTTGGGTTGCCCTTATGCTAGCTTGCACAAGGTTGATGGAGTGATGATGCGCTACCTTCTACTTTTCCATTGGAATGCTACATTCTTCCTTTGGATACATGGAGAGGTAATGTGCTACCTCCTCATTTGTTGGAATGCTTCTCTCTCTTTGGAGATGCTTTACATTCTTCTTGAGGCTTCACAAAATTGATCTTGAGGGTGTAAGCACCCCCGCGAGAAAATTTTGTCGAGATGTGGCTTGGACTCCTCTTTGAAGGTTGTTTGAGCTTCCTTTGAGCATTCTTCAACCTCCACGGTGCCACTAAAATGCCCCAAGCCTGTTTTTGAGGCCTTGCTTTAACCTTTATGGGATTTCTCATTCCTTAGCCATTGTTGCGAAGGCCTTGGTCACTATAACCCATATTTTCCATCAACATTTAGTCAACTCCTTTAGTATGTTTTTCAAAACTACTAAAGGACTCTTTCAATGCTTCATTGGAAGCAAGACTATATGGTGAGGTGCTTACAATGCTTACCTCTATCGTAGTTTGGGAATCTTGTGAGAAGGCTAGTCTTCATTGTCAGGCAGACCCTTACTTCCTCTTCACTTCTTCACAATCTTCTTGGATTTTGACCAGCATCTTTTTTTTGCAACTAATTCTTGCTGCAAGTCCTCCATAATACCAATGAGGGATCCTCCATGGCTGTCCAATCTATTTTGCAGCTCTTTTTCCCTCCACTTCCAAGTACTGCACCATCTTTCTCAACTCTTGGTTCTTCTCTTGAATCAATCAACTGCAATCTTTAAATTCCTGGAAGGCTGGAACTATGGTCTGCAATTCCTTGTCATATATATTTAATATGAAAGAAAAATACACAGCTGAAGTGTGTTGGCAAAAATTCCTACAAACCAAAAGGAAAAACTGGTCAGATACCAGCTGATCCATAAATTAACATGATTTAATATTGCCTGTGTGTCCATGGATTTAATATTGCCTATGTGTTGATCCAAAACAAATTGCTACTAAAACCAACATACATTAGACAGAAATTCCATATGTTATAGTTGTGGCTGCCATTCAATTCCTTAATTCAAAATTGCAAGGGGTACATGGTCAAACACATGCTTGCAGTGCTATACATAATCCCTATACACTTGTTTGATTCCCCATACATAAATCCGTAATGAAGCACTGAATTCGCTTAGGTTCACTGTTGTGGATGAAGGACTATGCTTAAAATCAGCCTATCATTATTTTTTAACATTTTTTTAATTGATGGAAATTTTAACAGCTTGCAAGAAATGAACAATTGAGCAAGTGAAGAACACAAAATAGAACCACACAACAAGAGGGATACAAAATATACCCTCGAAAAAATCAATGTGAGTGAGAACTCCAGAACAGTAAAGCTACAACTATTTGTCAACTGAAGCAGCAAGGCTACAAGACTACAAACCAATGCTCTTCTTTCGAGCCAGTAAGGACACTATAGGATTATGTCCACATCTCTACAATGGTTATTCTTGCTTGCTCTATTCTATGACTCACTTGACAACTTCGTAACATCTCTTACACTTAGCTGGAATGCATACAACATTACCAGATCCAACTCTAGATCAACTCCAAAGGAAGATTGATCCCATTCAATACCATCGCAAGGGCCCAGTTGGCATATTTAGTTATACACCGAATCACTAAAATGATGGACAAATATTTGAAGAGTCGATCCATCTCAATATTTGGAATGAAAACTACATCGTCTTCTGATCAGGGCAGTCATTTTGTACTGCTGTCATCTTTGACAAGTTCAGCCACAGTGGAAACTATCACTTTTCATCAAGTGAGAAATTCAACTATCATGGAAATTGCCACTTTCGGCAGGAGAGAGGTTTGGCCATGGTGGAAAGTGGAAACTCTCAATTTGTGAAATGTGACAGTTTCATCAAGGGTCGCAGGTTTGGCCATGGTGGAAATTGTCACTTTTCACTTTTCCATATGAGCAACAGGTTTGGCGAGGGTGCCAGGTTTGGCACCTGTCACTTTTCAGAGGGTAACAGGTTTGGCGGGGTGCCCATCTAATTGAGGCAATATTCAGAAGACAATAACTTTTCCATATGAGCTCATTTTCATCTCAGTTTAGCTGTAAGAAAGCTATTGAAGAGCTCTAACCTTAGGTAGGTTGCATCGAATTTTGGAAAAGTTTTCAAGATGACAAAAAGCATCGACCATGGGTCCTTGTATTGAGTGCTTCAAGCTGGATTTTGGCATACAAGGAATCAATTGAGTGTGTTACAACATGTACTGGTGCATTTACAGATTACAACCGATTCATTCCAGATCGTCATCATGCAAACATTCCCTCACACTGAAGTTTGGCTTCCTCTCCTCCCCCACCATAAGAGGTCACAACAAGTACCAATTGTGTTGCATCGTAACATCCTTTGATCTGATCTGTGTCTTTGGAACTTGTGCTCTGGCTAACTCACCCACATGGTGGTCTATTAGCACCACAACCTCTGAGAACTAAATAGGAATCTTTTGTCACCATCTGGCAGTGGGTCGATATCAATCACATCAGCATGCCTCTCTAAGTGGGATCCCGGAGGAACCTTCTGTGCATGTCATGTCTCCTCGAGGAGATGTTCTGCATGCTCCATGTCCTCAACCTCATGCATCTTCTCTACATGATCATCTCTGCAATACTAATCCCACTCGGTCTCATCTTTTCCCCTATCCATGAAAAATGCTCGGGAGAAAACTCAGGGTCTCCTTCACTATAGTAATGTGAGGTGGGTTGGCCATAGTCTAGGAAATGGCAGGTCAGACTGGGAGTAGACTCCATTGGAACAATCTGGGGCTTGACAGTCTTCATAATTATGAATGGGAAGGGAGATAATGTGGGTGATTTTATCCCTAATACCAGTGACACAATCTGCAATATTCTTGCAGTAAACTGACAGAGGGGTTGTTCCCTAAGAAGTAATGCTTCTCAAGGGATATAACCATATAATGTGTCTTAAATCGCCACCCTCCTCTAAGTGGCATGCATTTCCCTCCTCAGTGTCACACTCTCTGTCATCTCCTCTGATGTCCTCTCCATCATCATCCTCATTGGACTTTTCCTCAAAGTTCCCTAATACCGATGACACAATCTGCAATATTGTTGGAGTAAACTGACAGGAGTTGTTCCCTAAGAAGTCAAGCTTCTTGAGGGGTATAAGTTGTCTTCGTTGCTGCCCTCCTTTAAGTGGTATGCATCCCCCCATCGTCACACTCTCTTTCGTATCCCCTGATGTCCTCTTCGTCGTAATCCTCATTGGACTTTTCCTCATAGGTCCATTCCTCGTCCTCAGAGATAGCCACTTTTGACTCTCTGGTTGAGAGGGTATCCTCTGCCTGTCTCATAGGAGCAGCTCCATCTAAGAGATCCTCATTTTTATGGCTATGATTGGAACTTTCCTTCTGGTCCTTTCCTCCTAGCCACAAGTTTTCTCCTTTCCCTTTCAAAGCCATTGTATGTGTTTTTGTGCAAGGTGAGCCTCTAATGGCGTACTGTGTTACCCATATGCTGACATTGTGGCCTCAAATTCAAAGCTTTTTTAGACGTCCCAGGTACTCGTTCCTTGAACTCTTGAAGTAGAACATCAATAGGTAGACATTCCAATCAAACACTAAGGTCTTCCATGGATCTTTCAAGGGTGTTGCAAAGAATTTGTGATTTCTTCCCTCCCCTTGGAGAGCTTCATGACTCGTATATAACATCATAGAAGAAGGACAAGGCATAGAATGACGTAAAAACCTTTGGAGCATTTGACACAAGCCTCCATCTTTTCTGAGAGCAACTTTGACTACTTAAAAATATTTCCATTATTCGATCCTTGCATGTTTGGGATCAGCCATAATGCAAAGTGGAAACTGTCTCTCTGACTAGTCAACATATGAGGTCCTAGAAGCATTGAATGTCTTCATTCCTCATGTGGATTGATCTGTGAACCATAACTCTTTTGCACCTTGTATGCACATAACTTATCTAGAATGTCCTTACGATAAAACTCATAGATGAATTTCTCGTCTACCTTCTCTCCACCTTTCTTGTATCTAGTAGTCATGAAGTCTTGGAAAAGCCCTCGGGGTCATAGGAAATCTCAATGGACTAATTCTGGACAAAGAAATTTGACTTACCCGTAGTCGAATAATAGCACTTAAACATGCTCATGAGAGTATGTTTATGAAAGGCGTCATTTTATCATATATTGGCATTGCTGCAGCATGATGGAATTTGGCATTTAGATTATTTTCCACTGGTTGTCATGATTCCTCTTCCATTGGTGGTAAATGAGGTTGTCATGTGAAAGTTACAACTATATCTTCTCCAAGGCTGCCTTCACAATTTTTTTCTTATCCTTTGGATTTGTCTTCTTGGTCTGTCTCTTCTTCTTGGGTTTAGGCTACCTTGCACATTAGGTTGTACAGCTTGCCTCTTCTTTTCCTCCAAAGGATCTCGCATCACAACTCCTTGCATAGGATTATACAGCTTGAATCACTAGAAGTTAAGTCCTTTATCCTTATCCTTGGCACTTATAGTTCTTTTGCTAATTGAGGTATGAATTTTTCCATGAGGACTTCTCGGATCACCTGTGAGTATCCAAAGTCTGCTATAATAATTGAAGCTGACAATTGGGGTTTTTAACTTCCCAACAGTCCAACAAACACTATCCTCTAGTTTATCACTAAGTCAAACTCTTCCCACACTAAGTCGCTAAACAAATTCTCTCGTCCATATCCAGGCCCTAGAATTCAAATTTATTGTGTTGGGTCGTCTATGACAAAGTGAATCCCTCACAAGAAACCTCTTTGTAATAAACCTCCTTGTTGCAAATATTTGAAACCATTGTGGTCCCAAAGGGTGAAATCTTCAGTTTTTATGATAGGTTCATCCATTCTTGGTGTATTAATGCTTGGAGTGCATCCAATCACCTTCTATGCACATGAGACTCTTGCTGCAATAAAGTTTACTGGGAGCTCAAAGTACTTTGCAGCCCTCTTCTCCAATAGTCATCTTTTTTTTGTGGGAGGTGTTCCATCAAACAATCAGCAAGAAATTTCGTATCTTGGTAATTTTGACATTAAGTCAAACAATTACAATCTGAAATTCTACTTTGATCTACACTTCCTTGTTGGCACTCTATCGAGCAATTCACTTGCAAACTATGTCCCCGATGCTCCATTAAACACTTGACATGCAGGATTTTTGGCACTCCTTGCACAATCCTCTTCCAAATTTGAAGTCAGTTGGATTATGTGCAGTGCCAAATCCTCCATTCATTCAGCAATGCTTCTTCCACATTACATCCAAATCCCTTTTTTAGATGACTTTGTTGTGTTGTGACGAAAATAAATTCATTCAAGCCAATTGCTAATTTTGATGTAATTCCTCTTCCACTAATAAATTAGCTTGCTCGTTAGGGTTTGCATTCCTTCTAACTTTGCCACTTCCTCACAAAGAAATTTCATATTTGTTTTTTTCTCGAGAGTCAAATTCCTCTTCATGTAGCTTTTCTACTCTTGAATAAATCTTAGCTTTGTTCTCAACACAAATGACTTAAATCTTAGCTTTTTTCACTCTTCACGCTCTTCATGAATTAAATGTTGGCCAATTGCTAATTTTGATGTAATTCCTCTTCCACTAATAAATTAGCTTGCTCGTTAGGGTTTGCATTCCTTCTAACTTTGCCACTTCCTCACAAGGAAATTTCATATTTGTTTTTTTCTCGAGAGTCAAATTCCTCTTCATGTAGCTTTTCTACTCTTGAATAAATCTTAGCTTTGTTTTCGACACAAATGACTTAAAGATTAGCTTTTTTCACTCTTCACCCTCTTCATGAATTAAATGTTGGCCTCAATCAAACACTCTTTGGGCCTTGGCATCTTTACTCCAAACCATGTTCGTCCCAAACCAGCTTGTCTATGTGCTTGGACAGATGGGTCCTCACCTTGATTGTTTGACCATGACCCTTCTCATCTAAAACGGTGGATAATGGAAGACATAGAATGAGTGGTGTGGGATGCGGTAGAGGTGTTAGGGCGGGGAGCACGGGGGTGTGGGATAGGGGATAAGTGCTAGGAGAGATGATGTAGGGGGATATCACAAGGAAACATAATTGTATGAATGGACTTTACATCTCAAATGAGTGTGTCGGACAACTTGTATGGGCTTGGGGGCCTCGAGCAGGCTTGGTCTCCTCTAAAAGCCCTCCCACTCTCTTGACCGTGAAGTTTATGCCTTCATTCCACACTTAGAGCTTTGACCTTCCCATTCTTCCTCAAAAAAATTACATAAAGTTTGTCTTATCCCTCGAACTTTGCACTTGGACTCATGCGAAGAATATTCTTGTGAATTCTTCTTTCTAAGGTAGTGGGCCAAGAACAAAAGTTTCTCTTCTTAGTGCTTTATAGCTTCAAAGTTTTAAATTCGAAAGCGTAAAGATGTTACTAAACAAAGGAAGTTATTAAAAAAAAATCTCTTTGAGTCCTCGCATCTACATTTTTATCGAAGAATTTTAAAAATCAACGATACTAATCCAATAAAATATTTCAAATGTCGGCTTTTCTCCCGTTTCAAATCATATGGACCCCACATTCTAGTTTTAGAAAGGTGTTGGTCTATGAATATATTTTCAGAAAGTCTAAATTTGGACTTTTCTCCAACATTCTTGGAACTATTTCCTTATCCCACATGCTTCCTTCCATCATCTGTCACTTTACATTTCAACAAAGGTTACATATTCTCTCATAAGTGACATTTATTTCCCCTTCTTCCAAACTTTGTGTTTCCTCCAATCTACTCCATGAATAGAATTTGAATAGTTTTGTTTGCCTTGTCTTGTTGGGTCTCTACCCTTATCAATTTCTCCATAGCTATAGTCATGTTTTGGTCACTTCGTGCATCATATAGCTTTTAAATTTGGATCCATTAACTACATCCTCAACTACCTCACTCTTAAGGGCTTCCCAAACAAAGGCTTCATCATCCCATATCCCAAACGGTCCTAACCATGACATCTTGAATTTCCTTAGTTTTAATTCCTTCGACCATTAAACTTTGTGAGAACTGAAAGTAATGTCACATGATCGACAAAAATGAAAACCCACAAATGAGTGCAACACAACACACAAAAATAGCAAGATATGATGGATGCCCTTAAGGCACCCTAAACACAATATACTCAATATAGAATCAGAATGTTAGTGATGCGGTGAATATGGGTGGGGTGTACCCTCTTATTAAATGCCTATTCGTAATATGATGTAGTGAGAGTGAACACTCTATGGCCTACATCATCGACATCAAACCCAAGAGTATACCACAAAATTGGTAACTCAATGGACCCGATAAGATGGGTTTTATAACTCTTACAAATTCAATTGCTGATATACCCAGCTTCGGGTGATTTTGGACCAATATTTCCTTCTCTTCTAAGTAATCTCAAAATCCCATTGTAAGTTCATGCACCTTTCATCTAACTTTGCTTATCTCGGGTTAGAAGGTCGGCCTTTGTTGATTCCCTAGCCTAATATCCAATGCTATCCTCAAACTTGGAACCATAAACTCCCTAGGGACCACAACCTCCTATCCATACATTAAACCTCAAGTTGTGTACCCCATCATGACTTTGTAGCTTATTATGTAAGCCAAACGTACCATCGAAGTCATTCCTCCCAATACTTGCCTTTTATCCCACATGACTTTTGCATCACCAAGACAAAAATGTTGCCCGATGACTTCTGCCAAGCCATTTGCTCTTGAGTAGTATGGGCTATAGATAAGATGTGGATTTTTTTCACGCAATTATATAGTGTATGATTCTATCTACAAAATGACCTCCTTGATCCCTCGTCAGTGGAGAAATATCTAGAATCTCATGATTATCTATTCATTGAGGAACTTGGTTAAGTTTGTCACAGAATTGTCTACCAAGAGGCTTGCCTTTTCCCACTTTTTTAGGTGCTCGATTGCCACAATGATGTACTTGTGCCATTGTCAACTCATCTTCTTGCAAATAGTTTCTCCCTTGTTTTGTTTAATTATTTTTTCAATGTTATAATCTCTAAACCCTCATTCTTCTTTCTAAAAACTAAAATTTTGTACATTCAAAAGGCTAGAAATTACATAAACAAAATGATTCCCAAGAAAAAAAGGATCTAGTACACAATCACAAGAGGGAAATAAGATCAGTAGAAGCACAAATTCCAACTACATTCGAGGTTGAGTGAGCCGAGTGGCATTGGGCCCAATGGTAATGACGCCTCTCGTGTTTGAGCTTTATCCTTCATGCATTTCATGCTATGGATATCAGATTTTAGACTTTGAAAAAAGTAGACGATTTTTGTAGCTTTTAATGCAAAAAGAACACTTGTTAGCTTCTAATGAGCAAGAACATTACCCGCACATTAATTGTCAATCCAGGGACTAATTCAAGCTTCTAAAAAGAACATGCAATGTACAGCCCAATCACACAAGAATCCTATCGTGTATTCTAGCGATTAGGAGTTGAAATTACAAGAAAGAAAATAAATAGACATGTTTTCATCAAATATGTGACTGTTAATTTATCATGTCCAACCCCAAAATAGACATTTTTTCATCAAATACCAACTTGTGAGTATAAACTGCGTGCATTGTCGAAGATCAATATTCAATTAAAACCATGCCATAATCATACCCTAATTGGACTCACCACCTTGATTCAATTGAGTAGTTACTTTACATTTTTCTACTTAGAACATTTTTTTGCACGATTGTGTTTATTTGGATGCCTTTGAAGTTTATTTCTTGGAGTTAGAAAAAGCAATTCTTTTGTGAAATTTCTGTTAGGAATAAATAAATTAGTCTTCCATTATGAGAGTGTGTTAATAGATTTGTTAGATATATTTGTGAGTGAATTGTGATAATAACTCACGTAGATAGTATGAGAGAGAATAAAGTTGGGATATAGAGCGATAATAGGATGTGTGGAGAAAGTTAAGGGATTGTATTAGTTGGTGTTGATAAGCCCATCTCCATGTCTATAGGAGATCACAAGGTTTATTTATATGTATATTTGTATATGGAATAATTAATGAAGTTGATGATTAATATTGTGTGTTAATTTTGCAAGGCTCTACCAAATGCATCATTTGGTATCAGAGCGGACATTCTATAAATGTTTATTTGACTATAAAGGGGTGATTCAAATGGCTTGGTTGCCCCTATCAATGGAAATCTTTCATTGCAAAAATTGAGTATGATTTTAGATTAGTGGTAGTCTGAAGTAGTTAGATCGGTTATAGCAATTTGATAAGTTCGTTTGACCTCACGTGGATTGGTGATACAGTGCAGAGTACAATAGATCCGACAACATTCATTCACACATGATTATGCAAGCTTGAAGTTTCGAATTGATTAAGATTCTCAAATTCATTGATCTTCGCGCCATCAAATTCTGTTGTGTAACGTGTTCATCTGGCAGTCCTGACAGACATCTACAGCCTGCACCATTTCCACATAAGATAATGAGTCCAAGCAAAAAGAAAACACAAAATAATCTATGAAGATTGAGCCCAAAGCACACAAAGACAAGCTCAAAAATGTATTAGATATCTGAGTGTGCAGATCATTAGCTGTTAATTGAAAGTGATATGTTGTTTAGTCAAAGTGAAGTTCTCTTATCTCTCATAAACTTCTGATCCCACATGTTATGCCCAGTTCTTCATATCCGGAGTCATCAATTTCCAACCTCTGTTGTAATCATTCTACTAGCAGTTCGTCACATTGCTTTTGGGTCAGTCCAACAGTCCATTCTTCAAGGCATTATGTTAAGAATTGATTGATATGTCTTTTGAGATGATCGATTATGCTCTTTTCCATGCATTCACATATTGCTTGAATTTGGGCCTATGCAGTTCATCAGTCTCCACATCATCTACATGCAGGATAACATCTGCCATATGAAATGGTATATCAATGGGTATGTTGTGTCCTTGTTTGTTTTATAATGAGTTAGATTTGTATATTCATGAAGTTTGAGTTAGTTGTTAGGGATAAAAATCTTGTTTTTAGTGTATACTAGCAATCGCACGTGAAATGTGCGATTAAAACACTGAAGGGGATGCATCGAAGGAGTTAAACTTGAGGGAGGAAAACACCAAAGGAGGAAGAGGAGTGATGAAGAAGGGGTTTTACGGAGAAGTCAAGGGGAGGAGAAAATGTTGGGGGAACCAATGTGAAACTCTTCTTTCTTATAACCAAGCACATATGAACCACATGCCCGTATTGTCGGTCGTTTGAAGAGAAAAGGGGTGGAGTGTGTAGGTCGTTCGGGTAATGTATTTTGGAGATATATCAAAAAAGAAGGCATTACTGATGGAAACTTAGAAGAGAAACTTGCATATGTTTGAATCCCAAACTCTACATATGTTAGATACGAAACTCTGCATTTATGGTTCCTTATGTCGTTGATTTCATGCACATTTGCGATTAAGGTTTAAATCGGAGATTAAGGTAGTGATTAGGGTTTCCCCTCATCAATAGTCTTGTTGACATCATTTTTCAATGACCACTGACAAAAAGTCTTGACCTTCCATTTCCCCAATGCATGTCAAGCATAGCCACTAAGAATACCATTTTGAAACGTCTATCAGCATAGTTAATGTTTGAGGCATTGGCAAAAGAGAAAAAATATTTTTTACTTGTGCACCTAGGTCCTATCCTCTAGCTCATCCAAGGTTATAAATAGGAAACGTTTCAGTTTAAAGATTATAATTTGGTTGATCGGTTTGAAGATTATAATATGTTGATGGACCAAGAATGCATGGATATCGGTGGAAAAGCTGCTTGGAAGAGATGTCAACCCATATGTCGAGGCATGGGGACACGTGTAGCCTACATCATCTAGCCGTTTGGAGAGTCTACCAATGTCATGTTTAACCATTGCATGCAAAAAGCAAAACAGTGGCTTAGTCGAGGAAGATGCAAACTTTGGTGATCCTGTCGATGGTGTGAGGATGTCATGTCCCTTTTTGGAGATTAACAGAATTGAAGACCTTAACCCATTCTTCCTCCCCATGGGTTTAAGGAAAGAAGCAAGGGAAGACTTGGATGACATTTTCTAAATAGATATTTCATTATTATCATGTATTCCTATTGGGAAGCCAAGCGCTCCAATAAATGAACTCATTTAATTAGAATATAAAGTAATTTGGAGCATGTAGGCTCTAAAAACAAATTAGATAATTAAAAAGTACTTTATGAGGTTGGCCATTATTGAATTGTAGCACCCCTTATGTTATAAAAGGAGGTTGCTTGGCCATTTGATTATTATGTGAATTCTATTATCTCTTGGAAAGATTGTTTGTGAAGCATCTCTCTACCTCTCCTAAGGACGAAAACCCTTGGAGAGTCTTGTGTGAGGATGAAACCCTTCACCAAGTCTAGGAAGACTTCGACATGGGGATCTCCACCACCTAAGGGATTTATTTGTTCTTTATTATCTTAATTTCAGCCTTAGGCGAGCTGCCCTAAGGAGCTCTTTGGGTCAAATATTGAAGATATTGCTTTCCTTTTGTTATTGATGCGAAATTGGCTTCCTTAAAAGTGGAGCGACTCACTTGTGGAGTGATTTGGTACATTATTTGGTTGTTCTAAAAGGGCGACCAACATTGAATGGTGTTTTGAAGTACTCAAGGGTCTTCTATGTGTTGGATTACATCATCTCATTGCATATAATTTATAAGGGTGAAATCTGGTTTTACATTGAAATTTGGAGGGTTTTGGCATGCATAATCAGATCTGAAAATGTTTATTTATTTCTGCAACAACTAGGGTTTGAAGGAAATTCATTCCAACATCCCTAGGCTTCCAAAAATTACAATTCTTGTTGTCACACGAAGTTGCGCCACGATAGAGAATGGTGTGTGTAGTCTCTCTCCTGTTGACAAAATTGGAACACCTCAAGGTTGTGGGTAACCTATGTCTGAGGTGAACCTCTGAGAAAGGGCTGGTTCCCTTGTGAATCACCTAAAAACGAAAACTTTGACAAGGAAAAGGGAGAAAGAATGCGAGAACATGGGAAATACGGGTGATACACCAATAATTTAAAACATAAATATAACTTTGCATACAGAGAAAATCAAAGATCCACACACACGCACAACTCTAAGCTATTTTGCAAAATTAATTCAAGGGTTTGGGAGAAAAGTACAGCAAGAGGGGAGTAATTTCCATACTAAGGCAATACAATACCCTATTGAACACAATGAAAACTCGGAAAAACAGCGATTTGAAAGGGAAAATGGAGCTTTTTTATTCAAAGGTGCAAGTACAAGGCTAGGATTGCCAAAAGCAAAACAGCCAACAATGTGTATGATAATTTCTACAATCAAATCAGCCTTTATTAGATTGTTGCCTTTTAAAAATAGCTTGTCTGAGCTATTTTTATTTATTTTATTTATTTTCTTCAACCCCTTTTGGCGCCACAACAGCATGCATGATTTAATTCATTAAATATCCTCATCTCTCTCCCTTTTGGCACCACATCCCTAACTATCTATTGCATGCATCTTTAATTTATTTCTTTCTTCTTTTATCCCGGCACCAACACTTAACTTGAATGTTGCATGTTCTATTTTATTCATTATTTCCTCGGTCATGCTAAAAATAATTGGAACTGGAATAGCAGCTCTTATTTATTCTTTTCCTTCACCATTCATTTTCCTTTGTGGCGCCAACAACTGCTATTTTTAACCACTCTAATCCTTGGCGCCAATTAGGAACAGCGATTGCTAAAATTAACAAAAGTCTTCTCTTTTTAGCCAATTTCTATTTGGAGCAGCACTTGCTTAATTTAACAAAAGCAATCTATTTTTATCCATTCACTCATGTACTCCTTGACTCCCAAAATAGAACTGCAACTTCTATTTTTAGCACTTCCATTTTTGGCACCAACTATTTTTATCCAAACATTATTTTTAGCCAATCTTCCACTTTTAGCCAATTGCTATTTTAGCAAACTTCTATTTTTAGCACATGCTATTTTTAGCCATCCTTAGCGTGGAAAATATGGTAACATTTTGGCGACATCACGGGATTGTTTGCCTGCTAAACAAAGAGATTAGTAGCCTTCTGCATCCATTGGGCTATGGAGTCACATACTTTTGTCAACAACTTGTATCCTCTGAAACAAAACCACTAAAATACTCTCTCCAACAAAAGGAAAACATGTGCATGCAAGCACTTTTTGAAAAGACAACTAAGAAAACTGGAAAAAACAATGTGCATGCAAGCACTTATTGAAAGAAACTAACCTAGACTACTCCTAATCTAAACAAAGAGAAAGAAAGCTAAACAAAACCACATATTGGTTGGGAGAAATAGCTTCCTTTTCTCAAAAAGTGCGGCCATGAGATTAATTTTGCAACTAGATCACATGGTAAAAGTGCAGACATGGTTTGCACCATTGCTTTGCTCAAAATATCAGCCAAGAGAAGAATAAACACCATTGTAGGATCTACACTTTGTCTTTGTAGATGTTGGGGCTGATTTTTGGCAACTTGAAGCTCTTTTGTATTCTCTGAAATGAGCGAAAATGAGCACAATTGATGGCAACTCCTTTTGTGGCTCTAAACTAGTCAAATCCCTGATTGGGCATGGTTTTCTCATGACTAATAAACTGATTTCTCTGATCTGTCCCTCTTCTTTGTGTGTGATCTCATCATTTAGAGTGCTCAAGGCACTTCCTTGATCATATTGGATGCTTGTAGGTGAGTGCAGAAACATTTTCTACTTCATCTTTTGCAAACAACCTCATATTTGACTCTTTCTCAAGCTCAAAAGAAGATGTAATAACTAGAGAGATTTTATTGAAGAAGTTAGATGATGGAGGTGGAATACTTAAAAATTTCAATTGGCTCTTCCTCTCATCGAATCTTACATCTAATAAAACCTCATCCTCTTTATTGTTCATGTTTGAGGAAAACTCTTTGAATTTGAATTTGAATTGCTTCGTTGATTTCCTCCTCTGTATGACTATTTGCAAGTTGAGCTAAAGGTGATATAGGCTCCAGATTGCTGATCTAATCCTTAGAAACATTCATATGCTCCTTCAAAACATTATCTTTACGTTGTATCTCAAGAGATTTGAGAAAACTGTCTAACCTTTGCTTGTTGGTCATATTCCTCCCGTTGATCTGTAATTTCAACCACTTCCGTGCACTCCTCCATTGTAGGCTTAACCAACCATGGAATTTGTTTGTCCTCAAACTGTAAGCTCCATTTTGTTAGATTTTTCCTGAGAACTTCACTTGGCTCTTTAGTTGGTTGCTCTTCCAAACTGATTTGTTGATTAGTTTCATTCCAAAATGGATTTGGGAATATGAGGGGAAGGGGTGGATTAGGTTGCTAACTAATTTTGCAATGGTTGAGATGATTGGAGAGGTGTAAGATCTTGTGGAGGAGAAGCTTTAAGAAAGATAGGAATTTGGGATTTGGGCTCCAGGTTGAAGTGGTTGGAAAGTAGAAGTAGGAGGGTTGCATGATGATAGTGAAGAATTACCCCATTGACAGGGTTTCTCAACACTATATTGGTAAGCTTCCATCTCTTCATTCCACTCTAATATTTGTGGTATCAATTCAAACACAAAGTCTATCTTCTCTTGAGGGCTATACCAGTTTGGCATAAGACCAACCCATGGGTAGGGTACCCTGAATCCAAGCTTGGTTGCCTTGATGGAACTTGTTGCCCTCATTTGTACCATTTTTATCTCCAAGTGTTGTACCTACATCTACAAATCATCATTAGGCATGGAATTGTTTCCATAATCTGCATATTCCTGCTCCTGAAAAACACCATGATTATTAGGATAACCATACAAATTGTTTGGATCATGGGCATATTCATTATGATAGGGCTTATAATACTGATTTGGAGGAGGATTTTGGGAAAAAGGAGGTGGAGGGGAGTAATAATGCTCTTGGTCTTTGGGAATTCTAATGATGAATTGAAGTCATGATTGCAAAACCTCGTAAAAAGATGGAAAGATTGAGGAAATGGTCACTGATTGAGAAAAAGGGATCTTTAGGCCAATGGAGTCACCAGATGTTGAATATTTGTGTCTAAAACACTAATATTTGCTAAGAACAACATCAACTTCTTTAGCAAATTTTTGTCTTTACCTTTGGGTGTGCTAGAAACTGTTGTCACCTAGAAGTTGCACCCTAATAGAGAATGGTGTGTGTACTCTCTCTCCTGTTGACAAAATTGGAACACCTCAAGGTTGTGGGTAACCTATGTCTGAGGTGAACCTCTAGAGAGGGTTGGTTCCCTTGTGAATCACCTAAAACGAAAACTTTGACAAGAAAAAGGTAGAAAGAATGTGGGACATTGGAAATACGGGTGATACACCAATAGTTTAACACATGCATGTAACTCTGCACACAGAGAAAATCAAAGATCCACACACCTACACAACTCTAAGCTATTTTGCAAAATTAATTCAAGGGTTTAGGAGAAAAGGACAGCGGTAGAGGGAGTAATTTCCACACTAGGGCAATACAATACCCTATTAAACACAATGAAAACTCATAAAAACAACGATATGAGAGGGCAAATGGAGCTTTTTTATTCAGAGGTGCAAGTACAAGGCTAGGATTGCCAAAAGCAAAACAACCCACAATGTGTATGATAATTTCTACAATCAAATCAACCTTTATTAGATCATTTGCCTTTTAAAAATAGTTTATCTAAACTATTTTTTATTTATTTTTATTTATTTCCTTCAAACCCTTTGGCGCCACGAGCGGCATGCATGATTTAATTCATTAAATCTCCTCATATCTCTCTCCCTTTTGGCGTCACATCCTGATTGTGCATTGCATGCATCTTTCATTTTTATTTCTTCTTTTATCCCGGCACCAACACTTAACAGACTACTTTGCATGTTCTATTTTATTCATTCTTTCCTCTGTCATGCTAAAAATAAGCTGGAACTAGAATAAAACTCTTATTTATTCTTTTCCTTCACCATTCATTTTCCTTTGTGGTGCCAACAATGCTATTTTTAACCACTCTAATCCTTGGCGCGCCAATTAGGAACAGCGCTGCTAAAATTAACATAAGTCTTCTCCTTTTAGCCAATTTCTATTTGGAGCAACACATGCTTAATTTAACAAAAGCAATCTATCTTTATCCATCCACTCATGTACTCCCTTGACTCCCAAAAATAGAACTGCAACTTCTATTTTTAGTACTTCCATTTTTAGCACCAACTATTTTTATCCAAACGTTATTTGTAGCCAATCTTCCACTTTTAGCCAATTGCTATTTTAGCAAACTTCTATTTTTAGCACATACTATTTTTAGCCATCCTTGGCATGGAAAATATGGTAACAATTCCTTCACCAATTAATTGTTGAGATTAAATAATAATTTCATAATATATTTGGAGTGATCTTGCATGGTTTTTAGGGCATTTCCAAGAGGGGTGAATTGCTTGAAAGGTAGGTTTGGCATGCTTTGGTGGATGTTTGGGCAAGCTGATTTGATATTTGCATTTGTCATATTTTTAAACCCCAAGATCCCAAGTTTCATGAATTTGGAGGTGATTTACTATTTTTCCAAGATTATTAAAGTTCGTTGGTTAAGGGTTTCCAAAATTAATTATTTCCGGCCTCAATTCTGATTACTAACTGATTGTGTTTGCTACGGGTTCCATAATAATTTTGGCATAAGAATTGAAGTGTGTTAGCAAGTTTTAACCCACCTTTGAAGGGTTTAACTTCTCCAAGGAAGTCGTTGCCCTAGGAAGGGCCTAATTTGCAGATTGCAAGGCTGATATCAGCCATCTACAGCAGCTCCCTAATCTGATCTTTAATCTTATTGGGTCATTTCCTAAGTCCCCTAAAAAGGGACATTACAGTGGTATCAGAGCATCATCCTCCCAGCCTGTGAAGCATGGAAAACAAGTTAGAAAGGATTGTGAGAACACAAGGATAGCGGATGCACTGGATAGGCTTACCCTAGCCATCCAAAATATGCAGGGTGGTGGTTCGCTCAAGGAGAAAAGGGTTTCAAGGGTTGACAAATTGACAGAAGAGTACCAAGCCCTTCCGAAAAAATTGTGTGATGCCCTTCCCTTTGAGGAATTCATGGAATTAGAGAATAGGAGAGTGGGCATGTGCACAACGCCTAAGAACCAAACCACACCAAGGAGCCACTTGACCCTAGAAAGGAAAAACCCTTACCTCATGAAGAAATGGGTGAAGGAGCATGTGGCGGATCAGCTGCATGATGGAGAGGATGTTCATCCTTCTAAGGCAAAGACGAAAGAAAAATCAGCTTTGCGAGGTGTTGAAGAAGCTCAATTATCATAGGGTAAGGAGAAGACTACAACAATTTCTCATCAAGACCACCAAAGGTATCAGGATAATTTAGAATTGTTGCTTTCTATCATGCCGTTTTATATTTACACTCATGGGCAATTTGGTGGAAAAGATGACCTTGGGGACAAATTTGATGCTCTATAGCAAATCATGGCAAATGGGTAGTCTTCATGATGCTAAGAATGGAAACAAATCAAAATTGCAAAGGGTTAATGGGCCAAGACTTTGGGGCTACCTTGTTGGAGGCCATATATATGAAGAGAGTGTGATGCCCTTCCCTTTGAGGAATTCTTGGAATTAGAGAATAGGAGAGTGAGCATGTGCACAAGGCCTAAGAACCAAACCACACCAAGGAGCCACTCGACCCTAGAAGTGCAAAACCCTTCCCTCATGAAGAAATGGGTGAAGGAGCATGTGGAGGATCAGCTGCATGATGGAGAGGATGTTCATCCTTCTAAGGCAAAGAAGAAAGAAAAATCAGCTTTGCGAGGTGTTAAAGAAGCTCAATTATCATAGGGTAAGGAGAAGACTACAACAATTTCTCATCAAGACCACCAAAGGTATCAAGATAATTTAGAATTGTTGTTTTTTATCATGCCGTTTTATATTTACACTCATGGGCAATTTGGTGGAAAAGATGACCTTGAGACAAATTTGATGCTCTATAGCAAATCATGGCAAATGGGTAGTCTTCATGATGCTAAGAATGGAAACAAATCAAAATTGCAAAGGGTTAATGGGCCAAGACTTTGGGGCTACCTTGTTGGAGGCCATATATATGAAGAGAGTGTTTTTCCAAGTGCCTCTAATCACTTTCAGTCCACTAGAATTTTCAGGACAGCCACTAAAGGTAAGCAAATTAATTATTTTCGTGATCATAGCAAGAGTCTATTGCATCACTCTATGTCATTACAATGCTTTGATTATCATGATGGTTATTCTAACAATGGTGTGAAGATGAAGGGTACCAAGGGGGAAGAGAAAGAACTTGAATTGGGAAGTGAAATTAATAACATTCAGCTTGCTAGATTGTTCCTAACAGCGGTCAATAACAAGCAAATTAATGACATTTTCAGCTTGGGAGCGAAGCCCAAAGATGTTCCCTACAAGAGTGGTGTACCTAACTTGGAATTTCTAAGTTACAAGATGTTTGGAAGCAACCCAAGGCATGAAAGTATCTCAGATTCATTGCTTGCCACGTTGTCATTTCAAATATGGGGGAGTGATCATAATTCATGCTTGTTGTGTCCTATGAGACTACTAATGGGATATCATTATGCAAAACATATGTCAAGGGATGATGAGGTAAGAAGTACCTCTTGTGGCAAAGAACATATGGATGTTTGGATTCAATCTCAAGATTGTTTTCACATGGGAAATATAAGTGTTGTGTTGAACCCTACAAAAAGAGGGATTGCTGATTTCAAAATCAGTATAGAGAACTATTCTATCATGGTATGTTTTGGGTGTGATGAAAATTCTGATTATCTTTTCCAAAGATTGCTAACCCATGGTTCCATGGAAGGACTGGAGAGAAGATGGAAAATGAGGAGCCATCATGATGGAATTGCAGTTGTACATATTTCAGATAGGGAAAATTGATGATCCATGCACAAAGAAGATATTCCATATGCTTATTTTCATAGAAGGTATCACTTGAAGGTTGCAAAAATTGATTTTTGGGATTTTGAACTTGTTATCAACTACTTCAGCTTGCCCTACACTATGTTTGTTGTCATCAATAAGAGGACAGTCGTGAGAGAATAATTTTCAAATTCCCAAAGCATGTTCAGCCATTGGGGATTGGTCCCTTCTCACCTCATTCATCATTGCAAGGGCAACAAGGTGTTTGATACGAGAAGATGGTAAGCACAACAAAAATCATTTGGCTGTTGATCATAACACTGTTGTCATATGCACTTCTAGCTTGCACAATGACATATTTGTAAGCATACGGTGGATTGAATCAGGGGAAGTGTTGGTTTTCAGCTCATAGCACTGTTGGCAATCTATATAGGATCATTTCAAGCTCCTATATCACTTTGGTATGGATATCATCATGCATCTCATTCTACAAAGAACGACGAGGTAGGAAGCACATCTTCAATTCAATTTCAAGTTTGTTTCTGTATGTGGGATATGGATGTTTTGCGAGGCTCGCAAAAGGCAAAACTTCTGATTTCTAGATCAGTACTACTGATGATTTTATCATTATGAGTGTCAGGATGAGGGAAAGAACAAATAAATCTTATGAGGAACACAAGCAATATAATCATCTTCATATTTATGCCATGCAATTAAGGTGTTTGGGTCATCAAGGTAAGGATTGTAATTCTGATTTTTCAATCTACGGTTCCTTGAAAGAACCAAAGGAAATGTGGGATGATAAATACTTTGACCCAAGGGTCAATTTGAGGGCTATCCAACAAAGGAGGCCTGTTGTTTGGTGCATTTTCAGTTTGATCTTCTCAAGATTTTGGAGCATAAAGGGACATCTTAATAGTTGGGAGTTGTATTCACTACACACTAACATACTTGGACTATTCTATGCAAGTAAAGGTGGAATTCCAGCCACCTTCATTCTGATTTTTGAAGGGAAAAAGCAAGATTACATTGGTGTTTGGGGCAGCATGAGAGAAATTGGGAACAACCAATGTTTGGATGGTAATTATGAGGCCTTGGCAAGCAAAGAAGAAGAGTTGGTCATCATATCCACAAAGCAAGAGTGGATGAAGAAGGGGACACATTTTTCTTTAATGAGTTTGCTTCATGTGCAGGTGTCAAAGGAGCAGCTGAGATTTTGGGATCCGGGTACTTGTAATTGCTTGGGGACAAGCAATCTTGGGAAGGGGGGACTGTCATGTCCCTTTTTGGAGATTAGCGGAATTGAAGACCTTAACCCATTCTTCCTCCCCGTGGGTTTAAGGAAAGAAGCAAGGGGAAGACTTGGATGACATTTTCTAAATAGATATTTTCATTATTATCATGTATTCCTATTGGGAAGCCAAATGCTCCAATAGATGAACTCATTTAATTAGAATATAAAGTAATTTGGAGCATGTAGGCTCTAAAAACAAATTAGATAATTAAAAAGTACTTTATGAGGTCGGCCATTATTGAATTGTAGCATCCCTTATGTTATAAAAGAAAAAAGCTTGGCCATTTGATTATTATGTGAATTCCGTTATCTCTTGGAAAAATTGCTTGTGAAGCATCTCTCTACCTCTCCTAAGGACGAAAACCCTTGGAGAGTCTTGTGTGAGGACAAAACCCTTCACCCAGTCTAGGGAAGCCTTCAACACGGGAGTCTCCACCCCTTTGAGGGATTTCTTTGCTGCTATTATCTTAATTTCAGCCTTAGGCAAGTTGCCCTAAGGAGCTCTTTGGGTCAAATATTGAAGATATTGCTTTCCTTTTGTTATTGATGCAAAATTGGCTTCCTTCAAAGTGGAGTGACTCATTTGTGGAGTGATTTGGTACATTATTTGGTTGTTCTAAAAGGGCAACCAGCATTGAATGGTGTTTTGAAGTACTCAAGGGTTTTCTATGTGTTTGGATTACATCATCTCATTGCATATAATTTATAAGGGTGAAATTTGGTTTTACATTGAAATTTGGAGGGTTTTGGCATGCATAATCAGATCTGAAAATGTTTATTTATTTCTGCAACTACTAGGGTTTGAAGGAAATTCATTCCAACATTCCTAGGCTTCCAAAAATTATAATTCCTTCACCAATTGATTGTTGAGCTTGAATAATAATTTCATAATATATTTGGAGTGATCTTGCATGGTTTTTAGGGCATTTCCAAGAGGGGTGAATTGCTTGAAAGGCAGGTTTGGCATGTTTTGGTGGATGTTTGGGCAAGCTGATTTGATATTTGCATTCGTCATATTTTTAAACCCCAAGATCCCAAGTTTCATGAATTTGGAGGTGATTTACTATTTTTCCAAGCTTGTTGAAGTTCGTTGGTTAAGGGTTTCCAAAATTAATTATTTCCAAGCTCAATTCTGATTTCTAACAGCTGATTGTGTTTGTTGAGGGTTTCTTAATATTTTTGGCATAAGAATTGAAGTGTGTTAGCAAGGTTTAACCCACCTTTGAAGGGTTTACTTCTCCAAGGAAGTTGTTGCCCTAGGAAGGGCTTAATTTGCAGATTGCAAGGGTGATATCAGCCATCTATAGCAGCTCCCTAATCTGATTTTTAAGCTTATTAGGTTATTCCTAAGTCCCCCTAAAAAGGGACATTACGGAGGAGCCACCGAAGATGTGAGCAAGTTTGAATCTAAAAATAGGATCCATGATGCAAAATACGATATTGAGCTCGGTGAACCCTTAATGCAAAAGTTGATGCATGTTGATCCCAAAACCAAATGCAATCCAATATAGATTGAAGTCGAGGAATGTAGTCAAGGTCGGTGAAAGTACAATTTTCGATGACAACACGGCCAAGTGAATCACAAGGAGAGACATGGCATTCACTTTACAAGGGTTTGCGAGTAGAACGAATCTAGAAATATAACAAAAGGTGCATTCCAAGGTGGAAGGAAGAACACGAGACCCTTCTATGGGACCTCCTATCCTAAAAGATAAGCTCTCTAAAATCGTTTAGGAGATAACCTCGATAATGATCGCTCGATCCAATGGAAGACATTGACATGTACCGGTCGTGAACATTTAAATAAGAAAGGCTCTTCCCGTTTCTATTATTTTGCATAAGCGGTAGGTTACGGAATAAAAGATTGGCACCTGGGGTCTTTCCACCCCTAGCACTAACAATCATATCTACAAAATCAAATTTACATTAAGCTTCAATGGTTGCCTATGCCCTACTCTAAACTCCCATTTTGGCCTAACTAGGAGGATGGTGGAATAGGTCTGAAAAGGATCGGATGGAATCATGTAACAAAACAACATGAAGTGAAGATACTATCTCACAAGACAATTGGATGACCTCAAATAGATCCATAGGATGTTGTGAATGATCTCACCAACATTCCCACCAGAAATTATAATTGTTCACACAATGCACATGCCTAGTAGAGGAGGCAACACAATCTCGAAATGTCTAGCCCAATTCCAAATTTGAGCTCTTTGCAGGCTACCAAGGGACCGTGAATGACCCATGTCGAAGGGGGCAACCCTCGGGCTTACACAACATGGCATCGGCATTATCTTAGAAAGTTAATAATGCCAAAATTGATGAAATAATTTTATCAATCTTTTACATATCATCAAGATTATAGATTTTAAGTTAGATGCGGGTTTTAACAAAAAAGCACAAAATTTAAGAATTAAATATATGCAATTCAATCTTTTACATATCATCAAGATTATAGGTTTTAAGTTAGATGCGAGGTTTTAACAAAAAAGCACGAAATTTAAGAATTAAATATATGCAAAATAAGAAATAAAATATTACAAACATATAACTCACAACACAAGATTTAAGTGGGCAAACCTATTAACAGGGTAAAAAACCATTGAAAAATGTCGTTTCCTATATATTAATAATGGTGAGGAACAATGCACATGATGAATACGAGCCAACCCAAAGCCTATAACTATCTCCCTTCAAACTTCTTCACTATTATTACATCTAGAAATGAATGCACAATTTTATTTCTCACACCAACCTCCAATACGAGATCACCCTATTTAAAGAGTGGGTGATTTGGTTACAACCTTTCGGTTGAAACGTTTCACTCCTAACAATGATTAATTAAATTAATCGTTCATAACTTTATAAAGGTTATGAATAACTTATAATATAAGTCATACTAAGTTTATAAAACTTAGTTGTTGAGTCACATTAAATGTGGTGGTCACGTGAATGTGTCCCCACAAATATTATTACTCCAACACTCCCCCTTAATGTTTAGTGGGGATACATGCCAAAGTCACTTTTTTATACAAAAGGAATTACAATCCTTAAACCATATAGGATGATTTTAGGTTAGCATGTCTACAGGGATAATCTACAAAAATATCCCAAGTTCCTCCTGGATAAGTGCATATATAAAATTTTACATGAATTTCCAAAGCCTTTTATAAAACAAGAAATCTCTATAACACAATGCTTCACTGGGTTACAAGTAAACTCACATAGGGTGATTTATACATAGTCTTTTTACTATATAGAAGTATAGAAAAGGAAGATACAAAAAAGGTTGTTAGAAGATGGCATTGGCATGCACACTCCCTCTCGATGGCAACTTTGTAGGGCTGAGCATTACTCAAAACTTGCAAAACTTTCACAACACATAGGGGCTCTGTGAATATATCTACAACTCTACTTCAAATAGAAAAAATAGACGTTGTTGGTTGTTGTTTGTTGCTTCATGCTTCATGCTTCATGCTTCAAGTGATATCATATGTATCAAAACTTGAAAACATATCCAAAAAGACTGTCTACCTATCATATCGCAGCATGGTTAGAATAAAAACATGTAATTGAGCATCATTAGAACAAGCATAACATAAACCATATTTGATTGTACTTAAAATATTTTTAGCCATTTTTAATTATCATCATATACATCTTGCATCTATCTAAAAGAAATACCAACTACAAATGAAATATCAGAAATAGCAAAGGTTAGACAGATTAAACTGTCAACAATTTGCCTGTACAAGGTAGAGTTAACTTTGGTACATAAAGGTTTAGAAACTAAAAAAATGACAAGTTAATAATCCATCAAGATAAGTTATTAGCATACTGAGATGTGAGAGACAATTATAAAAGTTTCGATCCTAGAAAACAATTATGCTTACATAACAATGAACCATGCTTATTCATCTCAAAACATTGTTTTAACATGAAAAAATAAAACTAGGTTGATATCTAGATAGATGATTATCAACCCAAAACACAGTTAAAATAAACTGATTATTCTCACATTTCACAAGTAATATAAAGAAATAACATAAAACTCTAGATTTTGTAGAACGTGTTTCCAAGTGACAGGCTATAGCAGCTTGTGATGGATTAAAGGGAGATTGTTATTAATTTGGAAATATAACATTTCTTACCAAGCTCTTCAAATCTTTTAAAAAGCAATAGTTTCACTTGAATTAAGATATTGCTCTTGATTTTGATTGTGATCAGGATTGTTATACTTTTTACCTTTGTTATTTTTGAATTTTTTTGAGTTTTTCTTGTAGCAGTCATCCTCTTCGTGACCAAATTTTCCACCTTTGTTACAAGTTCCTTAAATTTTTGGTTTGAAGTTTCTATTAAAGTTTTGTTTATATACATTGTTATTGTTTAAGGATTTGAAATTAGGTTTTCATTTCAATTTCCATTGTCATTAGGAGAAAAATCTTTCCCATTCTGGGAGAGAAGGGCCTGAGTGGCAGCCTCTGTGGAATCAAAGTTTGTCATTGTCTGTTCTTCCTAAATAAGAAGAGAAGACAGGGTGTTTAGAACAGGGATATCAGTTTCCTTTTGATATTTTGAGTTTACTATTGAAATAAAATTCTTGAACCAACCATGCATGTTCATCTGAATGATAAAGAAAAGTAGTTTATCCTGGACTAGGTTGTAGTTACAACCATCTAATTGGGATTTAATGTTTTTGACCTTTGCAAGACATCTCCTTTCGTAGGAGTGGTTATGAGATCTAGGATAATTTTAATGATTTTAGAGCTCCACGTGCCCTCATGCATGGATTTAAGTTGTTTCCAAGCTTCGCTAGGCGATTCCCAGTGCCCCATATGGAGCATGAATTCGCCCTTAACACCCCCGAGTATAATGGACATTGCTTCCTAGGATTTCAATTGGAAAGCATTCAGGTTAGTTGGGGTGGCTTGCCTACCGTGGGAGGTTCTTTTCTCTCATTGGCTAGATCTCATAATTTTTGGCCACGAATTCGGCCTTGAGTCTAATTTTCCATATACTATAGTTTGTTCCATTTAACAACTGAATTTTATCCACCATAAAATTACTTGAGGAAGCCATTTAGCACAAACAAATAAAATTTTCCAGAAAATTACAACTAGAAAAAAATCAAAAAAGCAATGCAATATTTCTAGACTCGAGAAGAAATTTTACGACACTTAAAGTTCACTTTTATTAAGCAACCACGCAAAATTTCTAGGTCCACAAATTTCTTCGAGCCCAAGAGAAATTTTATGATCTATTAAATTGTTAATTTTTATTATCAATTTTCATAGAGAAAAGGGAATGACACAAAAAGACAACAATCTTTTGAAAAAAATTTGGTGATAAATAAATTCATTTTTTTCTTTTATTTACAGAAATAAAAACTTTTACGTTGCACCAAAAAAATTAAATGAATTATTATATATATTTATATATAATATATTGTTGTATAAAAGCAATGCAATATTTCTAATATATATAAGGTTTTTATAAAAATTATAAAAACCTTATATATGAGGATTTATATAAAAAGCTTGATAAAAAGGTTATGCTTTATATATAAAAAACAAATTATATATATTAAGGGCTTTTAATTTGTAACAGGATCATATACATTAAGATTTAAAAATGGAATGGGTGGGGTTTGAACCCCAAACCACCAATCTCGTTAAAAGGCTTAACCAAGCACCTAGACCGTGTGGACTAAGTGAGCCGAACAGAACTTGTTTGGCTTAAGACATGTTTAATCAAACCTTTTAATATTAAAGGCAAGAAATAAAAAACAATAAAAAGAATACAAACCTTATGATGCCACATGAATGTTTTGGAAGAAATATGTATGATATGACTTGGCCACCACTTTTAGGTTCCTACTTTTGTAAATAAATTTAGAGTTTTAGTTAAAGCTTTGAATTTCATTTCTTTGAATAGAGAATTAGGGTAATTATTTTTGAGGTTTTCTTTGAATGTTATGCTTCTTTGGCTGCCACTAGTAAGAAAGGGTTTGAGGTTGTAGTTTATTTTCGTGAGCAAGCCATTTAGCCTAGCGATTGAGCAAGGTATGGAGATAATGCAAGAAAAGGGCATAGAAGATGGATGGTTAGTGGGGGTATCACCTATGATTATGCACTTCAATGGCCGTTTGGAAGAGGAGAGATAGCTCCTTCAATATTTTGATTTGTCTTTACAAAGATCATGATCTCTACTACCACCCTTGTATGATAGTCTGGTTCAAGGTATCCAAAAATCTTGATAATGGCCGCCACCCCTACCTTGTAGATAAGTTTGTGTTGTGGATAGGTCAAGTAAGAGAATCCAAACATAGGGTGAGTTGTGTATAGCCTATTAAGGAGCACCAAAAATATATCAGTTTAACATAAACTATTGTTTTTACATAATAAGTTATTATTTATGATTACTTTTATATATTTATTTTATCACACAATTTGTAAACCAAGATTGTTAACAGCAGTCAATCAAATTTATATATCAAAAATCATTTTATGTATTTATTGTTGATTGGAGGGTTTTCCTGCACTTTTAGATTTTTATTTTGAATAAAACATGTTGTCAATGAATTGGAGGTTGCTTGCTGGTTTTCCTACACAAACAAAACGTAATTTAGCTTTTGTAATGTAAAAAAATTATTTGTTCATTATTTTGTCCCAACTGTAGAGACCAATCTTGAAGGGGTATTGAATTTTTGTTTTCAATAATGTAACTAAAATTTTCATTTGTTATAAAATTATATGTCAAATTTTTGGATCGATCCTGCACACAACTCAAAGACCACTAGAGCTCTGATACCATGTCATAATTGGTGAAATAATTTAATCAATCTTTAGCATATCATCAGGATTATAGGTTTTAAGTTAGATGCAGGTTTTAATAAATAATCACAGAATTAAAGAATTAAATATAATGCAGAATAAGAAATAAAAAAGTACAAACATATAACTCACATCACAAGATTTAAGTGGGAAAACCTGTTAATAGGTAAAAAACCCACTAAAAATGCACTTTTCAATATATTAATAATGATGAGGAACAATGCCAGATGAATACAAGCCAACCCAGCACAGTAATCTCTCTTCAAACTTCTTCACAATTATTACATCTAGAAATGAATGCACAACTACTATTTTTTTCACACCAAACTCCAATAGAAGATCACCATATTTAAAGGGTGGGTGATTTGGTTGCAACCTTTCGATTGAACTGTTTCACTCTTAATAATGATTAATTAAATAAATCATTTATAACTTTATAAAAGTTATGAATAACTTATAATATAAGTCATATGCTAAGTTTATAAAACTTAGTTGTGGAGTCACATTATGTGGTGGCCACATGAATGTGTCCCCACAAATATTACTAATCCAACAAATAATGAAGTGGTTCATGAGATATCCATGTAGCACCAAATAGGAAACAATTTCCACACGTTAGAAATATGAGATGGAAAAGATAAAAAAGCTAAATGTGGGAAATGTATTAATGTTGGGCATTTCCTTTTTCATGGTAGCCATTCTTCTCTATAAGAAGAAAGACAAATAGTGATGGTTGCATGGGTGTGCTCAGCTTACAACACTCTCCAAAACTGAATCATGAAAGAATGAAAACAGGGTACTAAAGTCCTTTAGCACAATTGATGGGCAGAGTACTGATTTTCAATTCAATTAGCCCTTGTAACCTTCCAACTAATGTAAGTCGCCACACTCAATTCAACCTCTTTACAGGGGTAAGTAGACTATTCAATGAGAATAAAGAACTTGGGATTGACAACAGGATTTTGCTTAGGCTATAGCTTGTTTAAACTTTCACAGGACCGTGCATAAGGGTTTCAAGACAGGAAACTCTCCATACAAGTGTTGGATTCTTAACACTCTTTACTCCACTCCTTGATGTAGTTCAAGATGGAACTGACCGAGTTTCAGTATCTTTTCTTCCTGAAGATTGAGATATTCTTTGCAAATTTGACTTAGGGTTTCTCCACTATCATAGGATAGAGAAACAAAGATCTCAATGAAATCAACTTGTCAAACTTGTGAATAGGCCTAAACTCTGTTTTATGTCTTGATTGAAGGCTTTGTAACTCCTCTGTGTTGTCTAATCATGAATTTTAACTCTAACTCAGGGCCTTCCAGTAACAGGGTTAGTACCGAGGGTTTATTGAGATTAAGTGATCAATCATTTATTCAAGCCCTATTTCCATTCACTTTCTCTATTGCAGGCTTTTAAAACCCTTCTCATTGTGCTCAGAACTCTATTCTCACCAAGAATTCATAAACAGAAAGAGAACTCTACAGTTAACAGGTCTGTGTGAATCTATAACATAAAATGCACTAGGAAACGCCTTACCAAAAACGTTCTAAGGTTCTCAGATTCGTCTCAGTTTGTCCAAGCAATTGACTATGCTCTAGCAATCATAAAACTCGGGTATAGTTCAAGAACTGGAAGCATACAAAACAAACCCATATCTCAGAAAACTCAAGAATTATTATTCATTACCAACATAAAATTCAGAGAAAAGGGAGAGAATTCATGGTTTTGGAATAACTTTCCTTCCAACTTATTAACATTTCAACACTCCATACAACATTTCCACGGGAAGTTCACACCTCCTATACAGATACACAGGCCTGTTCTCTGAGCTTTCACTTGTCCATAGCAAAATTTCAAGAAACCCTAAACTGTTAACCCTCTAGTTGACTCTTCTCTTTCCACTATGATTCTGAGCATTACTCTCTGATCCTCCTTCAAATGAATGAAGAATGAATGGTCTCTCTCCTTTACAAAATTCAGACTCAAGTTAGTCAGAATGTTCATTCCTTGGGTTTGTCCATGAGTTATGAGATCAAGCATTACTACCAATGCTATTCGGTCTCCTCCGAGAGACCATGAACAACAACACAAGGATGCACACTCAAGGAGACACCTAATCCTTTACTAATATTCAAAATTTTAAGAGACAAGCTTTTGCGGGAAAATCAATTTGAACAATTTGAGGGCTGCAAGAGCAAGTAAATGCCAAGGAAAACATGCCTTATTGTTCAAAATGAAATCCTAGACCTTAAGAAAGCCAAAATTGCAAAATTTCTCCATGAATGCTCTAATGCCCTTGCATCGAGATAGGGTGGCCTTTCCATGATGAAAGATCCCAAACCCCTTTTTGCTTGAATACTTTTTTTTTTTTTTAAATATTGCTCTGGTTCAAATCTGAATTGATAACATCAAAGGAATTCATAGAACACCACACTAAAACCGCATAGATAAATTAAATAAAGCAAAACCCATAATCCGGTGAATACGAAAAAGGCACCTAGGGTTTAACAGGCAGATTTCTTCATAAACATTTCAGCCGTGTATTTAATAATGATTTCTGATGCTAAATATTACGGCAATACAAATATAAATCTGCAGATAGATTTAATAATAAAGATTGTCCAAAAACCCACTGTAAATGATTCAAACCCTAATTGATTTGATATATTTGTTGCTTTGGGAATTACAATAAATATCTATCATGAAGAATACCTCTGATACAGCAATAAACAACTGTAGAAGAAGTCGCCCCACTCTGGAAGTTGTACAAATGCCCACTGCTGCAATTTATTCTTTTCTCTGAAACTGCTGGAATGATGAATAACCTGTGTAAACAATGAAGATTCCTGGATGGAAGCTTCTCTCACTGCTCCTGGGGTTTCCGTCCGCAAGAGGAATAATCCAGAGGGTTTCCGTCCTTGGATTTTGTCTGCAAAGCTCAGTGCTAACTGCCGGGTAAAAATAATGATTATCTGAATGCCTTCCCCAAGTCGCATTTTTCCCCATATAGCCAAAACTCCTCCAAAGATGCAAGTCGCACTTTTTGGCTAAAACCATATAATTAATATTTAATTAATTATTTTGCTTCACTAAGCAAGTCGCATTTTTGGGTTTAATTGACCATTACCCAAACAAGTCGCATTTTTGGCTAGGAAGGCAATTTAAATAATTTATTAATTTATTTAAATGCACTTTCCTAAGTCAAAGTCACTCAAACAGTCTATTAATTCATTATATGTGCTTTAATGATATTTTACTTTATTTTGAGCACCATATAATAAAAATAATAAACCGAAGTCACCCTTGAAAACACCCTTTGGCCGTCGGGTAGACAAAACAGGCCAAAGGTCTTTGACCGGACTATTCGAGAAAGAGGGACATTACACATGGTTTACAGAGGGTTAGTTATTTCCAACATAGAACCGCATCACTTTTTAATATACTAACTTTGATAGGTTGGTCTAGTTTTATATTTTTTAAATTTTGAGAGGTGACAAATTGGGAAAGATATTTTGACATATATCTAGAAGGTCGATTAAAATATTTTCCATATCGAAAAGAAACCAAGGAGAGAATCTTTCAAGGGCGATACATGGATATGGTGAAATAAGTATTGAGTAACATGAGTTAATCAAAAATAGTATCGAGCTTAAGAATAGCTTTGTACTACGTCTTTTTTAGCCATATGGAGGGGTCGCTCAATCAATGCCATTAACTTGTCGACCACTTCTAGGGCACAACAATCGCCCTTACACAATCAAAGAAACAGAAAAATTAGAGAAAATATGGGAAATTAGGCTTTGCTATTTTTTTAATTTATTTTTATGATGTGAACATTTTCAATCGGACGACGTTTAATTTGTTAGATAAGAAGAAATGAATAGAAAGTTGGAAAGAAAAATGTGGGACCTAAATGTGGGAATCAAATACCTACATGTCCTACACCTATTCCATAAGCTCATATTGTTCCTACCCAAATAATATCTATTATTGTACTCCACTTTATAGTCTTGATCTCACTCGATTGTTTACATAAGTACAATTTGCGCTCAAAGGGGCCAAGATAAAAAATATGGAAAAGCCAACATGTTCTAAGTTTGAAACTCAACTGCAATGTCGACTTCTTATAGCACTTTGTACCCCCTTTTCAGTTTTAAGCTCAACTAATTGCATGAAGACAGGTGATGCAAGAACAATTAGCGATAATTGAGCCCCTCCAACAGTTGGTCATATGAGTGCTAGGTAGAATTTATCTACCCATCAAAAGTTTTAAATTGAGACTCGTCAATTCTTATGTTGCTGAGTGCAAATCGCTCTCTGATTTACAAGGAGGGATTTTTAGTAATAAAACCTTCAAACTGCATCGCACTCAAATTAGTGTGGCACGTGTCTATATATGCCTCACAAGTCTAAGCAAGAGAGACGAATAACATTTGTATTAAAAATTTGGAACTTCTTTTCACAAACGTCACACTATATGACTGCTGCTCATTTCACTTTTGGAAGGTTGCTCTCACCACAATCCTCACTCCAGACAGTGAGTTTATACCAACTTTGTACACATAAGTGCCATTACCCACGTTCGTGACAGTCCTATATTTTAGCACTTGTGTAGAACTAGAATTAGCAAACACAACGAAAAACGAGGGATAATTTATGCTTCCTAGATCTCTATCAGCAACAACCTTTTTGCTGCAAGTGGAATTGGTCTTGATTATGCTTATCATCTGTTGTGTAGCTGAGAGCGCAGACAAAATCCACGTAATATTGCAGGAAATTGAATTGCAGCCTTTGGTTTTTATAGGCAGATAACTCTGTCAGGGGAATTCATCAAAGCGCATGCCAAGTTTGTTGTGTTACCATGTGGACGGCTACAAAAAAATCCATGCATTAACGACCAATTGATCGGAACCATCCGCTGCCCTAGCATGTCAGTGGCAATGACCTTCAATCCCATTTGGCAACGCCTTCGGCATAATCAACACTACTGTCACATCTATTTGCATGGACTTTATTCAAGATTTGTTTTATTTATCATGTTATTTAGTTAATATAATAACTTGTCAAGTTTTTTTAATGAGCCTATAGTCAAGTGATCACGTGCAACCATTATGTTTTAGTATTAGGTTAGATAATGGTCAGAATAAGTGTCAAAATTAGACTCATAGGCTTATTAAAGTTTTGTTTTTAAGTCATTTTTGTGTCAAAATCAATATAAAATTTATATAGTGTCATTTGAATTGTTATCTCAAATAAAGAATGTGTGTTCTTATTGTCATTGTCAATAGCTAATGTCACATAGAGTTGATCTAAACATTTATGTTTCATGTTTATGTTCAATTTGAAGTCAAAAGTTGCCACTTTGCATTGTCATAGTGTCAAAAATAATTGCCTCAATTGTACACGGACACATTATTGGGGAAACCGACATCTGATTTCTAATAAGTATGTCAAGCACGTGGGGGGATCTCTCATTTGAACTTCATGGTCAAATCCATTGACTAAGCAACAACGCACGAAGGATGGCGATGACAAATGAAGGAAATCGATCAACTCTCGTCAACCGCTAATGACAAGGCCACACATCTATTGCGTGGCGAGAAGGGTTAGTATTTTCATGTTTTATGTGTTGTGTGAACAATCTCCCATGCTAACATTTGTGAAAGACACATATTTCAAAAGCTAACTTTTTGAGGGAAAGAAGAGATCATGGTAAACTTGGCATGGATTATTGTCCGAGATAGTTCCAAGAGTTTGTGAATCTTGGAGATTCAAACTTCGGGAGTTCGGGGAGAGGGTTCCAGGGCTTGGAAATTCAACTCGGGAGCTATACCTTTATGAGGGTAACGCGACAACTTGATGGAGTTGTGACTGGTCCAAAGATTGTTTTCAAAGAGAAACTTCTACAAAATATGATTCTCTTCGCCTATGTTTGCACTAAGGAGCTAAGTCACCGCATTCGGCGGATTTTATCCAAGAAAATCAAAATTCGCCAAATTAGTTAATGAACCCAAAAATTCGCTGACATTCGCGAATTTAATCATCCGGATGAAGTCCCTATTTTCAAGGGCAAATAATATTAAAAAAATCATTGTAGTTTGTGGAGTTTGCAGGCTGTCATTTGCAGGATTTTTAGTGATTTTAGTGGCTCTCGTTTGTAGGTTGTCGTTTGCAGGTGTTTTAGTTTGTGGACTGCCGACACCAACCATAACCAAACTCAAACCAGCTGTTGGCACCAACCACTCACGTATACTCAGACCCAGACTTGCCATTCACTTGCGTATCACGCAGCACGCAGCAGTGCACTAGCAGGCTCGAGCCACCACTCAACTTTCACACTTCAGTTTGGTGACTCTGTATTAATAAAAGTTAAAAATTATAGTTTGTTATTAGGTTTGATAAACTTTAGGTTTAACGTTTTGATATTTTATAAGCTATAACTTTGTTTTTAAGTTTAATAAAATTTAGGTTTAAGTTTTAATGTTAATAAAATTTAGGTTTAAGTTTTAACGTATAGATATTTTATAGACTATAGTTTGTTTTTAGGTTAATAAAATTTAGTTTTAATTTTTAGCTTAACAAATCTTAAATGAAAATAGTTTTAAAAATAATCATTTATAAATTTATAGAGTAATTTATTTTATTTTATTTTTAATATAAGATAATAAACTAATAGTTTATTAAAAAATTAAAGTTTTAATTTAATTTTCATGTTATGTAAATATATGTATGTATATATATATATATATATATATATATATACACACACACACTTTAGGTTTAACGTTTTGATATTTTATAGGCTATAACTTTGTTTTTAAGTTTAATAAAATTTAGGCTTAAGTTTTAATGTTAATAAAATTTAGGTTTAAGTTTTATCGTATAGATATTTTATAGACTACAATTTGTTTTTAGGTTAGTAAAATTTAGTTTTAATTTTTAGATTAACACATCTTCAATGAAAAATAGTTTTCAAAATAATTATTTATAAATTTATAAAGTAAATTATTTTATTTGATTTTTAATATAAGATAATAAACTAATGGTTTATAAAAAAATTAAAGTTTTAATTTTTTTTTGCTTATGATCCCTAGGGAGAAGGCCCTAGCCTCAAAAAAAGCTTCTGCGCCGGTCCATGATATATACAATCATCAATGGACTCTCGGAAAAGTTTAAAGCACTTTATCATGCATCAAAATATAAAAAAGATATATATCTATAGACTACATAATATTGGATATCCTCTTTACAAAAAAACTAGAAACTAGAACCCAGCGAACATATCCGACTCAAAAAAGCCCCACCACGCTTTGATAGCAAATACCACTCTAGCTCACACCTCCTTGCCCAAAGCAGACGACTTCTCAGCCAGAATTTCCACCTCCCAATCACTCTAAGGTTGCGAAGAGGAGGGAGAGTGATCCACACAACATTCGAGCATTAACATTTTGGCTTTATCATGAAGCCGAAAACCTTGATTCTCAGCGATAGCCTCCAAACCATGGGAAAGGGCATGAATCTCACGAGCCATTGCATGAATGTGATACTACATACTCACCACCTCTCCTCCAAATCCTTGACACTTTATGCAAGATGAACTCGCCCGATGAGTTTGAGATTATATTCGCAAAGACTCAAACCCTGAGCCACATCAAAGACGTTTCGCCTCCCCACATAATGGTCGGGGTCCAACATAAGCTTCCTTGGTTTGTCGCATGGCGACCACTTCTTCTCGCATCAACACTCTCCGCCACCGTCCTAACTTGCTCCAACCACCACGCATCGTTGCAATCTTGATTCTCCCACTCGGCCGATCTGCAAAGGATTCCCCAAAGATTCCCGATCCTGGGCCCGACGCCGCTTCCAACTAGACCCTCCACCGGACCTTCCTCGACGTCATGTAGACTAACGCAAAGCGAGCTCGAAAAAAGGGGAAGGAAAACCAACAGACAGGGCTAAATAAAAGCATAAGGGATGTACATCCCTCACACCAACTCTCCTTTAATACACTCGCCACCACCCAAACCAATAAATGCTACACACGCGCCAGAGCTCCGAAATCTCTGCCCAAATCTTTCACTTCAATCGACATCACACTATGGGTAGAGGAAATGAATAGAAGGTGGCCTTTATAATCATTAGCAATCACCAACCGACGCCATTCATGCGTCCCCTACTAAAAGAGCCTGGATATCATTGGGAAGCTCGCCTCCCAAGAAAGGGAGGTTAAATGAAGATTATCCCATAAACCAACCCCTCTATTTGCTAAACAATCTACCACCTTATTGCCATCTCTCAGAGTATGAGAGAAATTCACTTCTGAAAAGGAAGGCAGAATAGACATGATATTTGAGCAAATGGATTTCAATTACCACGCCTTAGGGGGCCTTCCTTGAACCATATTTATTATAGCCAAAGAGTCCCCTTCAATCCATATACGAAGCCAATTCCTGCACTTTGCTTCCAATAAGCCAAAAAGAAGAGCCATACCTTCCGCAAAGTTATTAGAAGAAACTCCACAGTCCAAAGCCATAGCCAAAAGAGGTGGCAGTCGCACTCCTGAACACACATCCACACCCTACATTACCAAGATTGCCTTTTGAGGCACCGTCAAAATTTAACTTAATCCACCCCTCAAGAGGAGGCCTCCATTAACCACATTTTTTCCTTACTCCCCTTATCAAGAGCTTAAAGTTTTTATTTAGTATATATATATAAATAAAATTGTTTATAAGTATATTTCTATTGGCCGAATTTAATAACGAATTTTATCTATATTATTTAACAACGAATTTCATACTGAATTTTATACTCCACGAATTCGAATGCGGTGACTAAGCTAAGGAGGGATGTTAGGAATAAATAAATCAATGCTCCATTATGAGAGTGTGTTAACAGATTTGTTAGATATATTTGTGAGTTGTTATAACTCACATAAATAGTGTGAGAGAGAGAGAGAGAGAATAAATTTAAGATATACGAGAGACATTAGGATGTGTGGAGAAAGTTAAGGGATTGCATTAGTTGGCGTGATAATCCCATCTCCATGTCTATAGGAGATCACGAGGCTTATTTACATGTATGTTTGCATATGGAATAATCAATGAAGTTGATGATTACTATTGCGTGTTGATTTTGCAAGGCTCTACCAAACACATCAATTTCCAATATTTTGTGTATTTTCAATTTCCTAAATCTATTGCTAATTGACTAACTTTTTGCGTTGTCCAGTTTATGTCTAGCTCCTATGGTCCAAAGACATCAACAATAATGAAATTGGTCGAGGCATTTTTGTTTGGGCATTGGGGTTGGTCCATGCATTTCTAAATAGTTCCTCTCAAACAAGTGATATGAGAAACTATCCATGGATTTTTTTATCTTGCTTCTATTTCAGCTAGCCTTACTATTATAACATGTTGACCAATTGGGACAAAAATATACATATATAGATTGATCTTAGTCACAAAATAATGATGTTTATGTACACAAAGAATTACCAAAGCAAGGGAAGCATATTTTTGCCAAGATGAATGATAGCGCGGCATAGGTAAATTGAGAGAACACAACAGAGACCTGCTTAAATCAATAGAATGGTGGTTGTGAAAAGACATGTCTTAAAGCAGAAGCATCAAAACACAATGCAATATAGTCAAAAGCATCCAAATTGTATTGCAAAAGAAGACAAGTTGAGAACCTGCCTTGGGAGAACTGCCAAGTAAGAACAAAAAGCATCCCAAAAATTAGATTTTCCATAGTTTAATGACAAAGGAGTGGAATATGTGTTCATATTTTTATTAGATGACAGGCTTGCATTTTTCTTCTTGTAAAGTTGATGAAGAAGAAAAATCCCCATGGTAGCTTATCCTTGCGTAGAATTTAACATCAGTGTGAAAACATAGAATCCTATTAAGAAATGCAGTGAATTAAGGAGAACATTAGCTCTAAAATCTCTCCCCACGGATGAGTCTTGAGTGGTTCCCGAGAAACTAAACACTAGCTATTCATTTGAAACCTACCCTTACAAAATCTACATCTATTTTAATGATATATACTAGTAACTAGACAATTAGTTCACTGACCATAATACTTGAACCGGTGTTGCGCGGAGAGTCATCTCATACTAAAAAGTGTATCGAGACTAGTACTTGTCTCAAAGACTTGCATTTCAGTGTTTTTAAAATATATTTTATACTCTTGACCCTAGATATGATGAGATATCAAAGATAAATATTAATTACTCTAATCTTTTGTCAACATCTAATATATTTACTTTTAAAAGTTATTAATGTTTTTCTTAGGCTATATTAGGTTGTATAATATTGTTTTCTCTAAAATTTACTTATATTTATATATATAATCATCTCCAAGTACCCATCTCCTATTTTTTTGAAAATGGCATACCCATCTCCATATCCTTGTACAGTACCGTATCCACGATACTATGGCTTGAATGTATTATCAAGCCAATTTGATCCCTTCTCCTTACATGTCAAAATTGATGATGTGTTTGTCACAATTAATATATCCTTTTTCATACCCAAATGCTAGTACATGGAATGGACGAGAATAACAAACAATAATACCAATAAAATATAATAGAGAGAAGATATATTGACATGATGGTGATTAACGAATACATGTGTTATATATTAATGTAAATATATTATATTTATCCGTGCATGCTAACCATCTCGGAAACATATCAAATTATTTATTAATAATGCTATGTGGAGTATATAGCATGTCTTGCCTTCTCGAGAAGCTTTGACCAAAAGCATCAATATAGTTTTGACTTTCAGCTTTAATATTGTCGCAAATGATGATATTATAATGAACTCAATCTTACATATAAGCGTTGCCTTTCTTCACAATTAATCCACCCATGAAATAATTTGTATTGGTGTCAAAGTTTAATAATTTTTCAGCTCATAATTGATTCTAGTTGATTCGAACCAAAGTGTTTTCTTCACCAATTTTGCCTTCTATAGTAACAAGTTATACGGTCGTTTGTTTGCTTCCAAGTATTTCATAGCCTTTTCCATCTGCATCAATGTGTATCATATTGTCTTTCTCATCAACTTTCATAGTAATGGGAATGTTGATATACTTTTTGACTTCCATAATTGTGTTCCAAGTATAATTCATCATTTTTGGATTGCTTTTATTGAACAACTTCTTTGTCCGCAACCTTTGTTTCGATTGCTTTACAAAATTCCTTTTTTTTCGTCTCACCTTAGACATGATATCTTTCGATTTCTTACTTTGTGTCTAAATATTAAATTTGAGTTTGTCAAATTCTTCTCATACCCTTTGTATATTTTTCTAATTTTCCTCTGTAGAGCTTTTATTCCTTCCCTTTTCAAGTTGAGCTGCAATTTTTGTAGAGGATTAATCTTTACCTTATCAGATTCATCGTATAACTTTGTTTTCCATTCATCTATAATTAATGCTTCTTAAATAATCTTACAAACTGCCCTTGAAACCCCTTTCTTGCTTTTTCATCTATTCCTTTCAAGTCTTCCTAAACGTGATCCTTTTTTCCTTAATGTAATTAAACTTGGGACAAAAGTGATTGATTATGCTCCAAATTCTCGATTTTTCCTCGTCCTATTTTCCAAGCTCCGTCTTGAGTTATTTTGCATTTTCTTTCATCCGTATACTTGAAAAAGTTTTTCAGAGTTCCTCCTATTCCGTACCCTTATTACTGGTCTTCCACCATTCATTTGTTTGTACTTGAAGATAGAACAATATTGTAGACGCGTAGGCACTGGCTGACCATGCTTATTTAAATCCCATAAAAATTACTTTGAGTCTTCTTCTCCACGGAAGTAAAGTTTGTTCGTTATATAATTTCTAATATTACATACATGCTCCTTTTCATGTCCATGGCGGTGTTTCATGCCCTATCCACATAAATGATGTTTGTCCATTATATAATTTCAATCCAATAATATTTTCTTACTCCATTCTTGTGTCCTTGGCACTTGTTAAACTTGTTTTTATCAAAAACTAGCTTGTAGCCCTTTTTCCTCATAGTTGCTAGTCATTTATATGACCACCTCTATGCTTCTTAAAAATAGTATAGAATTGTCCTTTAAGTGAACACCTCTCGAATTGCAAATTGAAAGATGATGTAAACTTATCCTTTAAGGGCTTGATCCTTGACCTTAACAATAAAAATCAATTGCCTTACCAATGCATGTCCTGCCCCAAATCAATAACCAATCCAACTAATCAAGATCGCTTTGATAAATGTGATAGCAATAGTGAATGAGCTCGCAAATGAGTCTATTCCAAATCACCAATCTTTGAAGGCTATGTCCGTGTTGGTAACCATCTGAAATAGTGACTTGAAACTTTCCTTACAGTAGCATCATTCAAATGTATGACTGCTCTTCCCACAATGAAGACACAAGTGGAGGTCAAAACATGAACTCTGGGTATGTCCTCTCCGTCCACAATGCGGACACCTATCCTCAACAAGATATCCATCGACCTAGGAAACACTATCTGCAATAGCCTGAATGTGTCCATCACTAAAAATCTCTAGAAGTTTTGTATACTCAAAAACATGAAAAGAGTAATCACTTCCATACCACCGTACAACTCTTGAAAGCCAACTCTTTCCATGTTCTACAAACTTTTGGTTTGTGCACTCCACTAGCCACTATAAGTGTGAGTGTACAATCACCGACATGCCAGAGGAACAACTATTAACAAGTGTATCCCAATTAACACATAGTGAACAACTAAAATTAGTGAGCTACCAACATCATCTTAAATGCATATACACTCTAAAGTAATTCTATTTCATTCTTCATCTATCAATCCTAAACCTAAAGTAGAGTGATTTTTTCATATATGTGAAAGCATTGCTTAGAGTGTGTGAGTTAATTTCAATTTGTTGTGCCATGTGCATCACTCATTGCTTGGCTAGGATTGGTAAAATGTCGATAATTTTGAGGTTGACTGCATTGAGGAAGAGCTTGGGTTGTCCTTCCGGAATGATTCGGTAAGGGATTGGTGTATATGACTAAATGTGTGTTAGCTTGGTGTATAGCTTCGCACTTGTTTTGGGCATCCAATATTTGTTTGGGGTTGAGAAATTCTTAGCATCTTTCTTGAATCAACTGCTTCATGGTCAAAGTTAACTCCTAGTAGGAAGGAATATGCCATGCTTCTAAGGTTGCAGACAATTTTCATGAGTGGCCCCAATTCACGTGCCACCAACAAAATATTTTGAGGGTTGAACCAATTAGGAACCAACTCAAAAGGGTCGAACTATTGAGGTTGAGGCTTAGGCTATTTGTTCTCGATCTCTTCTTTGCTTACGAGGTTGATGATTTGACTCTCTTGATTTGGGATTTGGATGAAACAGATTTACCATGCATAGTTAGGAAGGTGCCATATGTTGAGGGCACTAGGCATGATAGCATTGATTGTTCTTTTGGAATCAAATCTAATGTCAAAGGTATTGTAAAGACCATCATTGGTGGCATGCTGATTTTTGTTTTTAATGAGGACTCTTGTAGCTTGTTTTCAACAGTAGAGGATTCTGAAATTGTCACATTGGATGATCTCGTCTTTTAACATTTGAAGGCTTCCTCCAAGGTCTTAGGAGAGAAGGATTGAACTTTGTATTGTAACTTGGGTTCTAAGGCAATAGTAAATAATTTGAAGAGATTTTCTTTATTCATGTTATGATCGGCTTTATTGGCTAATGACTTCAATACTTGATGAAGTCGTAGGCGGATTCATGGTTTAATCGCTTAGCATTGACAAAGTCTCCTAAGTTATCTTTAGGCAGGTCATGGTATTGAAATTCTTGCACAAGAGCAGTGACTAAGCCTTGATCCTTTTGGAGTGAGGCTTAAGTTCATTGTACCACTCTAAAGCATCCTCCATTAGAGATTTTGCTAATAGTTTGGTAGTTGCATAGGTATTAGTCTTAAGCCAATCTTTGTAAAGGTTGGCAAAAGCTTTAAGATGTAAGGTGGGGTCAATGGACCCATCATATGAGATAGTTGGAGTGATTCCTCCAATATTGATAGCTGTAATGTAAGGTGCTAAGGATTTGTTTTATAAGGTTTGAAGCACTTTGTTTTCAATAGGTAGTTACAGAATAGGTCTGCCATTCACATCTGTTAGGTGGAGAGGGAAAGCACATTGATTAGGTGATCCCCAATATATTTTTGAGGTTGATTTGGCATTTGCATAAGTTGGGTTTGTATTTGCATCATTTGGATATTGGTCAAAATTTGTATTTGCACCATATGGTCCATAACTTGCATGAACATTTGAGTATGTTCCACTTGAGGAGTTTGATTTGAATTTCCTTGAGCATTAGTTTCAGTAATGTTAGAAGGTAAGTTGTAAGTGTGACCCCCACCTTAGCAAAGTAGAAATTGTGAGGGTTGTGTATGAGGAAGATATGGGGGAAGTCGTTGTTGCCATAACTTGCCCTCAAATTCGTGAGAAACTTATTTGTGTCGTTGGTGAGAGGAGTGCTAGGAAAAGAATGCATGAAGAGTTGGACTTCTTTGGGATACTTTCCTGCATAATGAATATTTTCTACTAGCAATTGTTGCATTTCCGGAGAAACTTCAATGTTGCTCCTTTGGTCTCCCTTTTGGCCACTATCACCTTGGGAGGCATTTTCCTTTGATTTTTAGAGGATCTAGTGTTGACCTTAGTTGGAGGAATCATTGTCTTCATAAGGTTTGAAGAGGCCATGTTGCAATCCATGTTAGGATATGATAGCAGATGGGAGAAGTCGGACCATTGAGTGGCCTCATCTTACTTTGATTGGAAACATTCCATTATAGGAATCTGAGAATATCCTTTAGGGAGTATAAAGAGAGAATTTTGGAAAGCAATAAATGCTTGACAAATTAATTGGAAAAGGAAAACCTTAAAATAGCCCAATCAAAGGTGGGTTAGGATTCACATCAGGTTCACCAGAATGTATTGGGCCTAGAATAAGTCTCTACAAATAGAAGGCCATTTTTAAATCCAACACAAGAATGCTGGTCCACAAAGAGGTTTGAGGTTGTAGGCAAGAGCCACATGGATCTAAGTCGTCGCATTTGCCGATTTTAATGTGACACATGCAAAATTCTCTGAACAGAAAGCAGCCAAAAGAATCATTAAAAGCCACAATTTAATTCATTGCTGTGTAATATTTGCTGCCTGCTATTGGTTGTGGAACTAGATACTATGAAGAAGCCGATGGGCTAAGAAACCCAATGAGAAAATTATGTTGAGGCCCCTCTGCAGCGCAGCAAGTCCCAACCAGACATGCTGACTCACACCACTGTGGACATAACGGGGTCAAAAAAGCCCAAGAAAAGATCGTGCCGGACATATGGAGAGAAATCCAAGGGGGCAACAACCAGAAAGGGTTGTTAAATCCCCTGGACATTGTCCTCCGCAGGAAGATCATCCACTACGGCAAATTTGCCCAGGCCTTATATGCCAATTTTGCCTTCAATCCCTTTTCCAAATACTCGGGCAGCATTGTACCACTTTGATTTGGTTTTACAAAAAAAAATTAATTTTAGGTTTAAACCTTTCATGTTTTTATTATATATTTGTAAGTTATAGTTTGAAATTAAAAGACCATGTCTTGGATTTAATTTATTTTTCATTAAAAAAATATTGTTTTTGAATATTTAATTTGGAAAAAGTATATATCTTTTAGTCGAATTTAATCACAAATTTTCTGTCAATTTTTTTACAAATTTTATCCTCCATGAATTTGAATGCAACAACTAAGGCATGCATGGGAGGCTGGAATAGATCTATAAGGAGAGCCTACACATACAATATCTATTTAGAGAGAGGCGGTGGAGGACCTTACAAGATACTGGGCGCCATTTAATAGTAAAGCAAAAGCTATAATAACTAGGACAAGGATGAAGGCAAGGGCCATGATAACAATAACATGATGATAGCAAAAAAGTAAATGACAAGAAGCATCTACTATATTATCAAATACATGAAACATACAACATTCACAAATCAACCATAGTACAAAAGAAAGAGATTAGGGTTAGGGATACTTACATCAAGTCAACTCGTTGGTGCATTAATCTCCCCCTTAGCTTTTGGCTCTCTATGAGAGATGGTTGTAGGTGAAATCAAGATGGGTATAAGGAAACCTAAGTAGACTACAGTTGGGGACTCCAAAGACTTGGTAAACCTTGTTGGCACAACTCCTATCCTTGAAACCAAGGCCTTTAAGCGCTAACTTACCTTCCTTTGATTAAACTCCTTTTAACTGTAAATCATCTTCTTCTTCCTAAGGGAGAACTGCGAGTGCAAACAGAGTGAATTGTTCTTTATCGAGAAATGATGGAGGGAAACCTATAAATATGGTTTAGATCCCTCTAAGTCAAAAATAAGTTTTGGCTGACGTCATCAGCCCGGCTGATGGCGTATAAAAATTCAGAATTGTCTTTGGCCCGCCAATGGCGTCAACCAAAACAAGGAAGCTAGAAGACATCATTCACTGAGTTGATGATGTCAGTTTTCAGGAAGCAATGTAGGAATGGGAGTTAGAGAAAGGATTGGGACGCTGAGGAAGATGAATGTTGATATGAAGGTGCTAGTAGGAAGGGCAACCCACGACACCTCTCACAAAATGCTCAAAGACAGACCACCCCAATCCTAGTGTATACAAATGCATACACTTAGGAGATTAATATGCCGACAACCCCTGTGAAAGAAAAGTGTCAGTAAAGTGTTTTTAATGTGTACAAATTTCACCACAAACCAGTTGGTACTAAGCCTAAAGAAGGCATGTTTATGGTGCATTACATTGTTCACATTGCAAATTAACCTCAAGCTTTGAATCGCCAAGTTATTAACTTCAAAAAGCTCAGAACAATTACACCAACCAAAACAATGTAAACTAACCAGGATATTTAATTCATAACACAATTACCAGAGGCAGAGGAAGTAGTGAAGTTTACCCATGGGTAGTTTATAGAAGCAATGGAATACAAATATAATTCCAAACTAAAGAAAAGAAGGCTTGCTATTTTCTTGTCTCGATTGCTAATTACACCACAGATCTATCTAGTGCTCCAAATTCTAATCACATTCTCTCTCACTCTTAACTCGGTCTTAATATTTTCCACATTCACCTTCTATGTTCAACAACTTTTTCACATGGCTGCACAATAAACTAACTAGGTGTTACCATGACTGGCTCATAGAAGGCTCTGATACCAATGACGAAAGCACAATACAAATCAATGAAGAAATAAATGACTTCGATATTGGCATCAGTAAGTCTTATTAATCAAATAATGTACATATATACAAAATTAATGCACATACTATCTCGATCACCGATAATAACTACCCCAGCATATAACTTTAAATTGATACGGAATGTAAATACTAACACTATTCTGGTACACATGGAAACACACTAAAACTAAGCTCAGAACAGGTTGCAGGTTTCACATATTCGTGATGAAAATACAGAAAAAGAGAAGGTAGCAGTAAACCTCATAAAATGAAGATACAAAGCAATTAAGAAATAAATGACTCTGATAATGGCAGCAGTTAATCTCATTAATCAAAAAACGTACATATTTACAAAAGTAATGCACATAACTATCTCAACCACCCATAATAACTACCGAAGCATATAACTTTTGATTGATGAGGGAGAAAAATGCTAACACTATTCCGGTACACATAGAACAGGTTGCCTGTTTCTTTCAGAGGTATATTCTTGTACAATGCTATATAACAAATAGGAACTTCCCAAGAAAGAGATAACACTTGTACATGTTTCACATACTCGCGATGAAAATTCAGCGAAGAAGACTTTTTATTACACAATCAGAAAGAAGTTGGGAAGCATTTCCTATTCCGTCCATCAACACATATCACAGACAAATATGGGACACCTCTCAAGAAATTTAGAAATGAACATCAAAGCCAAAATCAACTCTCATGCAATGGACCAACATCACTCCATTCTTTATTATTCCTTAAAATTTGTATGGTTGCAACCTACTTTACAAGGTACCTGTACCCAGGGCAGCCAGTCCCGGTATGCTATGTTTGGATATCAATACCGCCAGCAGAGCTGCGTACCATGCATTCGTCCCACGAAAAACCCTGGCATAGCTGACTCTGCCAAGCAGTACCTGGGCTGTATCCAGCAAGGGCTCTCGGGAAAAAACAGTTTTTATTTTTTAAAAACTTTTGTTTGCTTTAGTTTTAGAAAGCCAACTGTTAATTTATTAATAACTACAAAAACATTAGAAAGGATGGGGAAACCCTAAAAGCCACTCTCACACTCATTTTATCAAAAGCAAACAATAACACCACATTTACCTCTCATTGCATACTTACCTCTCATTATAAACATTGACTCTTGTATATAATGAATAGATTGAGCAAAATGATCGTGAACATAATGAATATGTTGGTTTATCTTGATTTTTGTGTATAGATTGTAATATTGAATATCATGACATTTAGCATTGAATTATCAGTATATTTTGTGGTTATTTAACTTAGTTTGTCTACTCTATGCATATTGATATATTATATGGTTAATTTTACTTATTTGGCTATCTTTTTCAATATTTTGCATATTTTTACAGCCATACCCAGGCCCCAAAACATTGCCATACCAAGAATAGCCGAACTATGTACTCACACCGATACCAATACCAGGATCAGCTACTTAGATATGAATGAACTTACCAAGAGAATCCATGGACCCTTAAACCAAACGTTTGGCCAGAAGAAGCCTCCTGAATTTAGAACCTATATACATTTCCCTCAAACAAGGAACTGCATAGCAATTGCACGATATTGTCTATCAAAGCAGCTTCCTTCCAGTTTACCTCTTCTTGAACAAAGCACCCAACAAATTTTAAAAAATAACATAAAGGAAATAAAAGAGAGCAGTGATACGTAGTATAACTCACTTTCAATCAAACGGTTGCCATCCTTGTTGTTGTAGATAATCACTGCACGAAAACCAGCAGCCTGCGCATTTCGTACTTTTGACTCGAATGAGCATTTTCCTCTTTTAATAAGTGCAAACTGAGTGTTTGTGCCTTCTCCTAATTTGGGTGTGTTAATAAGAGGCAAGCATGCATCAAAGGTTCGGTCACTTGTACAGTTCCACAAACTCCTGACTGCTTCAAAAAGGAGGCTGAAAACCAAAAGCACAAGTGTTATCACATGTATGAGAGAACCTATTTCATACATAGTGTTGAACCACTAATGACATCTTATGAAGGTATGTACTCGCAGTTGATAAAAGAGAAACAGTAGGATTTACTTAATCTTATTATTACATCATACAATAAATCACCACGTAAGTGGAGGTACTCCTCATAACATCATAAAAACACCCTACATGTTTATCATCGGGCAGAGAAAGATATTAACTTATTAATTCCTCTGTTGCATTACTCTTGAGCATATATAACATTTAAATTAAAAGAATCTTATTTAGTGTTGACCAGAATGGGAAGAAACAAAATATAGTAAAAAAAAAGAAACAAATTTTGCAATTGCCTTAACCAAGCCCAGGTTGGGACCAAACATAGAAGTAGTCTCTGATCTAATCTAGATCACAATCCCAGATGTTCATATTTTTTTACCAAAACATACTACCATTTGGTCAGTTCACAAGTTATAAGTCCAATCATCTAGCATTGATTAAAATTACTTCTGAAATTATGTAATTGTCTTTGCTCCACGCTGCCCTTACATATCACATTATCCTGCATGTGCAGTGACAGTGGGAAACAATCCACACTAATCCTCTACATATGATTGGACATTATACCCATTTCCTTCAATAAATGATCCCATTTCTATCTTTAGTTCCTTCATGTACTGTATGGACTTGCGCTGCCCAGACAGATTTTTTCAACTCATCCCATGACTAAATAGTACATAGACTTATATCTTGATCTACAACATGACTACTATCAAGGCCAATGGGCTTGATCTTTACAATTTCTTTTTGTCTCTGAGTGTTTGTTCGGAGCAAATCAATGTGCAAGATTCTACTGGGTACAACTGTGTGGGGTTCGAATTTATCAGCATTTTGCGTCTCGCTGCTTATTTTTGTTCTATAAGTTCTGGTAAATCAATGTGTAAGGGTCTTCTGGGTACAAGTCCATGGGGTTTGAATTTCCTAATATTTCGGGTCTCACCTTTTATTTCTGTTCTCCAGGTTTTGGATTACACTTAAAAAGTTAAATCATGTCAAATATTTGTGTATCAAATATTTGAATGGTCTCTGTTACAATCAAAAGCTTGACATTTTTAGTCAACCTTGAAGTTAGGGTTGAAGGAAACCAAATTTGTCGCACTTATTATGTCCTTAGCATAGAAAAATATGATACAATTTATTTTGTTGCATATTATTTTGCATAACTATGGCCAAGTTTCAGAAGATGGATTGTTTATGGTAGACCCAGCAAAGTCTTTAGTTTTCTTATAGAAGCACGACAGATGCCTCTCAACTAAAAGAGTGAAATATTTCAAAACAAATTTGAAAACTTTCAATATATTCACCTCAATCCAAACCATTCTCACACTAATTGACGTTTGCAGACATATCTGATATCACTTTCTAGAACGAAAGAACTTGAAGAGGAAAAAATGAATTCCATAGTACAGTCAGCCTTTGGTGTAGAAGGGAAAAATTACCGGGGAGTAGACTTTGGCAGTCTGCCAAATTTCAGGTCAAATGAAGTCCAATATATAAACTGAAGCAAATGTAGTCACCTGATCAATAAATATACAGGGATGCCTGCTCTCAAAAACTCAGGAAACAAATAGAAAATGCAGAAACAAAGGAATAAAAAACATATGTAGTCATGAAAACCATCAGAAATTTCCAGTTTCAGAGCTTCTTGAGTGTTCAAGAATGGCTTTTTCTGTGTTAAAGTTATCTATGTCAACTCATGTTACTCCAGTACTGTATTGCTCCACACTTGAAAAGAAGGTAGACATCCAATCAATTATATTTTATGTCAGAAGTGGATCGATATCTAACGACTTTTAGTAGCTACACAATCAAAACAGCAACACCCAAAAACATACGCTTTCAATGAGAGCTAAAAGGTGCAGCTTGTAGTCCTGGAGTGGAACATTTTGAATTCCCTTACAACTTCCACATTTATTTAAGATCCAAGGCCATCAACCGATATGATTACAAAATTTAGACATACAAAAAGGAATCTAAGAAATGTACGCATGCAAATAGGTTTTTTTATTTTATTCTTTTGAAGCATCTTCCCATGATGCTGATTTTGAAATATAATCTGCATGTTTGACAAGACAAGAAAAACAGATGAGGTTTTATAGAGCACAGTGGATCAAATTGTGTGATGATTTTTGGAATTCAACCCCATAGTTTCAAGCCAATCTACATTGACAAAACTTAACACTTAACAAAACTTACCCTAAAGGTTAAACCCTATATGTCATAATACTCTTCCCTTTATCTGGTTTTACGAAGCTATTTCAATTTTCGCTGCAAAAAAAAAACCAAGGGTCTCTGTTGGAGATTTGAAAGCTCAGATTATCGTTAAAAAGGGCCAGATTTGGATTCTGTAGTTTTCAGTTTCTATTACTCCGAATGGAGTGTTGGATTATTGCCTCTTTCCATGCAGCACGGCTTTGGGCGCTGGATTCCACACAGCGTCCCGTGTGGCAGTGGGGCTAGTTTAGGCGTTGGAGATAAAGCATAAACGCAGCGCCTGATTTAGTGTTAAGCTAATTTTAGCTTGTAATTGAGAGTCTTGTGAGAAAAGCAGTGGCTCTGTTTTAAAGTCTTGTTCTTAGGCTTTAACTTGTTGGCTAAGCAAGGTTAATTATAGGATGTGCTTTGTTGGTTATAAAAGTGTGTGTTCTCTCATTTGGAGAGGTTGTTGTGGCTGAGTTTGGTGTAGAACTTGAGAAGCAGAATACAAGTTCAATGTAGAACTTGGGTAATGACTATGAGACAAATAGCCGGAACTCAAAGCTTTGTTAAGGCACATTGTATTTGTAAGCTGGTTTTTCAAGTGAATACAATAAACAAGATTCTTGCTGGCTCTTTCACCCGAAAGCGTTTTCTAGGATAACTACCGTGATAATATTCTTTTGCATACTTTTATTTATTTCAGATCTACTTGTTTCTGCTTCTCCAGTTTAGTTTATTGCATGCATGGTCATCTAAATCCCAACATGGAGACACAATTCAACCCCTGGAAAAAATTAGCCGGAACTCAGAGATTTGTATTTGTAAGTGGGTTTTTCAAGTGAATACAATAAACAAGATTCTTGCTGGCTTTTTCACTCGAAAGGGTTTTCTAGGATAACTACCATGTTAATATTCTTTTGAATACTTTTATTTATTTCAGATCTGCTTGTTTCTGCTACTTTAGTTTAGTTTATTGCAAGCATGGTCCTCTAAATCCCAACATGGAGACACAATTCAACCCCTGGAAATATGTATCTTTTTTTCAAAATATAATAGAATGTGTTTCTTTTTGGTTGGAAAACAAATGGTACATAAATTAATATGTCAATTAGGATGAGCTCAAGCGGTAAAAAAATAATGAGTTTTAGAGCAGAGACTCGGGTTCAGATCCCCAAAATACCTGTTAATGTGTTATATTGAGTATCATATGGTAAAAATCGGTTGCCCACTAGCAAAGAGTCCGGTTCAAATCCCCAGAAGACCCAATACCATGTAATATTGAAACACATACAGTAAAAAATTAAACTCAACGGACCTTCGTGGCAAAATCCAGGTTCAAATCCCCAAAAAATATGTTAATATATAATATGAGTAACATGCCACACCCAAATTGGGTGCCCCATATCTCGAAAGCGTGGCATCCAAAATTTGGGTGTGTCATATTCAAAAATGTGACATTCAACTGGGTGTGACACACCAGTAAATCGATGAGCAAGGTCCCAGGTTCAAATCCTCCAAAGACGTTAATGTACGAGATATCGAGAAACATCCACACCCAATATCTCAGAAGTGCCCCCTTCGATTCTGGGTATGACATATCCCAGTAAATGAGGCCAGTTGCAAATGTTGAGTGAATTTTATATACTAAATACATCTAATTTATCAGTTCCCAAAAAAAAAAATGCCGCTACAAAATGATCGACTATTTAACCTTAAACACAAAGCTCGGAAAAACGATATTAGAAAACAGGATTAGCAGTTACCGAAATTTGCTTCCCTGTCCTCGTAGGAGAGAGTGAAATTAATGCCGATGAGAATAACATTTGCAGAGGACTTGGTGGCAATGAGAAGGAAGGCAAAAACCACTGCCACAGTTATAATCCGATGCATGGCTGCCACCCCTTGCAGATCGGTTATCACAAATTTATCGATGATTTCTTCATAGTTAGACATCAAAATTCAGAAAATCACGCATATTCTCGTATGCATACTAATAATTTTGATAATGGAGTTGCTGAATCTGGCTGCATGATGGGTTTAAGGCTGGCTTCACTGATTTTTTCTATTTTATATTTTATTTTACTTGCCCTGACTCTTGATAATGAAACTGCCACGTGGCCGTTCAAAGCGGTTTGTTAATCAATTTTTTTGTTTTTTTGGGTTAATACCTATTGTTAATCAAGCTTTTCACTTTTGACTAGATATAAAATTGAAAGGATTTTATCAACGTCCACAACATTCTTTAATCCTGAAAATGATTCACATTAAATGTATGACAAAAACAATTAATAAGAGTGGTTTGAGTTAGACAAAAACAATTGTATGACACCAATTGTTTGACTAATTTGTCTATGAAATGGAAAAAAATTCATGTTATATTTATTATTATTTGTTTGGATCCTCAATAATGGTGTTTTGTTTAGTCTTATTTCATTAAACAAGATTATTAGGTTATTTATTTTTAAGTTGTTATCGTTCTTTATTTTGATATTTTTATGGATTATGTACTACCTGGGGTAGTGGCATTTTGTCTCTACCACCTCGTTGTTGCAAAAAGAAACATCTTCTCTTTTTTTTACTCTTCTTTTAAGAATTATCTACCTATCAATTTCACGTTTAAGATGATGTGAGTTAGTCCTTCCCTAAGCCATCCATGTTTTCATCTTTTATTTGATACTTTCTCTTATGTAGGCATTTTCGCCGTGATCCCATGTAGGATTAAATTCTTTGATATTGTATGCTTTCCTCCACCCAAGTTTCTTATCCAAATGACTACCTTAAATTTCTCTCTAACGTAACTTTTTTATTTCCTCGTTAGTGTTTGGGAACTCTTGTATGTTATTGCCATGTCTACTCATCCATTTGTTATTCAATTTCATCAATGTGTTCTTACTTCGCTTAGTCCTTCCTCTACCACCACTTTGAGCCACCGATGGGTTTCCATATTTTGTGTCTTTTTATAACATTTAACATCCGAGTCATCATTAATGCCTCCAATGGGAAGGTACATGTTTCAATTAATATAATTTCATACAAAAATGGAATTTTATTCTAGAGGTTGCTTGTGATTATATATTTTTGAATTCTCTCCGTCTATCTCCATTTTAGATGTGACACATTGCCACCCCAAGCTTCACATATATATATATATGACCACCGGTGTGACGAGCAAGTTGTCTGAAAGTTCTTCCGGTTTCCAATCCCAAGGTACTTGTACTCTTCCACTATTTACAATGGGCTTCCTTCGAAAAGGAAGTTAATTTGTTTCTTTTTTCTCTGTAATGAAATAATCATGACTAGATTTGTTTTGATATATGCTTGCATTACAACCTCTTTGCAATATAGCTTTAGAGCTCACGAAGTGTTCTCTCATATTACGTGTTATTTTTGCAATTAGGATAAGATCTCTACATATAAGAGTCATGACTAGTTTTTATATATCTAATTGCATTCTGACCTCTTTGATAGAGTTCTAGAGCCCCGAGGTGTTCTCTCATATTACGTGTTGTTTTTTGCAATTAGGATAAGATCTCTACATATAAGAGTAACTTACTAAATAGTTGGGTAAGTAAACATCACCTCCACCAACTTTGTTTATCCATTCCTCAAGTTTATTAATATATATCCTAAACAAAGAGTAAGATTATGGACATCCTTGTTTGACACCAATGCCACTTCCAAAACATTTTGACATGTCTTCATTGTTATGATTTTGTCCCTAACCCGCTCATAAAGCCTATGAACTATCAATTTGTACTCATATGGAACGTAAAGCTCCTCAATCTCACTCCAACTTCGTCCCCATGAACTATGTCAAATGTGTTTTTGAAGTTAACAAAGCAACAAAAAACTTCTTCTTAAATAACCCATAATTTTTCAATCAATTGCCTGCAAGGGATGCATTGGTGGAGTTTTTACATTTACGCAGGGTTCATTTTAATATACCTATTGGAAATTAGAGGTGGAAAATACCTGGTGAATATCCCCAGAACCGGTTTCACTGAAAGGCAAATTTAACCATTTTTCATAACTAAATTTTCACCCGCTTTTTTGAGTTAGAGAGACTGCAGAGTTGCAGACGTTGACGCGTCCAACAAGGCTTTGGAATCCTGGTTTTGTCCTATAAATACCCTCCCGCCGATCATTTTCACGTTTACACTTTCCGGCTCTCGAATTTTCTTGTATACAAGAATCCATTATCCAGGTCAGGTACAATCAAGCTCAAGGAAAACTACAATGGCAACTACAAGTGCATCCCAAGCTCAAGAAAAAATCAAGAGGAAAATCCAGTTAACCCACACGTTCTATCGATGGACAAGATAGTCTACAGGAACCCTTTGTGCCCCCACATCCAGACTGTTTTACAAATGAATTCGGAATACAAGGATTTGATCGATGTGTGTGAGTTTGGTGGGCTCGTTAAGATGCCCCATTTTGAAACAAACCAAGATATTTTGAACTACCTTCTCTCCTCATACAATATAGAGGATGGCATGTTTAATGTTACTGTGGACGACGGCTGATTGTTTCAATTTGGTATCGACCCAACTGATATTCATCGGTTTACAGGCCTCCCATTCAAAAATTTACCCATTATTACAATGAAGGCAACACTCGTCGAAGATGATAAGAAATATCTCGAATCGACTTTTGGTTTCCATGTTGATTGTAAGTGTAAATTGTTTTCATTTGTCATTTTGTATTCAATTTTTGATTTTGATACAATTCAAATTTATATTAATTCCAACGATTTTTGGCATTTTTAACTCATGTCAATAAATCTAGACGTGGTGTGGATACGCAAGGAATTACACACCACTTTCTTGCTGTTATGATTTCCTTCTTTCAATCCAGAATAGTTTTGCATAGGGTCGGAAAATAGATATACCAAACTGGGCCATTGCATACATTCTTACAACTATCGCAAAGCAAAAATTTGATTGGTGCACCTTTTTATCAAAAAAAAAGAAATGACATTACAAATGCAAAGCTTTTAGAAAAACCAGTCATTTACACCACAAACTATCTCCTTGGCCTTTATTACGAGGCTCTTTTAAATTTAAAAGAAAAACCAATTCCCACTTGCACAGATGAGGCGTTGATGAATTTGTCAATTCCATTTCAAGAACAACAGTATAAACTATAAAGTTTGTATTTTGACATTAGACTGACAACAGGTATTAACTATTTATTGTTTTCAACTTTGCGAGAGAATTTTTGGAGCCCTTCCCCAAAAAAGGTGGCATCAAGAGGAAGAGGCCAACAACACGCTGAGGCGTCGGAGATTCACAATCTGAAATGGAAGCTCACTCATCTCCAAACCGCCAACCATTTGAATTCGTTAAACACCAGAGAAGTAATACCCTTACATGTATTATTTACAAATTCCAAATTTGTATTTTCATTTTCCCATTTAAATTTTACCATATTGAATTGACATACAATCGTATGTTGATGACATTGCAGGGACTTTGGACCATACGCGTGCTTCTCAAAGTCAACCGTCTTCCCCAACTCACTCAGTTCAGTCGCATGCATTTGTGTCTTCTCAACAACCACCTCAGCAATCCCAACGCAACAGATAGCTCAAAAACCACCAATTACTACTCCAACACGGCCACCTCAAGCACTGCGACAAGCTACCCCTCAACAACAAGGTACAAGTTTTGAATAGTACTTCGTTTAATTTCATAGTTTTTGCATAGTTTTCTAGTTTTTCATATGATTTTTCTTGAAATTTTCAGCACATTGCAGTCCTCCGCCTTCTGTACAAACAACAATGCACCACCCCTCCTCCACCAATAATATTCAAAATGCCAACCAGAGGATCAGGAAAAAGAACATTGGTAAACGCATGCCAATTCCTCCGGCCCCTAGTGGGACACTAAACATTGCCTCCTCGTTTCGAATTCCAACCCTCTCACTTGGTGGCTTGCCCAATGCAATGGGCATATCGGTTTTAAATAATATAAATTTAGATGAAGATTACTTGGGCATTGATAGTAATGACCCAACAGATTTTTCAATACACGTGAGATGATTCAAGGCCAACAGGTATACTTCTATTTCAACATAATTTATTCAACTTTCATTACATTTCACTTTAGATTTATTTGTTTGAATATTGATTTATTTTATCACAAATAGGATCAGGCCACCCAAAGGCAGAAAACAAGTAGTAGTCGATCAACCCGAAAGCCCCCATACCTCTCCAACGAGATCATCTTCTTCAGATACAGATGGTGAATAGTTGCTACCTTTTCCTTTAGAGAACTTAATTGGTTATGATTTTCAATCCCATGTCGATGAGTTTATTCTACCTCATATCATTCAGCTCATAGAATGGGAGAGAAGGGCTAAAGTACTTATCAATGAGATAATAAGTCATTTTGAAAATTATTGGCAAAGGGATAGTTTATATGTTGCAGTCCAAAATCAACCTGCGAAGATGGATTCCTTACTTACCCAAGTAAGAAGTGGGATTGTCATGTATAATAACAACAACTAGAAAGATGACATTTTGGATAAGACATTAAACAAATTGGAAAATATTAGTTTGGTTCACTTGAGGCCCATGCATATTTTAACAAATGGTCTAAGGACAAATATCGTAGTAGTAGTTGCAAATGCCGAGAGAGATATCATCGGTCATAAGTATTATCACTTTCAAACAATATTTTTTGTTAATTTGAAGTTTTCTTATTTTAGTAATATGTTGAATTGACATCGCTTTTTTTGTGCAGTTGAAATATGAAAATTTGAAGAGTCAAGCAAAGGTTTTCCAATTTCACTTAGAAACCGTGAAGAACAATTTATTCGCAGCAAAGAATTTGAAGGAAAATATTGTTTTGGTTAACAAACAAAACAATACACTGAAGTAGATAATTAAAGAGCATGGCTTCGACCCTGAAATTTTATTCAAAACCAAGGCAACTGTTGATCCAAATTTGCTATCCCATGGAGATGTGACAAAGCAAGAAGAAAGAATTTTAAAGAATCTAGACAGTGTTGCGGAAGATCTCATAAGTTCTAGGATTATTTCTACCATTGGGGAAAGGGGTAAGAATCCATTGGGGAAAGGAGTACAGGAGTGGAAAGGGGTACAAAAAATTGAGGGTTGAAAATTTTCATTATTGAGTGTGGAAACTTGAAAAATAGAATCTATATTTGAAAATTTGAAACATTGAATGTGATGGTCATGGCATTTGAATTTTATTATCTGGATTTGAAAGTTGAAACTTGAATTTGATAGCCTTTGAAAATTTGAAATACTATATAATCTTTAATTTTATAACTTTCTATATATTATGTATAGAATTTCTAGATTGTATTGTAGACACCAAAATTGGGTCACACTCCCCTTGGTCCCACGTCAAATAATCACCTTGAATACACTCACCTAACCATGGCCCCTTTCACCCCACTCTAATATTAATTTAATTAATATTATTAAATTAATTCATGATCTCATAATATTTATTATTTAAATATCCTAATTGAGATAATTCTCACACCCCCACCTCACCTATACACCTCTCCTAGCCACCTCACCCCAAACCTATTCTTAGTATGTTGCCATAACTAACTAAGATCTACCTAAACCCTAAAAAATCAAAGCCTACATTCCCTCTAACCACATTCCCGCTTGTTATAAAGGAAGCTTCCATTCTAATCATGCAAGGTTTAAAAAACGAAGTAGATCAAAGAAATCAAGTGGATCCTCGGCTTGATTCGGTAAAACCTTTTGGAAATCCCGCCTAACTGACACCTTTTTCCAAATAAAAGCTTCGCAGGTCAGGCCACTTAACCATCATCGGTTACTTTTTATTCCCTACTTGCCTTCAACCTCATTTGGGGGTTGGCACACTTTTTGAGAGCAAGAGACGAAACCAGAGTGTAGATGCAAAAATATTTGAAAACCAAGATTTTGCACATGTATCGAGAGCATCCACCCGACATCGAAGCGATCACAGAGCCATTTCCATTCATGGGAGCATCCTGGGAAGTGTCATCACCACACCAAGCTCCATCCATCTGATCAATGTTAACCATTACCATCCAACATTTTGATCAAGCTCATACATAGTAAGTATTTTGTTAACAAACATTCATCTAAAGGATTCATTATATTAGGCTTTGAGATCTAGTGGTTATTAGTTTATACTTGCATTCTCATTCTCCCATCTTTTTGTTAATTTGCAAACTTTTCATTTCTTCACCCACACCATTAAACTTCCCATACACAAATACTTTTAAATATCTCTCAAGCAGTTTTCCAAGTCCAATATCTCCAAGACCTTGCCATTGCCCTCTCTCCATTTCCATTTATCGGATATGTCCTCACACCAAGAAAATATTTAACAAGTTTCCTCTACCCAAAAAACATATCATTAAAGTGTAATGGTTAAGAGAATTTTAAAGGATCACGTTTATCCTTTTTCACTTAAACCAACATTGGTCATACCCGATCGGCGTCGGTCTCTGTGTTTTATCCTCGGACAAGAACAGATCATGAAATCCGCACCAAATACTCAAACAACCCCGGAGTTTGAAAAGGACCACTACTAGTACCATTTCTAAAGACCTTGCCCTTCGATTCAATCATAAAGGGTTAGCAAGTGGAGAAGCTCATTTGTGAACAAATTTTCTTATTGTATTCAAACGAGATACCTAAATCATTTTAACTACAATAGGATTTTATTTATTATTAACATTGAATTGTTTTAAAATTTGAAATTGATTGAATCTTCAGGGATGGTATCACACTTCCGGAACTAGATTTGATAAGCTAAATGTGTGTTAATGTTTCATAGCTTTGCATATAAATATTATAATCTTTAATTTTATAACTTCCTATATATTATGTATAGAAGTTCTCCTAGATTGTATATGGTGTTTATGTTTCTTCTCTACGTAATGATGATCATTAGATGTGGATGATGACATTACAATAGAATCATAGTCTTCATAGATATGGATTATCATGAATTGTATTCCTCGTAGATTTAGCTTCAAGACGATCACCCTATCTGGATGGAATCAAGAAATGGATAATTGTTTTAAGAAAATCGGAATGTAACATGTATATGGTGTTTAAACATTTCAAAATTTCTTCTATACTTGTAATGATGATGATGCATTAGAATGGATATAGATGATGATGAATAGATGATAATGGATAATTTATTTAAAATGGAATGTGTTGTGGACGTAGATTTAGTTTCGCACATTTAAAATAGATAAATAATTGTTTTAATAATAATTTGGAGTGTCGGATTATGATAATGATATTTGAATTTCTCAAAATCTACTTCTTTATACCCGTGATATATGATGATGATGAATTTTATGAATGGATTTAGCTATAGAATCGTGGATGATGAATTGTATAATGGATCATGGATTATGAATTGTATAATATGGAAAAATCTTCCTCTTTGTAAAATTCGATTGTGTGATTTTATCCCACAAAGTTTAAAAAATATATCAAAGCATTTTGCAAATATAAAAATAAATTAAACATAATTGTAAAAAATCAAGAAATGTCATATGATAGGGTTTAAGTTACCTCTAGTGTTTTAGATGGCTGTGAAATCATCCTTCGTAGTGTGCTAGATCTTTGATTTAAGAAAACTCAACATGAGAAATGGATTAGTAGATAGATGGGTGAGTTTCTTGACATTGTCAGTCCCGAGAAGTGCGAGCTTCCTCGGATGGATGTCAACCCACATTTTCAAAAAAAAAGATGAAATAATTGTATTTAAATAAATGTAAATATATATACCTGTAACATCTTTAATGATAACAAGAGCTGAAACAAAATTTAAGGTGACAAACAATAAAAGTAAGGTGAAGGAGATACCTATTTAAAGTTGAAACAATCCATTATCAATAGCTTCTTCAAACTTGATGTTCTCTTCTATAGAGTGTGACGATGCGCCAATTCCACTCTCATTGTTGGGAACAATTGTACTTGTAGTTGTATTATTCACACCTCTTATTTCACAAAGGGAATTCCAATGCGCAATTGCTCTATCAAAAGGAAAGGTTTCCATGGAGTAGCGAGATACATAACACCTCATGCAACTTTCTATATTTTTATCCAACATGTTTCTTAGTTTTGATTTTATAAATGATAAAGCACTAAAAACCCTTTCGTCCTCCACAGACCCCAAAATCATTGTTTGGCATAACTCATATAATCTGAAATATTCACTAATGTCTTCTTGTAAGATAGAACTTTGATAGATTCCTCGCCACAACCTTGTAATAGCACCACTTTCAGAAGGTTCATCTAAATTTTATATTGGTTCCTCATTGTTGTTGCAAAATTTGTTGATTGAAACTTTAATAAATCAGCATTCAATATACCTTTGATTTCCATACCCTTGAACTCTGAAGTCTTTGTGAAATGTTCCATTATTGTACCCATGGATTTATGGAAATTCTTTCTTACAAAGTCTACACGACCACCTTCAGTATTCCAAAAATTAGGATTCATCACACCCATTGCTTCAAGAATTTTATCTTTGGAGAAACGTTCTCTAATTTCTGATGATAAGGATTCTAAAAATTTTTTAAGCTTTATTCTTGTTTCAACTATAACAGACTCAAAGAGATTACATGTCACGAACATCTTCTCATTCTAATCTTGTAATATCTTGATGTTTTTGCAAAATGTGCAATGGTATGTCCCTCCCATTAACATTGATGCAGAGGTGATCATGGATATTAAATCTCAAATAGTTACTAGGATTTTTAAGATCTAATAAATCTTTCCAATTCTCGAAAACAGTGTATCAAAACTATCTTGGGAACAATACAAGATATCAAGACTTTGACATACCATTTTTCTCATCCGTATAAAATCCACAATATAGATTAATCTCCCATGTGCATGCTTCATCAGTGTATTGATCTCCTGTAACATTGGAAGAATACCAACCAATGTAAGCAATGTCTCCAAATCAGTTAAACGGAACAAGTCCCTCCACCCTATCAACTTCATGATGATATTTGTGCATGAAACCAACCAACGAAGGATACTCCTCACGAACTCTACATGCAGGTTCATACAAAGAGATCCATCTCATCTCAACATCTTTCATAAGTTTTTGCCATCTGTAATTCCAATTGCGAATTTCTGAACTCAAGAAATCACTTTGGGCTGCTTGCCATATAGGCATGAAGTTCTCTTATAAGGTCTTCTAATTTAGCAACATTTTCGTAGTTGCTTACCATTTTATACACTAAATTCATTCTGTGAGCCATACAGTGAATTAGTAGCATATATGGGGCCACTTTGTTGTTTGTAATCTAACACACATCCTTGTTCAATGACCCTACATGATAGATGCACCATCTGCTCCGACGCATACCAACTTCGTAGAAATTTCATAATCAGTCATTCCAGTAATATCTTTCAAATGAGAAACAACTATTTTATGTAGGTTTTCGACATTACAGTTTTCAACCATTTTCATAACACCCAATAGATGAGGTGTCCTTATATGATTTTCTAAAGTATAGATGTGGATACATACCCATGTAGTGTTGTCGACTGCTATCACTTCATCAATTGAAAGAGAGATAAACTTTGATTTTTTTACATTCTCTTTCAAATCTTCCTTCTCTATCATCGAAAGGCATTTTTCCATTTCCCATCCACTACTTTTAGACCAATGAGACTGAGGTATGTTCGGCATTCCATTATATTGATACAAAACTTTGAAATCGAGGAAATCTGAAATTGGTCTTCCTTTCTTTAGTATGTGAAATAAAGTAGAGAATTGTATGAGTTTTGCATGTAGATTTGTTTGATTCATCTTACCAATTTGTGATGTGATCGTTCCTCCCTTTTCCACGAGATGTCTGCATTTTTTCTACTCTGCTTCATAATCCATTGCATATTTAACATGCATGCATTCTTTTTCAGTTTTCCACTTGTGTGTTTTGATTTTCTGGCCATCCACCCCTCATTATAGTCAAATATTGTTTTCCACAATGTTTTTCTATAGTGTGTCCAACTTCATTTGCATTTTTGTTGCTTTCCCAATTTCCACGTACATATTGTACATGTACATTCAGATGGGATCTCTTCTGAATTAGATGATTGTATAGGTTCGATAAATGGAAATTTGGCAGCCCAATCAAACTTGTATGTCCTCCCAATGGTCCACATATTCTTGTTCGTTTTCAATGTTTTACTTTTTTGAGTAGAATTTTGAGCAATATCACAATCACCTAGTTTCCTCTTTCGTGAACCAGAATTTGAATTTGATTTTTGTGTTCCATTTTGCTGAGTATTTGTATGTGTGATATCTTGATGCACTCCTGGTTGCACCCCAACAGGAAGAATATCTTCAGGATCTAGCATCTCAACAGTTATATCTTCAAGATCTGGCATATTATCATAGGTGTCATTTGTTTGATACTGTGCAGAATGCATGTCCACCTCAATATTACCTTCCACACAGTCAGTATTATGATTCATTCTGGTGGCAGCTATATGGTTGTTGGTAGTTGCAATATCTGTATCAACAGAGTTTCCAAAATACTTGAACAAAGACTTCTGAGATTTCTTAGTTACTTTTAGGGTCTTCGCATTTTGAGGACTAGCACCTTCCATTATTTTGAATAGAGTCTTGCGTCATCAAAAGAACCAAGTTGCACGCGTCGAGAAAAAATTCTGTCGCGCATCTGCGATAACTCCTTATTGCGTCAACAACTAACCCCTTGTCACGTGTCTCGCAATACCTTCCAATTATCGCGCGTCGACTATATCCATGTCACGCATCAACTATATCCCTGTCATGCGTCAACAACTAACCCTTGTCACGTGTTAACTACACATCAACTACCCTATCATGCATCAACATCACGTCAACTATTTCCCCCTGCCGCGTCGCCAACAACTAACCCCCTTTCACGCATCGTAATACCTCCTTGCGCACGTCCAACAACAAAACACCGTGTCGCACATCTCGAAATACCTCTTTGTCGTAAGTCCAACTATATCTTTATCACGCATCAACAACTAACCCCCTTTTAGTAAATGCATAATACCTCCTTGCGCGTGCATGCCAACTATATCCCTATCACACATTAACAACTAACCCCTTTGTCGCGCGTCAGCAAATTCAATGGGTCACGCATCAACAAATATCATTTGTCTCCTGACTCTAAACTACTAACAGGCTAACAGCAATCTCTAGTGCTTAGAGTATGCAAGTTCACGGTATTGGTAAGCTACTTGTGGTAGTATCGTAGTATACTACCCGGAATCACCTAGGTTTTTATAGGAGATGTTTTCAAATGTAGGCAAAGCCGACCCCAAAAATATATATACTTGTAAATTTTAGGCGAACAGACACCGACCCACTCCGAAAAAATTGCCTTTTCAAATTTTCCTAAAATGAAATTTTCACCATATTACGAATATTCGCCACTAAAATTATCCTGTGAAAGTCATGGAAAAACTTACATTGGGGAGTATCATCTTCTCATGCTCAACACTTTCCCCCTGCTTCATCGTCTCTATAGACCCAAAAAGCTCCAATGTACCAACCCAACATCGGGGATATCGTTCCTTTTGACCCACCCCATCTTTGCACCAATCTCATCTATGGTGGTGTTGATTCCCCTTCTTCTCACATCAATGATCATCCTCACACTAGACTATATACCGGTGGTTATGGATTCCTCGACAAACCATCCTTCGCCCACACCTATCTTCACTATTGTGCATGGAAGGGATTTGGCATGGGATGTTATGAGCATGGTGCACATGACCTTGTTATTGACCAATGTTGCAAACCTCATGAAAATTTTAGACTAGGTTATCAAGAGCAATCTGTCGATCCCATCCCACCATCTATGATGCTTATGGACATGCCTTCTCCATATTCTCCATCCTATGAGGCTATGGATGCGGATGAAACCGTGTCTATCACTTCTAGATTTTTTTAGTCTCCACCATCACCTTGGGACCGGTTGTTTATCAATGTGAAAATTAGACTAGGTCCCTTCCCCTTCACCATCTAGAAATGATAGAAGAAGATTCTACTAGCATTGGCGTTTCATTGTGATAATGAAGATGCCATTATTTTCCATATGGGGGCAAAATATTCTTATCTTTATAAGACCTTATCATCTGACACATCCACTCTTCTCGCGAAGCCACCATCGATATTAATATTGGGACTCCTCAGGAGCCTCGTATTCTCAAAGTAGGTCAGTCCCTTGATCTACATGAGCTTTAGTCTTTCGCTTTGTTCCTCTCTCGTCATAGCTAGGCCTTTGCATGGTCATAATCGACATGTCGGGTATTGATCCTTCTTTTTTTGTCCATAACATCGTCACCTTTCCCAATTCCAAGTGGGTTAAGCAAAATCTTCACCACATGTATCCTCGAGTTTCCCTCCTTATCAAAGAGGAGTTAGAACACCTTCTTTCCGCTAAATTCATCATCCCTATTGACTATCCCCAATGGGTATCTAATATCCCTTTGTTAAGGCATCACGTAAGCTTCATATGCACATACTTTCTAGATCTAAACCTTGCTTTGACCCCAAAGACAACTTCCCCCTCTAAACATCGATCAACTTGTGGATCTTACCACAGTCATGAGATGCTTTCTCTTATGGATGGTTTCTCTGGTTATAATCAGATTCTCATCGCGCCAAAAGACCAACATAATACCTCCTTCATCACTCCTTAGGGGACCTTTTGTTATCATGTCATGCCCTTTGGTTTGAAAAATGTCGAGCCACCTATCGGCGGGCATGACTTACATCTTTCATGACCTCATCCATAAGACAATAGAGGACTATGTCAATGATCTTTTAGGTAAATCTAAACATCGACATGATCATCTTGTTGTCCTCAAATTCCTTTTCAAGTGCTTTATTCACTTCTTCCTTCGTCTCAATCCAGCCAAGTGTGTATTTGGAGTGCTAATGAAAACTCCTTGGCTTTATCGTGTCCATCAGGGGTATTGAAGTTGACCCCACGCCAAAATCAAGGTTATCATCGAGATGCCTCCTCCTTCTAATCTTAAGCAACTTCACAGTTCCTCAGGCCGACTTCAATCGATTCTATCATTTCATCGCGCAACTTTCTAACCATTGTCAACCCTTCCATCACCTTCTTTGTAAAGATGCAAGTTTCAATTGGGATGATAACTACCAGAAATCTTTTGATGATCTTAAGCAGTATCTCTTATCCCCACCAATTCTTACACCTCCACGCGTGAGGGGGAGCCCTTTTATCTATATGTTTCTGTCACTTTGATCATGCTCTAGGGGCTATGTTAGCACATCATGATGACCAAGGTTGTGAGCAGGTTGTTTATTACATCAATTGCACCCTTCACGACTATGAAAATCACTACAATGAAGCTGAAAATTTGTGTTGCGCCCTCTTCTTTTCCACTTCTAAGCTTCGACACTATCTTCTCAATCAAAAGACTTATGTCATCACTAGCTTTCATCTTCTCAAAATGATGCATTCTAAGCCATATCACAATGATCGCATCACTTGATGGCTCATGCTCATGACCGAGTTTGACCTCGAGTTCATCTCTCAAAATTCTATCAAGGGCCAAGCTATCGCAGACCAATTAGTTGAAGCCCCTCTTCCTAGTGTGCATCTTCCTCACGAGAAATTTCTAGATGAATCCATCAACCACTTTCACCATGAGTATTCTACCCTTAAGATGACCCTCTTTTTCGACGGTTCTAAGTGTTAGCAAGGGGGAGGCACTGGTGTCATCATCATTCCTCCTTAGGATCTCTTATTCCCCTCATTAAAAAGCTTGATTTTGAGTGTACAAATAATATGGCGAATATGAAGCCCTTATCTTAGGTCTTGAAACTATTTCCTTTTTAGGTGTTCAAATTCTTAACATCTATGGGGATTCTAAGCTTATCATCAAACAGGTTACATGTGAGTATCAATGTAAAAATGACACCCTTCAAAAATATAGAGACATTATCCTTCTCCTCCTTGAGGCCTTCATTCTTACACTATCCAAGTCATTCCTCGATCGTCCAATCATTTCGTTGATATGATGGCTTCTCTTGTATCTCTCATCCCATGGACAATAGATGAATCCAAACTTTTTGTTGTTATTCATCGTCGTGATCAACCATCCCATGAGCTACCTCACGTGAATCTCATTACATCCAACACATTAGATCTTTGGTTTTCTCATATCTTTGACTATTTATCCAAATCTATCATTCCTTCCAATCTATCTATGAATGGAAATAGATCTTTTCTTTAACGTGCTAACCACTATGTCATCCTTGGCGGCATCCTTTATAAGTGTGGATTTGATGGTATCCTCCTTCGATGCCGTAAATCCCACGAGTCTTCTTGCGTTATCCAAGAAGTCCACAATGAAATTTGTGGTGAAAAATTTAGTGGCTTAGCTATTGCTAAGCACATTCTTCATCTTTGTTATTATTTGACTTCTCTCAATCGTGATTGTTGTGAGTATGTTAGGAAATGTGAAAAGTGTCAACAACATTCTAATCTTATTTGCATTCCGAGACATGCCTTACATCCGGCTCAGGACCTTTGGCCCTTCTCATATGGGGCCTTAATCTCATTGGTACTATCAATCCTTGATCTTCACAGGAACATCATTCTATCATCACTACTACTGAGTATTTCACCAAGTGGGTGGAAGCAATTCCACTCACCTCAACTAAAGTTAATCCAATTATTACTTCATCTATCAACATATTATCTATTGCTTTGGCATTCCTCACAAAATCATCATGGACAATGGAAAGTCCTTTAAATACAAAAATTTCAAGAAGCTTTGTGACTCATTTAATATCAAGCTTAGCTTCTCTTCTCCTTACTACCCCTAAGCTAACAGCAAATCCAAAATGACTAACAAAACTCTTTATAACATTCTTGCCAAGACTATTGATTAATCGGGACATAATTGGCATCTTCATATCCCTTTTGCTCTTTGGGCTTATCAAACTAGCATCTGCATTTCCACTGGTGTTGTACCCTTCTCTCTTGTTTACAACTTTGAAGTCATTCTTCCCTTGAACATCCTCTAGAAAACCTTCTCGTGAAGGGGAAATCTAGGTATCGACAACTCGAAGTCAAATTATGTCCTTGTGTGTATCTCTTCGACTTCATTTCTAATGAAGATTATCACCAGAGCATCTAACACAACTCAAATTGTTAGATGAACACTACCTTCTCACTCTTGAGCATCATCATGTTTATCAAGAGCACATCAAGTGTGCTTACAATAAGTACCTCAAAGAATGTGACTTTAATGTTGGTGACCTCGTCCTTAAAGAAAATTAGAACGTTACTACTCTAGAAAGGATCCAATGTGGAATTTTTCCCCAACTGGATTAGACCTTACATTATCACGCATAAGTATGGGTTGGGAGCCTATCATTTGGCCTCCCTTGATGGTAAATTGAAGTGGAACCACTTAACGATTTGCACTTATGACCATTCTATTGTTAGCATACCTACCAGTGAGCACTTAGTCATATCCTAGATCATTCCTCCATCATTATCCTCTTCCATCTATCATTGTAATGATTTGGAATTATGTGGTCTACCATCACTTTCCTAAACATGACCTTAAATATGGGCACCACGGCTCTGCCATAGAATTTTCCTTATGGATAGGTTCTCCCTTCTTGGTGAGAACTCTATGATCATTACATCCATCACCCTCTTATTTACCTATTGAAACCACACTAAGGGTCCAAAGGTGTCACTTGTACATTCATTGTCCCCTTCTAGGTGGTCTACCTAGCTATTCCCAGCTCTTCCCCATAAAAAATCAAATTTCCTGGATGCTCTTATCAAAAGTCAAAGTTATAAAAATAGACTACTCCCTCGAAGGACAATTGTTCATGTTAAAAAAAAATAAAAAATATAGACCAATCCTCAAGGAAAGTTATCATGTATATATCATTCTTGCCATCAAAATCATAAATGTATAAAGTAGACCATACCCTCGAAGGATGGCTAATCTCTTATATCATGGCAAAGTGAAGGCTTCCAACATTGATTAGCCTTCTATCTTATCAACATCCTAAGAAATCTTCCTACATTGATCAACTTTCTCACAACAAACTTCCTGCATTGATCAATTTACTTTTACCCCTACCCAGAGTTGGGGCATATATCTAGGGAAATCCACCTATGGAGAACCCTCTTCCCACATACAAGTTACATCACAAACCCCTTTTTCGTGTTGACATTAGGTTTATGATTTCATTTTCATCCATACTTCTCCCATGATATTTGGTATAACTAACTATCATTGGTTATGTGTTAACACATGTTTTGGTTGCATGTGCATTACATTACTTGGATCCTTCTTCTTGTTTACCTCCAATGCATTTAGAGGCATGGTTTCCTCATGTATTTCTTGATATGACGTAGTATCGCTCATACCCATAGGTAACCAATCATCAAGTTGCGTTCTATTCTAGTTTTCCGCATATATATTTGTTTCCTCTTTGTTTTATTACCATAATCTCTATTTTATCTAAATCATTTTTATGCTTATCTATCAATAATTTCATATCTAATCATGTATTCTTATCTATCATCATCCATGTTTATCATCCATCACATCTATTTTCAAATAACTTTATATTAAACATCCAATCATGTGTATGTATATTCACCATCATCATAAAATATAAAGCAAACATATGATCATCATCGCACATTCACATCAACATCATCATCAATATAAATCAAATAATCAACATCATATAATTGACACATGCTAGAATATGAAAAATCAAAATCATATATATATATATATATATATATATCATATCTCATATAAGTGTCTCATACATCATTGGCCTCTAAGGGCCCTCTCTCAAAGCAAATATATCATCAAAATTAGTAAATGCAATATCACAAAAGCCTCTCAAGTCTTGCCCCACTGAGGCAAGTTTCTCTATATGTCTCTCTACTCACCTCCTCTACCTTAGCCCTCCTCTCGGTGTGGCTGAGCCACATTTGTTGTCCTCCCAGGCCATGCTCCGCCATCGCCTCGTCATTCACATACTCCCAATATCTCAATGTCGTGGTAATTTCTTTACCACTATCTTCTCATAATACTTAGCCTCATGGCTTAGTGCTCTATATCGGTCCATGGTTAGTGTCAAGATGTGCCATCTGTCCTACTCCCCGTGATGCCATCGGTGCACCACTCATTGACTCGAGGCTAGTATAGTTCAAGATCTCTAAATCGAGCTCTATAGGAATCTCTCTACCTATGGTATCAATCCCTATCCTATATGGCTTTGTCCCTCTCCTGAGTCACTCAATATCCTCTCCTGTAGAAGGGTTTGGGCCTCCTGTCAGTGCTACATCTCACTCCTCTTTGAGTGGTATCTCTCTTTGCACCCATCCGAGATAACTCAACACAGCTACGCCTTCTCTCTGGACTCTCCTCGGTCATCATCCATCCAACATCTCTAGGAGAAGCCTCTACCTCAACCCACATCTTCTCATCATCATCATCTCTCCTCTCTCTCTAGCCATCCATGCCACCCAAGTAGTGGTTATCCACTCTATGAATGCTACTCCAACTCCCACATCATCATCATCATCCCATGGCTCCTGTGCCTCCTCCATCAGATCTGCCATGTCAGGACTAGGAAAATCTCTATCTATCTCCTCACGCCTATAGGAGATGGGCTCCCTGGGTACTATCTGGATGACACCAAACTATCATTGAACCCTATCAAACTACAAGGCCTTAATCATCTCTGGTCTATGGCCCTGTACCCACCTAGTCCTCCTCATCCCAATAAACTCTGCATCTACTTTAGGCCATGTGGGGAAGTCTCTATATGGCCATCATCTCACATGCTCTCCCTCGAGCTCTGAAAATATGTCATTGTACCAATCAACATCTCCGACCCCTCTCTCTCCATGATCCTAGTTAGATTACCATCTCAGAAATCTAACTGTGAGCTCTATGTGATCCCTAGTGACCCATGGTAGCCCTAGTGGCCAAATAACTGTAATATGCTCATAAGCCCAACAGTGAAGGAAGGAGGAAGCCTACATCCAATCTTGTCCTCCTCCTAGATCTATACATCGTTAGCTCATGGTATACCTACACTAACAGTGATGTCCTAAATGGAAATACGGTCTAGTGATCCATAATATTTGTTAGAACCCCTACTAATGTCCATGGAAATTTGGCTCCCCCTTAGTTAGATAGTGCATAACATGATATCGCCATCATCACAAGACAAATCAATCTACTCATGCAAAGATACCACGCTCATATCTCATCTCATAAGAAAATGCACCTAAAGTAAAATTAATGTGTGGTGCATCGGCTCCAAATAATCATGTCAAGACTACCAATCATATTTATATCCACTGTGATGGGAACTATCTTCACTCCCTTATAAAGGTAATATGAGGATATGATATACATCCTCCAGGGTGATTGTCATCTCATCCCTAAACCAAAAGTGCATGTGCATGTCCCATCTCTCTACTAATGCGATCATCAAACCCACATCTCATGGGATCCTCTGATAATATATAAATCCACCTAATCCCAAGGTCATTAAGTGATCCCACTCGGACATGATGTATCCCCCTAATTCGATCATATAATTTTGGGACTCTGTCTCTCAAATAAAGGGTCTCTCGGGCTTGCAAATCATTAGAACAAACATAAAATTAGATCCCTCATCATTATTTTTTACCTCATTTTTCATCTAACTATCAATTTTTTTATCGTCCCCCTAAACGATGCTCACCCATGTCGAGGTGACGCACCTAGGTCAAGATTGACGCCTTTAAGGGCTAATTCGATGATGACCGTGTACCTAGTCACCACCGACTACCTCGATGCCAATCCAAAATCCAAAAAAATGTAAAAATAAAAATAAAACATAAAATAAATTAAAAACAAGCTAGGGTTTTCATTACTCACCATCCTGTGTACCCTCGGCACTTTCTCTACTACTCCTGGCCTCCATTTCTCTCTCAAGTATCAATCTCCTTTTATAGCTATGAGCTTTCAAATCGTTACTGCGGTGTGAAAATGAGCTTAGTCGGCCATCTTGTGGGCTTATATAGCCACCCCTCCAGGTTGTCGCCGATCAGCCTTAGTCTCCCGCATCATTTACTTGCCTTAGGTCACCTTTGACCCGTTTTTCCCTCCTTCATTGTCATTTTTGTGTCATTCCATTCTTTGGGGCACCATATCATCATCCCTATTTTATCTCAAGCCCACTTTTGTGGCCATTTATCAACCCCTTTTTCTAGGGCATATTATTTCATCACTTTTCACATTTTTCATCTTTGGCCATTTTTGTGCCCTTTGTTGGGGCACCATTATTTTCATCCTCATCCTTCGTGGGCGCATACCATTCATTCGATTCCTCATGTATGAAGGATTTCATTATTTTTGCATTTGGTTGCGCATAATTTTGATGTATACCTATGAATCGTTGGTCCCCATGGCTTACATCCATTTGAGTGGTTTCCCATTGGATTCCCTCCATATTCTTTGTGATTTTCACGGATTCACAAATGCGTAGGAAATTTTCATCGTCTCCCTAAAGACTGTGACCTTTGTTTCTTGCTGAAGTGACTCCTAAAATCACCGCCATATTTTTAATCTTTTTTTTTTTGAATCCTTCTTTCTTGGGGCATCTTGCCTCGCCTTATCATTTTCCCCATCCTTTCTTTTCCCACCCACCCTTCAATTATCTCCTTTAACCTCGTGATCAATTCCCATTTGTTTCATCAATCCCTAGTTTGATGAGAAGCACATCATTAATCCTCCTTCATCCTTCATCTTACCCTTTATCTCTCATCGTTTTTGTCTCATGGCTTGCTTGCAAAACCACTTGCAAAAAAGGGGCAAATGTAGACACCAAAATTTGGTATCGTTACCCTTGTCACCATTCGCTTCTTTTCACCATGGTCACCCATCTAGACCCCTTTTATTTTAATTCATATTTTTATTAATATTCCCATGTTTTCCATCGATTATCCTATCCATTCTAATTTATTGCTAATTTTTATTAATTATCCCCTAATCCTCATCTCATTATTTAATTAATCCTAATCAACCCCAATTTCTCTTCTCTAGGTTGTTTATCATCCCTAAACTACCTAGTTGTTCATCCCTAGGCTTCCCTTATCCTTTATTTACTCCATTTCATCCCTCACCTACCTATTTCACTTCCCTATGCAACCCTAACCCACCTAAGCCTTTCAAAACCCTAATCCTGCTTCTAATGGGATTGATGCCTTGAGTTAGGCATCCTCCCACCGCCCAAATGGATGGTTCCCCATAGTTGGTGGCGACCCACCCAGTCACCGTCAACCCTATAAAGCCACATTTACCCACCCCATCCAAAGGATGCATCATCATAGCTTTCATGTGCATTTTGTAACCTTATCTTCATGCTTGAGCTTCTCTGCAGTTGTTTCAGTCTTCTTGGAGTCCCTTTGAGCTTGCTTGCATCATTTGTGGAGACTTTGGGAGTTTATCTTGCTCTTGTGTTGATTTATTCCATTGTTGCATCATTGTTATTGTTATTATCAGTTACTAACATTTTGTAGGTCTAACTACCATCGAGCTTTAGATCCAACCTTTTCTTTTGCCCATTATGTGTGTAGGTTATCCACTCACTCCATCCATTTTTAGCCTTTCCTATATTATCCTGTGGTCATCGTCACTCTTGCTAGGTTGCCATCAACCTTGCCCCTTTATCAGGTGTCACCTATTCTCGCCATCCAGGACCCCACAACAATTTTTTGTCATGTTCCTTCACCACATGCAATCGTGTCACATCCATCATTCTATCACCATGTCAGTCCAAATCCATTCTCACAATTTTCAATCACTCGCTAACTCAGCCAATTCTTCATTGCCATCGACCTGAGCCTTATTTCAATCCTACCCATCTAAATCCTTATTTTCTTGCATCCTTTCTTTTTTTTACTAAAGGAAAATATTTTTGAAGGACTATACCCTATTACTAAAAAGTCTCAACAACCGTATCAACATTAAAAAGCAAAAAAATAGGATCTAAATCCAGATATTATAATAAGTCCAACAATAGTCAAAAGAGAAGCTACTAATAAAAAGTAAGATAGGGATATAACTGCAACTAAACAACATAAAAGAATCATACTATCAGAAACAAAAAACTTGAACACCTCCAACCTACCCAAGAGGTATCATTTCTTCAAAGCCCTTTCAATCCTTGATTTGATTTTTGCAGGGAGGTAAAAAGTGCCAGAGTGGTGATATGTGTTGGATAATTAACGTTCAACTGTGAGATGACCTTATTTATCTCCTTTTCTGTACCCCAAATATCCTCAAGGACTCCACTCAACATTGTGATGCTTTTGACATGTTGTTCAAGAAACTCACTTATAGCTTTGAAGATGGCCATATTGTGATCATGTCTATCCTTAGACCTCCCCAGTATATTATCCAGGAGTTCAATTTTTTATATATTTCTTCAGTCTGATCTGTGTCAAAACCCGCATCCTCATTCATCTTTCTTTTCCCTTTTTCTTGTTTAACTGATGCATCTATTTCTTATTACTTTCTACTTCATTTTCCAGCATTTCCATTCTGAGGAGAATATTTTCCCTCTCATGTTGCGAAGAATTGTCACTCGCCCGCATTACGATGTGCAAAATATTGTAAACCATTTCCATATCCTTGTTACTCCTAAGGACTCGGCCAGAGGGAGGTGGGGTCACTTTTTGGGGTGCAAGGTTCTTAGCCTTAAAATTTCTAATACTGGAAGAGTTGGTCGGGTTGGCAGTAGTGAGTATTGTGAATGGGAATGGGCGGAGCACCAGGGGAAATAAAAATGGCAGGAAATTTGATGAGGTAATGCTTGTGAAGGAGAAAGATGAGCCCCTGGTGGAGGGGGATGGCCCTAGTATGCTTTTGAAAGTCAAGAATGGAGCGTTCCAAAGAATTTAGGAGATAGTGCTAAGAAACAAACAACAATATTTCTCCTAAAGTGATTAAGGAATACCAAGTGTTTGGTGGGGACAATAATGTATCGACCTTCAAGGGAGATAAACTGCACCATCATTTTGGTAATTTCATCAAGGGTTCTGGTATGGAACTTACCTTAATGCCATCCATAACAAAGATGAGCTCCTCCTTGTGTTAGAAAACTTCTTCGCTTCAACATTATTTTTGTCAACCCTTTTGCTAAAAAACCGGATGCCATCCAAAGCTAGACCAGTAACCTCTACAATTAGCTCCTCATTCATCAACACTCTTTGCCCTCCATATTTAACCTTCATGTCCTTCCAATCTGTGGAAAAATGCACTGAAATGTGTTGATCATGACCTTGGATTTTCTCAATAAAGTTGGAGATGCCCCCATTTGAAGATAATTCCACAACTCAGTGTTATCCTTCCAAGTAGGATCGCAGTTGGGCTCTAACTAACACAGAGCTCCCCCATATTTCTTCCTCTACTATTTCTACGATTACCCTGCTGAAAACCACCGTGAAAAGGTTGTTTTTGTTTTTCCTATACCAGTTTTTAAGCATCCAACTGCAAGTCCGAGGAGCATGTGAAATTTGATGGTAGTAATTAAAATTACTCCTCTCGCATGTGCCATCTTTCTTATCCATTAAATCCCACGCAATCTCATTAGAGATTCTATATAAGATGTGAATGCTCATAATTGTCCTTGGTAATACCATTATGTACTTTCGTGGGGGTGTTTTTTCATTATCCCAAGTGGTGAAATTATTATTGGTACCATAATTAGCTAAGGTGTCGCCACCTTGTTGCCCTCTCTATATGTATGACCAATTTTAATATTTTTGAAGGTATGACATATATTAATAGATTCCTGAATGAAATATTTAATAGTCCAACTTGGAGGGTGTATCTAATTAAGATGATTTATAATATTCAAGGAATCACCTTCAACAATGATGTTCTGAATGTTGTAATCCTTAACAAGTCTTAGACCCCATAAAGTGATAAAGCTTCAACATAGTGATTGGTCTGACTACCCATTATGCCAGCATAAGCAGCAACTAAATAACCTTTATGATCCTGAATTATTCCTCCTCCAAAGACTCGCCCTAGGTTTCCCTTAGAGGCTCCATCAAAATTGAGTTTATACCAAGAGTTTGGAGGAGGGATCCAATGAATTGAAGACCTGTCAATGTTTGAAGTTCTTCATTTCTGAACATTTTCAATATCAATCTTCCAATTTGAGAGAATAAATTCTTCATCTTCAGGATATTTCTTGTTCTTGGGAGGTTTAAATATTTCAATATTGTCTTTAATTGCATTACCAATCTTAGTAAAGCTTTTCTTGCATGGTTGTCTATGCTATTTCTAAAAATTATGTCATTTATGTCTTTCCAAATTCTCCATATAATATGGGGCATAACCAGTTTCCAAAGTCTCCTAATAATACAATGTTTAAAAGGAGGATCCCACTGAATCCAATATTGAAGAAATTCCTTTGGCACTGTCCAACAAACATTGAATTTTGAAAAGCATAACTCCAGATCTTTGAAGTGTACTCACAATGTAAAAAGATGTTTGATGTCCTCAGCCTCTTTTTTTGCATAGGAAACACATATTTGGCATTATAAAGCCTCTCTTGATAAGGTTGTCATTTGTGAGTATTCTTCCTCTGAGAACAAGCCAAAAGAAGAAATTGATTTTAGGAGTTAGCTCTGGCATCCAAATCCTGCTCCATTTGAAATCACAATGAATGTTTTCAAAATAGGAATTGTATCTAGATTTGACAGTGTATTCCCCATCACATGAGTTGTTCCAAACAATTTCATCCTTAACTTCAATTTGATTCAGGGGTATGTTATCCAACTGCACTTGAAGTGAGGAGATTATGAGATTTAGCTCATTCCTTTCCACCTTAAGTTGCTTCCATATTTTTCTATTACCCTCCATTTCAATGTAGTCTTTGACTTTAGTTCCATACTTTTGCTCTAAAATATCTTTGACATCTTGCATCCTTTCTATTTCCCCCATTTCAGATCTTTTTTGTAGGTTACTATCAGCTCCTATGGGACTTCAACATCTTCATATATGTATACAGAGATAATTAAAATAGCTAAAGGGGGACTACGACTAATTTAATTAATCCAAAAGGGGTGTAAGTGCATGACTAATCAATTTAATTAATCAATCGTAAAGGGATGAACTAATATGTACTGGGAACGTGTATGAGTGATTTTGGGGTGTCTAGAAGGTTAATATTATAGTTAAAGGAATTTATTAGTAGAAGTTACATCAGGAAAGGTGGTTGTACGTGCAATTGAATTACCCCCACCTTTCTAGGATTCTAGAACCTAAGTTGGCTAGACTGGTGAAGTGGAGTCCATGTGGAGTTGACTAGGATGATGAAGTAGAGTCCAAGTGGTTGTTATAATGTGCACACTAATTAATTAATCATTTAATTTAATAAGAGATAATTAAACTAGCTAAAGGGGTACTAAGGATTAATTTAATTAATCCAAAGGGGTGCAAGTGCATGACTAATCAATTTAATTAATCAATCGTAAAGGGATGAACTAATATATACCTTTGAACGTGTATGAGTGATTTTGAGGTGTCTACAACTATATATCTTTATATACTTACCTTCATTGATGGATTTTCGCGTTACACTTGGGTGTATTTTCTTAAGAAAAATTCTGAAGTTTTCAATCACTTTTGAGACTTTAAGGCTCTTGTTGAGAAACAAGTTGAAAGGTATATCAAGGTTCTTGAAATTGACAATGAAGGTGATTATGTGAGCAATATGTTCAAATATTTTTACACCTTCAAGGGATTGTTTTATAGTGTAAAGTTGCTTATAACCCTTCACAAAATGGAGTTGCGGAAAGAAAGAACCAAATGCTTAAGGAGATGGCCACTTATATGGTTCACTCAAATCCCTTCCTCTGTAGTATTGGTTTGAAATAGTGAACTCGTGCTTGCTACATTCGTAACCATGTTCCACACAAGGCCATAAAAGGGATGACACTGTTTAAATCTGGTTTGACACAAACTCCGATGTCGATCACTTTTGTGTCTTCAGATCCAATACTATGGCCCGAATTCCCAAAAATAAACACAAGAGTTTGGAACTATAGTCCAAACCTTTTATTTTTATAGGGTATCCAGATGACGAGAAGGGGTATAGATTGTTGAACCCTACTACGCATTATCTTTACATTGAGAGAAGTGTGAAGTTTGACAAGTCATCTTTGAATTCTAATTCTCCACCCTCTGAGTTCCTTATGCTCTCTGATTCCGATTCTGACTCTTTGGATGATGATGTTATTAAGCATGTTCCTCCTTTGCTTGATCCTCTTATGCCTCTAGACCCTCATGTTTTAGAGTCTTCTGTTTCTTATAGTAGTGATTATGAGGACTTTGTTCCTTCTCACTTGAGTGAAGAATCTATAGATTCTGAGCCTGACTCATCTTCTGGTCCTCATTGGGATAAGAAGACTTTGCAGAGTGTTGGAGAGTGGATTGGGGATCCTTCAGAAAAAAAAAAACTCTTTTAGAGTTCATTGGACCCCACTCCTTCTTCGCCTCTACTTCCAACCCTCAATATTTTTGGGAGGCTTATGGGATTCTACCATGGATGAGTAGTATTATTCACTCATGAGTAATGATACTGGGGTCTCACCCCTTTTCTCGAAAGAAAAAAAAATCATTCAAGTGTAAGTGGGTGTTCTGAACAAAGTATGGTGTCGATGGAGATGTCAAAAAGTACAAAGCGCAACTTATAGCTAAGGGTTTCTCCTAAATAGTTGGGGTTGATTATTCAAAACCTTTGCTCCAGTTGTGAAGATGACTTCCATTCAACTGACCCTCACCATCACTTCCGTGAACAAATGGGAATTCCACCATATATATGTTAAGAGTACCTTTCTTCATGGGGACCTAGAGGAAGAGATCTACATGGAATAACCTCTGGGTTATGTCCATGATCCCTCCCTTGTTTGCAAGTTAAATAAGTCTCTCTATGGACTTAAACAAGCCCCTCGGGATTAGTATGCCAAGATGGACTCCTTTCTACTTGTATTAGAGTTCACTCGGTGTCACTCTGACCCAAATGTTTACATTTTACGTTAGGATGACTCCATGCTTATCCTCATTTTGTATGTTGATGACTTGTTGATTACGGGAAACTCTTCCTCAATCATTGATTATGTGAAGATTGCCTTAGCCAAAAATTTCTCCATGTTTGACTTAGGATTGCTTCATTACTTTCTTGTGATTCATATTTCTCAATCTGACTCTGGAATTGTAATTTCATAGCCTAAGTACTCTTTCATTTGCTAGCTCATTTTCACATGTTTGATTGTAAGCCTTCTCCTACTCCTTTCCTTTTCTGGGGTTAAGTTGGTTTCTAATTTCTCTACTCCTTGGTTAATGGTACCCTTTATCGACAAATGGTTGGTGGTGTAGACATAAAATCACACACATATTACTATTTTACTATACCGCCAAGTATGTTGTTATATGTATGGATCTTGAGTAAGAAAGTATTCATTGGTGACACACTCCCTAGTCCATCCACTTGTTTGAATTGAACTTCCTATTGTCTTCCTCTCTCATAATTGTCATTGTCATTTCTACACCCAATTTTGGTCGGGTCACATGGATCCCTGTCTATCCATATTTTCACATTTGTCATCATTTATCCATGGACACTAGCGTCCATTCTACACAATAATGCCTGTGCTTCTATCCATTTTGGGCACTCCTGTCCTCTTTGTTCTTTTCACTTATTTTGACATTTGTGGTCAGCCTTTCTAGTTTTATTATCCTTATCCCGAGATCATAGTAGGCATGTTGTGTCATTAGTGTTGAAATTCAAACAAGAGATCCCTATATATACACAATATACATATTATTATATGGGCGGGAAATTCTAAAGGGCAATAATATATACATATTATCAAAGGGACTACATTTTTGGGTTGCTTATCTCTGCATACATTGTATATGAAGGGTAAGTGTTGAGTTCCATCTCACACATTTGCATTCTATCTAACTTTATCCTCGCTATCTTGGTGTCATTAGCATGAGGGCAACCTAAGGATATTATTTCACACATAAACACAAAGAACTACATGGATTCTAGAATGTAGTACAATGCTCAGTCATAAGTTCATCCTCCGAATGATAGACGGGGTCGGTCGACTTCACATATTGCATTTTCATTCCAATTTGATGTGTTTGTGAGCTTGTGTAGGTAGCTAGGGTTTGTGTTGCAGATTACATGTACCTTGATGATCCAAGTGTGAATATCGGAGACCAACATCAAATTAGTGCAAAACCCTAGCGACATAGGAAAAATTAGATTATGAGCATTTGTGCGTAGTCACCAAGGTGCCAGAGTGGTCTCTGGCACTCAAGTGCCCTCACCCCGTCCTAGGCGCCCATGTTTAGCTCATCCACATCTTCAAGAATTTATACTGAGAATTTTTGACACTCTTTCCATCATGTTCATTAGTTTTCCTAGTTCAAATATGTTCCAGATAAGTGAAAATCAGATAAGTACCTTATCTCTCCTATTTTCTTACATGGTTGCATCTTTAGAGTGCTTAACATTTGTATTTTGTTGTATATTATCATAGTAGTGACTCTGAAATTATATTTAATAATAATTCTATTTTTGTTAAATCATTTGGTGAACCCCTCTCTTGTTAGAACTCCTTTCCCTAGGATCCCCAAAACCCTCATGGCTAAAAATAGATCCTCTTCTCCTAAGTAGGCTATGGAACATATTAGTGTGCAACCTATCCTTGATGATGTTGTACAAGATGAACTTAATGATATTTATTGTTATGTTCACTTGTGATTCTAAAGTTCTCCAACAACTTCTTGATCATGAACACACTATTCCCACTACTTTTGACAACTCTAGTGTTGCCATAGTATCATCTACTCAAAATTTCACTTCATGTTTTCCTTGTTCTTCCATAGTCACCCATGTTGCTCCACCTTCTTCTAATCCTCTTATAACACTTGATAATACTATTATAGATTCTATGTTTGGTCTTATTTGTGACACTGTAGATGCAAATAATGTTACTTCTAATGTTGAAAATGTACATGTGCATGATGTTATTTCTCAAGATGAATGTAAAATTGTATATCCTACTCTTCCTACTTTTGAGAATGTATCCAATGAATGCAATGCTAAATCTCATGATAGTTCTCCTACTTCTTTATATGTTGATGACTCTCTTGATGAATTACTTGCATGTGAAAATATGTCTGATAGTGATGTAGGATATGCTTTTGATCATGAACTTGTTAGTAATGATGCTCTTTCTCTTACGACTATTAAATGTAAATTTGGTACTCCTATTTATTCTCTTTAAAGTAGTTGCACATAATGATATGCCTCTTATTATAGACACACAATCGTGCACTTTGGGTAATTATCTAGTCCTTATCACATACTACTATTGATATGATTCCTAAGTAAGAAAGTACTAATCAACCCATGTCTTTGGCCACCTTTCTTTACTTTCTATTGTTTCTTTTAGTCTTGCATCCTTACTTGCTCACCTATATTTTTACTCTTCGACATTTTTAGTTTGGACACCACCGCCCAACTAGGATGCCAAAGCATCAAGTGCCCTTGTCCTCTTTATAATTTACTCACACTTTTTGAGTCCTTTTCTAGTCATTTGGGCATCTTATATTTTTAGTGATCGGCCTTTTTGGGGTTAATTACGAAATTCAAGTGAAGGAATCATATAGATATAAAGCTATGTGATCATAATAAGGGACCAAGCACTAAGCACTATCTATCATCACTTAAGGTTGGATCCATCAAGGAATCTAATAGCTCCATTGCTTCCATCTAGCTCCATCACAAAGGACACAAGGGTTGGTTTTCGCGCATCATGCTTCATAGAGGGAAGTTAATTTTATTCCATGCACACATTTACTACATTCTACATCTAGCTACTTGCTCATTATTCCAAGTGTGACACAAATAAGAGAAACCTAGGGCACAATTCCACACACACACACACAAAAACTACATTGGGTCTAAGATGTAGTGCATTGCTCAATTGTAAGTCCATCATTGTGGAAGATGAGGATAGTTCGACCCTCATTTTGTATCTTTATTTTTAGGATTTGATGTATATTTGAGGGTTTTACAAGTCTATTCTTTATTGTAGGTTTCCAATGACCTCGGTAATCGTGGTGTGACCTTGGAGTGACCAAATGATATTACGTGCAAACACCTTGTGACACATCGGAGGAGGTTTTTTGAGCATTTATACATACCTAGGTGCCCAAAAATAGGTCTAGGGTGCCCACGGGTGCCCTTCTCCCTCTCTAGAGCCCCACCAACGTATTTCCTCATATCTACATTTTTCTCGTGCTCCAGCAGTGTGATGGTCAACTTCATCTTTTCCACTCTTCCAACTCAGTGCACTTTCCAAAACTCTGCAAATCAGCTAAGGCTTCTTACCCTCTCTTTGTAATTAGGTTTTCATTATTTATTACTTAATTGCTTGGATCTATTTCATTATTCATTTATTTACTACAATCTTGCATTCAAATTAGGATCATAAATTACATTTAAGATTAATCACTTATCATATCTTATGCATCTCCTTCTAGTGGTTCTATTGACAGTCCATGTTCTTCTCCTCCTCTTCCACCTCTTTCTTCTTCTTCTACTGATGTTATTCATATTGATTCTACTATTCCTACTAGTACACCTCTTATCAAATATGTTGAATCTACCTTGTAGCATCTTCATTGATATTACATGTTCTTCTCCCCTCCTCCCACCTCTTATTCTTCTACGATTGTGATTCATGATGCTTCTACTATTCCTATTGGCACTTTTTTTGTATCTACATATAGCATTCCCTTAACACTTCAAAGTGTTCTTCTCCTCCTTCTACCTCCACTTTCTTCTTCTCACATTCCCATGATCACTCACAATGGCAAGCTTTGACCTCTTAATGTTCCTCTCACTTCTTCTACCATCCCCTCACATGATATTTTATCTCTCATGCATGTTGTCGGTAATTTACAAGCTCAAGTTCATACTCTCACTCTCAAAAGAAAAGCCTATTATGCTTCCATTGATAATAATTCTTTGCATGGAAATCTAATACCTAAAAAAATTCACAATTCTCGCTTTCCCTAAGGATTTCATCATGCCTACATTCACATGTTTTGATGGCATTGACAACCCCTATTTGCATCTCAAGCATTATTGTTCAACAATTGATTCTTATTTTAATGACTGCTTGCTCATCGATCTTTTCATCATAGTCTTGTTGATCATGTTCTTCAATGGTACACTCATTTACCTCATGGATCTATTAACACTTACTATGATATGGAGGATGTTTTTCTTAGGCGGTTTATGGTTAACAATGGTCCTAGAGTTACATATGATCATTTACCTACTTTACATCAAGGAAAGAAAGAACCCATTATAGATTATATTTTACACTTTAATTCTTGTATGCATCAATTATTATTTGAGCCAATTGATTTAGAAAAGCAATTTATCTTTTTTCATGGTTTAATTCCTGCATTAAAAGAAAAAATATTATATGATACATGTGAATATTTTACACTTTGTGCTATAAATTTATAGATCTAGAACAAGATTTAATTGTAGCACATGTTATTCCATCTCCTCCTACTTCTACTTCTTTTACTATTCCATTGCCTACTACTTCATCTCCTCTTCCATCTATTGAGCATCCTCCATGGTCACCATCTCCTCCTCCATGTAAGCGTCTTCCTTCCCCTTCATCGCGTCGGTCCTCCCTAAAGTATTCTCCATCTCCTCCTCATAAACCATTGTACTTTCCATATGTTGCTAAGAATCATGATGGTTTACGTGCTTTGTTTGATAAGTGCTTAATTTTCTTTCCCTCTAATCAACATCCTCCTCCTCATCACTTGCATCGCCAATGTGATTGCCCTTATTAAAATTTCCACCACATCAATGGCCACCATGACAATGATTGTTGTGCCCTTCATGACAAGTTAGCAACAATTAGAAGATAATGGTGTCATTTTCTTTCTCTCGCTCTCGTGAGTGGTCTCTTTCTCTCATTATCCATAAGTGTGCTTCACATTTGTTCACTTGTCTCATCTACCCACTTCTAAGGTTGTCATTCATCCACCTCCTAAGATCATTATTTATCCACATTTTCCATCTAGCTCATTAATTGCTACATCATATCATCTACCTTACAATGCTACTACATCCCATTATCTTCCTAAGCCATCAACATCTGATGCTTCCTACCACTACACCTCCCATTATTAGTATTATTTCATCTCGACATTTAGTTCAAATCTTATATTTATGTTGTTGTTGTTTCACATGCTTCCACCATCCCTTACAAGCCTCTCCATCTTTGGTAGGTTACCTCCATATGATCACCTCATTTCCTAATGACAAACTCGTTTTCTTAAGGTTCTTACATGATTATTGAGGGATTTGTTACCAAAATGAACCTCATTCTCACATTGGGGGCATCGTTATTTTCTCCCCATCTTTGATCATCATTTATCATACATTATTATCAACACGGTCTTACATCTCCTCATTATACACCTATCAACATCACATTATTCTAATCTCCTATATTATCTACGTCGTTACTCTATCACATTGCATTCTATACATGCATTCTTTTAATTATATAATTTTACTACTCAATCACATACAAATCATTTTCACTTCGTTACCTACATGTTATAAACACATCACGATGTATTTTGAACATTCAACATTCAAGACAATCATTTTATGTGCATAAAACATCCAACAAATCAAAGTGCAAATGACACCCATCACATCGTATATTAATACAAGTACACAACACATATATCTAACACATGTATGTATATATATATATATATATATGTTGGTAAAAATCATATTTTCAAAATATAATTGCTGGGGGGAAAGCTCCCATGCATCCAGGAAAACATATACATCATATATAATCCTCACTATCACTTGTTACGATCGTGGGAGCTCTAGAACTCGATGCTTCACCGCTTAATCTACATCGCTGGTCGTAGCCTCTATATCTCTCTACCTGCCTCTGTAATATAACTACCTTGGCCGACTACTCCATAAATGACCTTATAGGTCCATATATCTCGCAAATATATATTGAGCTAGGGCCCCGCCTCCTACGACCTATCTTGCTCGGTCAAGCTCTATCATGCGAGCCTCATCATGCTCACTCAATAGTACATACATGTGGCTACCGCTATATCCATTGCTCAAACAAATGGGCATACTCGCCCACAATCACATCCAATCTCTCTAGCATGTTACCTTCCATGAGTACATCTCAAGGTTACATTCCACGCCAACATGCGTATATATGAATCCACAATCAACGACCAATACATATCACCTATAACCATACAACATCATATTAGTTACTACACATTTACGAAAACCAAATAATAATCAACAAATCACATCAAATAATACTCACGCTCCGATAATCAAGTTTTGTTATGCTATCTCGTATATTGGGGTAGGTATCCGTCCCTCTACTCCCTTCAATCGCTGGTCCACCTGCCGCATCTACGACAACTAGAAATAATAACACCCATTGATGTGATGCCCACCATTCACTATAGGTCCAGGTACATCCCAGTATCATCCATCGATATCGGCCATATGGATGTATCACCTCATCTAAACCAGGGGACACTAGTTGTGCTTTTGTAGGACCTGGCCTCACTCACTACGTGCCTCGACACTCTAGTGGATCTCACCCATACATATGGCTTTGGAAGCACATCCTGAGCCATACTAAATTGCTTCAATACATGCTCTGCCAGGAATAACTCTAGAAATCCTTGAAATCAATCCTCCAACCACATGGTGCATCAAATGCACCATAACTCTACTCCATCCTCCAACTAACCACCATAGTCTCTATATGGCCTCCATATATTATTTTGACCCCATCCGATTGAGCATAGACCTATAGGTGGTTGTGTCTAGTCTCCTATTATGAGTGCTTGTCCACCTCACTATAAATATCTTGAGCCTTGCCCAATCATCTCGTGGCACGATGAGTGGCCTCAATATAGTAATGTGCTCATATGCCCATACATGTAACAAAGTGGCTCCTAGTCCACCCCCATGATCCTCCTATGTGAATCTATACAAATATATGTACAAATGGGCCAACATACATCATGTCCAGGCATATATCATCCCATCCTCCTCTATATGGCAACAAATATCATGCATCTTATATAATATACCCACTCCACCACCCTCTACTACCACCGATGATGCTAGAATCACTACAATGAACCTCTCAATTGCAAAACACTTGATCTGACTATAACATCTAGACTGGTATGGGTCCCTGGCTATGCTCGTGTCCCAGTAAATTATCACCTCACTGCTCTCATCTATCTCTGGGCATCCACTATACTCATAACCTGCACTCTCTCTCCCACAACCGGTAGTCACAATATCTAATAAACATCCTCTAGGGTCAATGTCAATGTCAATGTCAAGGCAACTAGAAGGTACATGTATTAGCACACCATCTCTCACATAGTGTTGTCAACATAGGCATATTATGGGGAATCTCCCCAATCTAGCTATGTGTCGTAGGCTAGCATGGTCCAATATATCCCACTCGACATCGATAAAACCCAAAGTAAGAAAAGTACTCAAATGACGACCCCGTAGAACTCTCTCAAGCATATATCCCTTTGCAACACAATAAAAAAACCAAAATACTCGACATTAGTGCTTCATACATATTAAAAACTAGCTAATCACAATTGCATAAATCAACCAAACTACTAATAATATACATTGTGCTCTCAAAACCCTATTTTAGGATGTTAGTGCCAGAGCAAGTCACAGTGTGCCCAAAAATAGGTCACCAACACTGAACTGGCACCGGCATCCTAAAGGACGCCAACTCCATGGCCGCTCCTACCTAGGTAAAAAACGTACAAAAATAAAAAAGTTCAAATATTACAAAAATTGACAAAAATGAGCAAATTTCATCACATTTTTAAAAATAACCATACTCACCAACGCATCGGTTGTCCATGCCAGCTACTCCCTCGAACCTCATCAAACTTGCTTCTCTAACATGTGGCATCCTCACAACTCAGAGCTCTAATTTTCACTCACACACGGTATAAATGAAATTACTATTCACTTTTCACTATTACTATATATAACAATTTCAAATTTTCCACATACTATAGTTACTATTTATAATCATTTTTCACCTAATACATGACACATAGTTTCTCTCATATCTTGAGCCTCATTACTCCATTTTATTCCTCGTTTGCACCCTTTGATCAACGTTTCTTCTATCATTGTAATATATGCATTACACAATATTATATTCAAATTTGGTACACATACTCATCAATCTACACACATTATCATAATACATTCTATGTTACCTCTTGTTCACTTTTATCTTTACTTTCGGTTCGGTGCGTTTCTTCACCCCTCCCCTTTTGTCAAAAGGGGGCATACAATTAGGATCACCTTATGATCCCTCTTAGGATACAATACAGCTTAATCAATACTCTTTAATTTAAAAATATTGGAATTTGTGAAATCCTAATTATAGAGTCACAATGAAATAATAAGCAATGAACTACATATCTGACCTAAGCAATAAGCTAGATGAAGTTGAAACCCTAAGTGCAAGAGAAGGGAAAGAATGCTTAGTTAATTCCACAATAAAACCTTCAAGTATGTTGAGTGGAAAACTATTGAATAGGAGGAGGAATATGTCATAACCACACATGAAAAAATGCAAATCGAAATGTCGGGACTAGGGCGCCAGGTCTTTGTAGACCTTTGCTAGACACTCGTGACTATGAAAATGGTCGAAAGTAATTTCTTTTATGTTGTTTCTATGTCATTGCCCTTAGTTGTTGATCGCCCGTGTGTCACACTATACCCACATGATTCACTTGTAACTTGCAAAGAGAAAGAGCACTGTAAAACCCCAAAACACATCAAATACTAAAAATAAAAAGATGAAAATGGGAGTCATACTGACTTCAAAATTCACCTGACAGAGTGAGATTTCAACCGAAAAATATTCTAAATTTCAAACTCCATGTTGTTCTATGTGTGTGTGTGTGTGTGTGAAGAATTGTGCCCTAAGTGACTCTTATGTCGACACACTTGAATAGTGAGCAATAACTAGATGTAGAATGTAAATAGATGTGTGGATGTCAAATGAACTTTCCTTCTATGAAGTACATGCGAAGAATGCAAATTCTTGTCTCTTGAATGAATCTAGATGGATTATTTAATGCTCTTGAAATACCTTTAGATGTAACCTTAGGTGGTAGTAATATATGCTTAGAGATTGGTCCTTTATTATGGTCACATAGCTTTGTATTTATATGATTCCCTTGTTTAAATTTTGCAATTAACAACTAAAAGGCTGACCCATAAGAAAACAAGATGCCCAAAATAGGTGAGTAAGATACAAAGAGGTCGGGCACCCAAAAGGACAGGGGGCACTGGCGCCGGCATCCTATCTAGGCATTGGTGTCCGTGAGTGATAAAAGATGAACCATTGAGTATCACCGGGAAGTAGGGTGTAAGAGGCTAAGAAGAAGACATGAACAAAGAAAAAAAGGCCAAAGACAACTGTTAATTGCTAGTTTTCTCACTTATGAATCATATGAATAGTATTATGTGACTAGACCTAGAAATGTACCTAAATTGCATGATTTAGTGTCTACATTTCCCCACTTTATGTTGTTGAGTGAATACTCAATAACATAAAGTAGATAAGATATGCGTACCTCATAACCATGTAGATTGATGGCGAAAGCGTCTTTGAGAAGACAAGAAAAAGCGTGGAGTGATAAAAAATGAAGTGTATAAGCTAGAGAAGAGAAAGTGACCCTAGGGGTGAAAGCATGTGTGTTATGTTGTGTTGTACATGTTGGCGTTAACGCTTGATGTGCTTGATGAAGTGACTCGCTTTGCTTCCCATAAGGACGTATGTACAAAAAGAAGATCAAAGGAGTAGTCAAATATGTGTATATGAAAAATTCAATCCAAATATGTAAAATTATGGAAAAATTATGTAAAAATGTGAAAAGGAACATGTGCACCTAATCCATGATGAGTAAAAAGGATAGAAAGTGTCTTGAAAAGTTGTAGAAGAATGAGTTTTTGGGCAACTCGACACCAAGTGTGAGTTTTTTGGGCGATCTCACGCCACTGCAGAAGAAGTGTAGGGAGAAAGGTCTAGAGTTATTCTCCATCATTTGATTACTTCTTGAAATTTATACACCACTACAGATGGTGTGATCTTTCCTTGTTCAATTTTGATCCAGCTTGATCCAATGCAAAATAGAAAAGAGAAAAAATCATGCATGCCGATTGCGGAGGGACTGCTTTCTTGTATTGAGAAAACCACTTTGTGTAAACTACTTTTGAAAATTATGTTAATCTAAGAAAAACTTTAGAATTACCCCTGGTCATAGGTGCCAGGGAAGGGTCGGAGCGACTAGGTGCTCATGTCTATATCTGGGTGCTTGATGTCTGTGTTGTCTTTGAAGACCCAAGACAAATTCTCGGACCGCTTCTATGACTAAAGATTGTGTTGATCCTGCATCAATTATGTTGTGCTATGACTATGAATCGCTTTTATGGGGTGAATGATTCACCCAATGTATGCCCCCTCATTTGGGGTGCATGTAAATTTGTTAGTAGAATGTGGCTCAAAGGAGGACCAACCGCTAATTTGTGATCGATACCTGCATGGGAGGTAATGTGCTTGGTAAAAACCAAGGCACATGCAAACAAAGTGGTTGGAAACATGCATTAGTGCAAACAAGTCAAATACACATATAAAAGACAATGTGTAATCTGGAAAGCAAGAAGACAATGTAGACCGTGAAAATAGGGTTTTAAACATGGGACATCGCTCACAAGTGTTGCAGACAATCAAGGATGAAGCATTCAAAAGCATACAATGTGCACACAAGACAAAGGGAAAATCCCGCAAACAATGGCATACAATGGCAAACAATGAAAAACAATGACAAACAAAGAGTAACAGACAACCATGGTGGAAAATAGTTCCTACAAGACAAATGCTACACATGAAGCACCCATTAACATGTTAGAAAGATAAAAAGTATGTCAAAGCGTGTATGATTTGATATAATGTAGTGTGCTAGTAAGAATAAGTAGTATATAATGAAACAATAACACGTGATGTGTACGAAAGTAGATGCCCCTAGGAGCCGTTGTGGGACTGGTAAGAGGTATAGTGCCAAGCATCCATGTTACGTGTAATAGATCTGTGTAAAGTTTGCATTCAAAACTAGAAGGCAAGTGAATGCACATGTGTGTATATAAAAGATAATGACATACAAAGTATCTGTCTAACATAGTAAGTAAAGTGCAACATGCGAGCATGAGTAAACAAGAGCAATGTACAACTAAGATATGCAGTATGCTGTGAATGTGAATGGAATGGAATTCAAAGTGAATGTGATAGGAGCAGTGTGCCCCCTGAGTGTATGTGGATGAATATGTGTGAGATGAGGTTCATTTATAAATGACCCTCAATAGTCAAGAATGAACCATAGAACAAGAGTGCATCATCGGGAAATGGTTTGAAAATAGATGCTAGAAAGATAGATCATGAAGCACAAAGCGTAAAATGTAGAAGAGTTAAGGTTCATGGATGTAGTATGCCATCAACAGTCAAGTTCGAAACTTAGCACATGAGTGCATCATAGGGTAATGGCAATACAAGTGTATCAATATGTGTAAGATCTGTGTAAAAGACTAGATGTGAATCACATAGTGGAAAAGTAGAAATGTGAGACACTTGATAATGCTAAGAGGGGAAGAGTAAGCATGATACTCCCAAGTGTATGATTATGGAGATCTATGAAGTGATGTAAGAGGTACGATGCCATTGTGGGAGAGCATTATTTGTGTCATGATAAGAGAGAGAAACAACACAATAGTAGGCAAAAGTAACAATAGGACTATGCGATGGTGGCATAGTTTGAAATGTGTCCTGCCATCAGTAGGAGTAGTTGCTTTGAAAAAAGTGATTGGTTGGAGCTTATGTGGGATTGATGATGTTGCAAAAGACTTGATAGGAGAAGAGGGTGGACTGATTTTGAGAGGTGGTTGCGTAGTTTGACTTGGTGATGTGGTAGAAGACTTGAGAGGAGGAGGTGTTAGATTGATTTTGAGAGGTGATTGCTTAGTTTGAGTGGATTGCATAGGTAGTGCTTGAGTGATGGAAGAAGAAACATTAGAAGTGATGGCATGATGCTCATTAGACATAGATGAATTATATTTAGGAACCCAATGAGATGTAGCAATTAAAGATGAACATGTAGCATTATTTTATGTAGCAAATGAGATAAGACCATAATGCTTGAGGTGCTTAATTTTTAGTATGTCCATTGATTCGATGGTAATTGCAATATGGACAACCTTGATATTTTGCAAGCCAATAAAGAGGATAATAATGAGTAGATGACAAGATGATTAATTGATGTGTGAGGAGTTACAAAAGAATATATTGTTGCTAAGTATTGAGATCAAACTTTAGAGGCACGGGGAGTAGTAAGACTTTGGGTTCACTGATATGAACACATGTAGAAGACATATAATAGGGATGAGATGTAGAAGAAGAACAAGCATGAGCCTGAGAAGTGTCCTTAAGATGTTGGATTTTATATTTAAGAGATGTAATCATGGATTCCATAGCCTAAAATTTATCTTGAAATATAGAATGAAGAGCTTGAATGGATTTGCAAATAGATTAATTGGAATGAGAACCAAGAGAATCATCAGAAAGAAAATTGAAGATAACATTAAATTGAGTAGGTTGTGTATCTAGAGGGAGGAAAATATTGTGAACAACTCTTTGTAGAGCATCTTTACAAGATGGGTGAATTTGAAGTAATTGAATCAAGGGGACTTGAAGAGCTTGATAATTCATGAAAGAAGAAAAATGAGGATCCAAAAGTATTTGAATGAGACGGGTTCACCAAATGATTTAAAAAATATTGGAATTTGTGAAATCCTAATTGTAGATTCATAATGAAATAATAAGAAATGAAGTACATATCTGACCTAAGTAATAAGCTAGATAAAATTGAAACCCTAGGTTTAAGAGAAGGAAAAATGCTTAGTGACTCATGATAAAACCTCAAAGTATGTCAAGTTTGGAAAAATGTTGAACGGGAGGATTATGTCACAACCACACATAGAAAAATCTAGAACTTTCGAAATGTTGGGACCGAGGTGCCTGGCACCGTGTAGACCTCTATTGGGAACCCGTGACTATAAAAATGGTTGGAAAGTGATTTCTTCGTGTTGCTTCTATGTAGTTTCCTTCGCTATTGATTTCCCGTGTGTCACACTATGCTCATGAACCACCAGTAACTTGTAAAGAGAAAGAGCACCTGTAAAACCCCAAAACACATCAAATCCTAAAAAGAAAAAGATGCAAATGGGGAGTTGGATTGACCCCGATAGTCACCCGATAGAGTGAGCTTACAACTGAGCATTGTATTACATCTCAGACTCCATGTAGTTCTGCATGTGTGTGCGAAGAATCGTGCCCTAAGTGGCTCTTGTGCCAAACGCACTTGAATAGTGAGCAATATCTAGATGTAGCGATTTAAATAGATATGTGGATGTCAAAATGAACATCCCCTCCTATGAAGCACATACATAATAATGTAGTCCCGTGTCCCTTAAATGAAGCTAGATGGATGTTTTGATGTTATTGAAATGCCTTTGGATGCACCCTTAGGTGATATTAGCAGATGCTTAGAGCTTGGTCCTTTATTATGGTCACATAGCTTTGTATTTATATGATTCCCTTGTTTGAATTTCATAATTAACAACTAAAAATCCAACCCATAAGAAAACAAGATGCCCAAAAGATGCCTAAAAGAGGCAAGCAAGATACAAAGAGGTCGGTGGTGCCTAGAAGGATGGGGGCGCCTAGGCGATGGCATCTTATCGAGCGTTGGTGTTTAGAGTGATAAAAGATGAACTAGTGAAGCATCGACCGGGCGGTAGGGTGTAAAATGCCAAGAAGAAGACATAAACAAAGACAAAGAGGCCAAAGACAATTGTCAATTGCTAGTTTTATCACTTAGGAATCATATGAATAGTAGTATATGACTAGGACCTAGAAATGTACCCAAAGTATGTGATTTAGTGTCTAGACTCTTATCACATCATCATTATAATATTTTTCTCTCATTTTATTTGAACAAAGGAACAAAAGCACTCTACATGCAACACTCAAATGCTTTCTATTGTTTCAAATCTATTCCCCCTAATGACCTAATTTGGGGGAAAACATGAAAAACCTCTCCATGAGTAATTTACTAGGTACATAAGCTCAAAGTAATCTTCTATCATTCAAATCAAATCAATCAATTGGTACAACATAAATACTTTACTATTTCTCCCATATGACCTAACTTGGGAGCTACATCACATCACAAGTTATTATCACTCCTAGATGACCTAAATTCCCTACCTCTTCAATCTCCATTGGCAAAAATCACAATCTCCAAAATCTACAAATCATCTCAATATTTCTCCAAGTGCTCCTTACAATGGTTTTTCATCTCTATTTACGCCACATGGGTCGACACACTGATCCATGATTTTCCATGCTATGAGTTCTTACATTCTACACGCACCTTTGTAATTTGGCTTCTCCAGACTTCTCTTAGGTATGTTCCTTTACTTCCTTTACACTACTTGAATTTAATTCAAATAACATAAAGGGGGAATGTAGACACAAAATCACGCACATATCACTATTTTATTATACCGTTAGTTTGTTGTTATATGCATGGATCTTGAGTAAGAAAAGTATTCACCGTGACACACCCTAGTCCATCCACTTGTTTCACTTGATTCCTATCGTCTTCTTCTCTTACATTTGTCATTGCTACACCCGATTCTCGGTTGGGTCACGTGGGATCCCCGTCCATCGGTCTTTTCACATTTGACGTCATTTATTCATGAACACTAATGCCCATTCTAGAAAATAGTGCACAGTGGTCCCGTCCATTCTAGGCACTTCATCCCTCTTTGTTCTTTTCACTTATTTTGACATTTGTTGTCGGCCTTTTTAGTTTTCTTATCCTTATCCCGAGGTCATAGTCGACATGTCATGTCACTAGTGTTGAAATTCAAACAAGAGATCCCTATATATACACAACATACATACTATTATATGGGTGGGAAATTCTAAAGGGAAATCATATCTACATACTATCAAAGGGACTACATTTTTGGGTTGTTTATCTATGCATACATTACATAGGAAGGGGAAGGGAAGTTTTGAATTCCATCTAAAAATTTTCATTTTATCTAGCTTTAGCTTGTTATCTTGGCATCATTGGCGCGAGGGAAACCTAAGGACACTATTTCACACACAAGCACAAAGAACTACACGGAGTCTGGAATGTAGTGCAATGCTCGGTCATAAGTTCATCCTTCGGATGACTACCGAGGTCAATCCGACTTCACATATTACATTTTTCATTCCAATTTGATGTGTTTGTGAGCTTGTGTAGGTAGCTAGGTTTTTTGTTGTAGGTTACAGTACCTTAGCAATCCAAGAACGAATATCGGTGACCAACAACCAATAAGTGCAAAACCCTTGCGATCTTGGGAAAAATCAAATTCTAAGCATTTTCAAAATTACCAAGGTTTGCCTAGAGTGGTCTCTCGCACCTAGGTGTCTATGTCCAACTCGTCCATAGCTTCCGAATTTATATCGAGTATTTATGACACTCTGCATAGCTTGTTCATCATTGCCCGGTTCGGATATGTTCTAGGATAAGTGAAAATAAGATAAGTACCTTATCTCTCCTATTTTCTTACATGGTTGCATCTTTAGAGTGCTTAAAATTTGTATTATGTTGTATATTATCACAGTAGTGACTCTAAAATTAAATTTAATAATAATAGAACTATTTTTTGTTAAATTAGGTGGGAGCTTGATTTACTGAGTCACACTCATCCAGATCATTTGTATGTTGTTGGGATCATGTCTAGATTTATGCAAGAGCCCTATGAGTTGCATTGGAGAGAAATGAAGAGGATCCTTCACTATGTTCGTGGCACTTATACAGATGAAATTCATTATCTAGGAGGGAAAAAGATTGATTTGGTTGGTTTTACTAACTTTGATTGGGTTGGTGATCTGGATCATTGGAAATCTACCTCAGGCTAAAATTTCTCTTTTGGTTTGGGTCTTGTTAGTTGATCTAGCATGAAGCGAGAATGCAATTTTCATATCATCCGAGAGATAGAGTACAAAGGAATAGTTAACGCCCAAAAAGTTGTTTGGTTGTAGGGAATCTTGACAAAGTTTGATATTCACTTTTGGTAGCCTACTATCATCTACTACAACAACATGAGCACCATATCGATTTGTCAAAATCTAGTTCAACATCAATGGATGAAGCACATTGAGATCCATATGCACTTCATTCGGGAGCTGATTCATGACAACATCATCGAATTGTAATATTGTTAGACTTCTCGATCGGGTTGCAGATATTTTCACCAAGCCCTTCACTGAGGTGAAGTTTCTTCACTTGCGGTCTCTTCTTAGGGTGAGGTCCTCTGTAGCCACCCATCTTCTTTGGGATTTCTAGTCCTCTTCTCCTCTTCTTCTTTTCCAGAGAGATGTTGTTTGTACATGGGTACCTTATCAGGCCTTTAGTTTTGGGACCCATATGGCACATCTTTCTTAGTTTTCTAGGGGAGTTCTCTTTCTTCTCTAACTTGCCATGACCTCTACCTCAACTTCAATGAAGGGGGTGTTGGTGTGTGTGACTTGCCTTGTCATCTCTCAAGGTCTTTTCCACCTCACATGGTTAGTCATCTCACTTAGGTGAGATCATAAGTCATTAGGTGTAATTAGGGTTTCACGTGTCATGCACGAGAGTTACACAACACTCATATATATGTATCCTTTCTATTTTATCTATGAGAATGAGTAGACCCGAGTCTTTCATGCATGATTTTCCCATGTTTGATTTCTTGTTGATTACTTGGAGTGTTCACATCACCATTAGAGTGCAACCTATTCGATGTGCATGAGGTTTCATATTGATCCTTGCGCAGAAAAATCTCACAGAGGACTACAAACTTGTCCTCATGTCTCTCGTGCCTACTCACCTTTTATATTTACTTTATGAATTTTGAACCTTATGATTTGATACAAAATCATATATTCTCTCCTTTGATCAAACTTGTAAAAGGGGTTAGCATGATTGGGATTAGAAACCTCACCACACCCTATATGATGTGGCAAACATTAACTACATACCACTACTCCCAAGAGGATCAAGCAATATGTAGTTCTACCAATCCTATGATGAGTCAGAAAATTATATATAATAGAGAATGAGACTTTGATTCAACCCTAACAATTGTCAACATTCGCTTTGGACATTGTGCTTCAAAGTTAAGCTTAGTATGTGTTATCTAGGACATGATTGGTTATCTTCAAATGTGTATATATGATGTTCTTTAAGTAGTATAATAGTTCCCACACTTTCTAAGATAAGTGTCAAGTACCCCTAATAGGTTAGGGTATGTTTGTATTCTTTAGTGACCTTTGTTAGATTTTCTGTTTGACCAACCCTAAAATCTCGCATAAGACAACTAAGCCAAGTTACCCATTTGAATTTGTTATAATTAGTAGTTGGGAGGACGGGTTCATGACCTTTAGGAAATTCGGGACAATATTGTCCATGATCTAAAACCATGTCCGTGGAGTGAAAAAAATCCAAATTATGACATGGAAGAGTTTTTATAGATGTTTAATGGAGATGATTTTTGGTAAGTTGAATCGAGAAGGTGTGTTAATTAGTGGTTAAGAGGGTGCAATAAGAGTGAAAAGGTGACTAAAATTGGTCAACAATGTATGATAGAATATAAATCAAGATAAGTACAAAAGTGTCATTGCCAAGTTCCCAAACCATATTTAGGGTACTATAATTAGGTGGTCTTGATAAATTATAAGATAATTTAGATTCAAGTTTTTAAAAACACATAGACTAGAATTAACTAACCCAAAATTTACACATTTATGGGATTTGAACTTTGATCAATCGGCTTGAAATGTAAATCCACACTAAAACTCCAAATTGGGGTGTTTGGTAAGGAATATTCAAAACTTTGATTTCATGTAGCCTCTCTTAAGCATATGTTTTCGAGCTTGTTTGATATAGGTATAAAATATGCAATTTTCTCATTTGTGGGATTCTAACTCGATCAACTCGACTTGTAGAATGTAAATCCACACTAAAAAAAAAACCAAGGAGTTTAACAAAAGTATTTTTTTTGGGATTTATTATAGCGTCTCTTAGGTGGAAGTATTAAAGTTTGTTTAGTATAGAACATGCCATTTACCCATTTATTGGATTTGAACTCATAAATGCAGGGATAATTTTAGTGGAAAATATTCGTAATATGGTGAAAATTTCATTTTAGGAAAATTTGAAAAGGTGATTTTTTCAGAGCGGGTCGATGTCCTGTTCACCTAAAATTTACAGTATATATTTTTTGGGGTCAGCTTCACCTACATTTGAAAACATCTCCTATAAAAACCTAGGTGATTTTCCGGTAGTATACTACGGTACTACCACCAGTAGCTTACCAATACCATGAACTCGCATACTCTAAGCACCAGAGATTGTTGTTATCTTGTTAGTAGTTTAGATTCGGTGACATATGATATTTGTTGACACGTGACAAGGAGGTATTGCAGACACATGACAAGGGAGTTAGTTGTTGATGTAGGACAAAGATATAGTTGACGCATGACAAAGGGGTGTTGCGGACACATGACACAAAGGTTTTGTTGTTGACGACACGTGACAAGGCATAGGTATTACGAGATGCGTGACAAGGGTTTAGATGTTGACGCAGTAACAGGATATAGTTGACGCGATGTTGATGCACCACAGGTAGTTGATGCATAGTTGAGGCGTGAAAAGGGTTAGTTGTTAACACACAACAGGATATAGTCATTGACATGCAACATGGATATAGTTGACGCGCGTGATATGGATATAGTTGATGTGCGACAAGGAGGTATTGTAGACGTGTGACAAGGGGGTTAGTTGTTGACGTGTGACAAGGAGGTATTACAAACACACAAAAATAATTTTGTCTCTAACGCGCAACTTGGTTCTTTTGTTGATGCAAGACTCTGTTCAGAATAATGGAAGGTTCTAGTCCTCAAAATGTGAAGACCCTAAAAGTAATTAAGAAATCTCAAAAGTATATGCTCAAGTATTTTGGAAAATCTGCTAATATAGATATTACAACTACCAACAATCATATAGCTTGCCACTGAATGAATCAATACTGATCATGGAAGGTAATATTGAGATGGACATGTATTCTGTACAGTATCAAACAAATGACACCTACGATAATATGCCAGATCTTAAAGATATAACTCTTGAGATGCCAGATCCTGAAGATATTCTTCCTATTGGGGTACAACTAGGAGTGCATATAGATATCACACATACAAATACTCAGTAAAATGGAACACAAAAATCAAATTCAAATTTTGGTTCACGAAAGAGGAAACCAGGTGATTGTGATATTGCTCAAAATTCTACACAAAAAGTAAAACATTGAAAATGAACAAGAATATGTGGACCATTGGCAGGACATACAAGTTTGATTGGGCTACCAAATTTCCATTTATCAAACCTGTACAATCATCTAATTTAGAAGAGATCCCATCTGAATGTACATGTACAATATGTATGTGGAAATTGGGAAAGCAACAAAAAATGCAAATGAAGCTGGACACTATAGAAAAACATTGTGGAAAACAATATTTGATTGTAATGGGGGTGGATGGCCAGAAAATCAAAACACACAGGTGGAAAATTGAAAAAGAATGCATGCATGTTAAATACACAATAGATTATGAAGCGAGTAGAAAAATGCAGACATCTCATGGAAAAGGGAGGAACGATCACATCGCAAATTGGTAAGATGAATCAAACAAATCTACATGCAAAACTCATACAGTTCTCTACTTTATTTCACATACTAAAGAAAGGAAGACCGATTTCGATTCCTTGATTTCAAAGTTTTGTATCAATATAATGGAATTCCAAACGTACCTCAGTCTCATTGGTCTGAAAGTAGTGCATGGGAAATGGAAAAATGCCTTTCAATGATAGAGAAGGAAGATTTGAAAGAGAATGTAAAAAAAGCAAAGTTTATCTCTCTTTCAATTGATGAAGTGACAATAGTCAACAACACTACATGGGTATGTATCCATGTCTATACTTTAGAAAATCATATAAGGACACCTCATCTGCTGGGTGTTATGAAAATGGTTGAAAATTGTAATGCCGAAAACCTACATAAAATAGTTGTTTCTCATTTGAAAGATATTGCTGGAATGAATGATTATGAAATTTCTACAAAGTTGGTATGCATCGGAGCAGATGGTACATCTATCATGCGCAGGCCACCGAACAGGATGTGTGTTAGATTACAAAGAACAAGTGGCCCCATATATGCTTCCAATTCACCGTATGGCTCACATAATGAATTTAGTGTATAAAATGGTAAAGAAGTACAAAAATGTTTCTAAATTAGAAGATCTTATAAGAGAACTTCATGCCTATATGGCAAAGTAACCCAAAGTGATTTCTTGAGTTCCAGAAATTCACTATTGGAATTACAGATGGCAAAAAAATTCTAAAAGATGTTGAGACTAGATGGATCTCTTTGTATGAACTTGCATGTAGAGTTCATGAGGAGTATCCTTCATTGGTTGGTTTCATGCACAAATATCATCATGAAGTTGATAGGGTGAGGGACTTATTGTTTTGTTTAACTGATTTGGAGACATTGCTTACATTGGTTGGTATTCTTCCAATGTTGCAGGAGATCAATACACTGATGAAGCATACACAAGGGAGATTAATCTATATTGTGGATTTTATATGGATGAGAAAAATGGTATGTCAAAGTCTTGATATCTTGTACTGTTCCCAAGATAGTTTTAATACACATGTTTTCGAGAATTGGAAAGATTTATTAGATCTTAAAAATCCCAAAGAACTATTTGAGATTTAATATCCATGATCACCTCTCGCATCATTGTTAATGGGAGGGACATACCACTTTGCACATTTTACAAAAACATCAAGATATTACAGATCGAACGAGAAGATGTTCCCATGAAACGTAATCTCTTTGAGTTTGTTATAGTTGAAATAAGAATAAAACTTAAAAAAATTCGAATACTTATCATCAAAAATTAGAGAACGTTTCTCCAAAGTTAAAATTCTTGAAGCAATGGGTGTGATGCATCCTAATTTTTGGAATACCAAGGTGGTCGTGCGAGTTTGTACGAAAGCGTTTCCATAAATCCATGGGTACAATAATGGAACATTTCACAAAGATTTCAAAGTTCAAGGGTATGGAAATCAAAGATATACCGAATGCTGATTTATTAAAGTTTCAATGAACAAATTTTGTAACAACAATGAAGAACCAATATAAAATTTAGACAAACCTTTTGAAAGTGGTGCTATTACAAGGTCAGTGTGGCGAGGAATCTATCAAAGTTCTATCTTATAAGAAGACATCAAGAATATTTCAGATTATATGAGTTATGCCAAACAATGATTTTGGGGTCTGTGGAGGATGAAAGGGTTTTCGGTGCTTTATCATTTATAAAATCAAAACCGAGAAATAGGTTGGATACAAATCGAAAGTTACATGAGGTGTTATGTATCTCGCTACTCCATGGAAACCTTTCCTTTTGATAGAGAAATTGCGCATTAGAATTCCCTTTCCAAAATAAGAGGTGTGAATAATACAGCTACAAGTACAACTGTTCCCAACGATGAGAGTAGAATTGGCGCATCATCACACTCTATAGAAGAGAACATCGAGTTTGAAGAAGCTATTGATAATGGATTGTTTCAACTTTAAATAGGTATCTCCTTCACCTTACTTTTATTGTGTGTCACCTTAAATTTTGTTTCAGCTCTTGTTATCATTAAAGATGTTACAGGTACATATATTTACATTTATTTAAATACAATTATTTCATCTTTTTTTTGAAAACGTGGGTTGACATCCATCCGAGGAAGCTTGTACTTCTGACTAACAATGTCAGGAAACTCACCCATCTATCTACTAATCCATTTCTCATGTTGAGTTTTCTTAAATCAAAGATCTAGCACACTACGAAGGATGATTTCACAGCCATCTAAAACACTAGAGGTAACTTAAACCCTATCATATGACATTTCTTGATTTTTTACAATTATGTTTAATTTATTTTTTAAACTTTGTGGGATAAAATCACACAATCGAATTTTACAAAGAGGAAGATTTTTCCATATTATACAATTCATAATCCACGATCCATTATACAATTCTATATCCATTCTAATGTCATCATATCATTACAAGTATAGAGAAGAAGATTTTGAGAACGTTTAAATGTCTTTGTCGTACTACATTCCAAATTTTCTTAAAACAATTATCCATTATCATCATCCAGATTCCATGATCGTGCTTGAAGCTAAATCTACGTCCACATACAATTCATGATAATCCATATCTATGAGACTATGATTCTATTGCAATGTCATCATCCACATCTAATGCAATCATCATTACAACTTACAAGTAGAGAAGAAACATAAACACCATATACAATCTAGAAATTCTATACATAATATATAGGAAGTTATAAAATTAAAGATTATATAGTATTTCAAATTTTCAAAGGCTATCAAATTCAAGTTTCAACTTTCAAATCCAGATAATAAAATTCAAATGCCATGACCATCACATTCAATGTTTCAAATTTTCAAATATAGATTCTATTTTTCAAGTTTCCACACTCAATAATGAAAATTTTCAACCCTCAATTTTTGTACCCCTTTCCACTCCTATACTCCTTTCCCTAATGGCTTCTCCACCTGTACCCCTTTCCCCAATGATATAAATAATCCCAGAACTTATGAGATCTTCCGCAACATTATCTAGATTCTTTAAAATTCTTTCTTCTTGCTTTGTCGCATCTCCATGGGATAACAAATTTGGATCAGCAACTGCCTTGGATTTGAATAAAATTTCGTGATTGAAGGCATGCTCTTTAGTTATCCGATTCAAGTGTATTGTTTTGTTTATTAACCAAAACAATATTTTCCTTCAAATTCTTCGATACGAGATAAATTGTTCTTCATGGTTTCCAAGTGAACTTGGAAAACCTTTGCTTAATCTTCAAATTTTCATATTTCAATTACACAAAAAAGTGATGTCAATTCAACATATTACTAAAATAAGAAAACTTCAAATTAACAAAAAATATTGTTTGAAAGTGATAATACTTACGGCCGCTTTATCTCTCTCGACATTTACAACTTCTACCAAATCCTTGTCCTTAGACCATTTGTTAAAATATGCCTGGCCTCAACACTAATATTTTCCAATTTGTTTAATGTCTTATCCAAAATTTCATCTTTATAGTTGTTATACGTGACAATCCCACTTCTTACTTGGGTAAGTAAGGAATCCATCTTCACAGGTTGATTATGAATTGTAGCGTATAAACTATCCCTTTGCCAATAATTTTCAAAACAACTTATTATCTCATTGATAAGTACTTTAGCCCTTCTCTCCCATTCTATGAGCTGACTGATATGAGGTAGAATAAACTCATCGACATGGGATTGACAATCATAACCAATTAAGTTCTCTAAAGGAAAAGGTAAAGAATCGGTCACCATTTGTATCTCAAGAAGACAATTTCACCGGAGAGGTGTGGGGATTTCGGGTTGATCAACTGCTACTTGTTTCTGCCTTTGGGTGGCCTGATCTTGTTTGTGATAAAATAAATCAATATTCAAACAAATAAATCTAAAGTGAAATGTAGTGAAAGTTGAATAAATTATGTTGAAATAGAAGTATACCTGCTGGCCTTGAATCATCTCACGTGTATTGAAAAATCCTGATGGGTCATTGCTATCAATGCCCAAGTAATCTTCATCTAAATTTATATTATTTAAAATCAATATGCTCGATGCGGGCAAGCCACCACCAAGTGAGAGGGTTGGAATTCAAACGAGGAGGAAATGTTTAGGGTCCGACTAGAGGCCAGAGGAATTGGCATGCGTTTACCAATGTTATTTTTTCCGATCCTCTGTTTGACATTTTTAATAGTATTTGTTGAGGAGGGGCAAAGTGTCATTGTTTGTACAGAAAGGTGGAGGACTCGCAATGTGCTTTGAAAAGTTCAAGAAAATCCATATGAAAAACTAGAAAACTATGCAAAAACTACAAAATTAAATGAAGTACTATTCAAAACTTGTAACTTGTTGTTGAGGGGTAGTTTGTCGCAAAGTCTTAAGGTGGTGGGTTGGAGTAGTAATTGGTGGTTTTGAGATGTCTGTTCATTGGGACTGCCGAGGTGGTTGTTGAGAAGACACAAATGCATGCAAATGAACTGAGTGAGTTGGGGAAGATGGTTGACTTTAAGAAGCACACGTATGGTCCAAAGCCCCTGCAATGTCATCAACATACGATTGTATGTCAATTCAATATGGTAAAATTTAAATGGGAAAATGAAAATACAAATTTGGAATTTGTAAATAATACATGTAAGGGTATTACTTCTCTAGCATTTAACGAATTCAAACGGTTGGCGGTTTGGAGATGAGTGAGCTTCCATTTCAGATTGTGAATCTCTCAACACCTTAGCATGTTGTTGGCCTCTTCCTCTTGATGCCACCTTTTTTCAAGGAAGGGCCTCCAAAAATCTTCTCTGCAAAGTTGCAAACAATAAATAGTTAATACATGTTGTCAGTCTAATGTTGAAATACAAACTTTATAGTTTATACCTATTGTTCTTGAAATGGAATTGAAAAATTCATCAACGCCTCGTCCGTGCAAGTGGGAATTGGTTTGTATTTTAAATTTAAAAGAGCCTCGTAATAAAGGCCAAGGAGATAGTTTGTGGTGTGAATGATTGGTTTTTCTGAAAGCTTTGCATTTGTAATGTCAGTTCTTATTTTTTTGATAAAAAGGTGCACCAATCAAATTTTTGCTTTGTGATAGTTGTAAGAATGTATGCAATGGCCCAGTTTGGTATATCTGTTTGTTAACCCTGCAAAACTATTCTAGATTGAAAGAAGGAAATCATAGCAATAAGAAAGTGGTGTGTAATTCCTTGCATATCCACACCACATCTGGATTTATTGACATGAGCTGCAAATGCCAAAAACCATTGGAATTAATATAAATTTGAATTGTATCAAAATAAAAACTAAATACAAAATGACGAATGAAAATAGTTTACACTTACAATCAACATGGAAACCGAAAGTCGATTCGAGATATTTCTTATCGTCTTCAATGAGTGTTGCCTTCGTTGTAACAATGGGTAAATTTTTGAATGGGAGGCCTATAAACTGATGAATATCAGCTGGGTCGATACCAAATTGAAACAATCAACCATCATCCACAATAACATTAAACATGCCATCCTCTGTATTGTACGAGGAGAGAAGGTAGTTCAAAATATCTTGGTCTATTTCGAAATGGGGCATCTTAACAAGCCCACAAAACTCACATGCATCAATCAAATCCTTGTATTTTGAATTCATTTGTAAAACAGTCTAGATGTGGGGGCACAAAGGGTTCCTGTAGACTATCTTGCCCGTTGATAGAACATGTGTATTGACTACATTTTCCTCTTGATTTTTATCTTGAGCTTGGGATGCACTTGTAGTTGCCATTACGCAATTGTCCTTGAGCTTGATTGTACTGACCTCGATAATGCATTCCTATATATAAGAAAATTCGAGACCCGGAAAGTGTAAATGTGAAAATGACCAGTGGGAGGGTATTTATAGGACAAAACAAGGATTCTAAAGCCTCGTTAACGCACGCGTCAATAAGGCTCATTGACGATGCGTCGCCAACACGGCTTGTTGACGTGCATCAATGAGGCTTGTTAATGCGTGTCAATGATCCTTGTTGACGTGTGTCGCCAGCCTTGTTGATGCGCGTCAACTAGCCTTGTTGACGCGTCCAACCCACACATCGGCGTCTGTAAACTCTAGTCTCTCGTAACTCAAAAAAGTGGCTGAAAATTTATTTATGAAAAATAGTTAAATTCACCTTTTAATGAAACGGCTTTGGGGATATTTTCCAGGTATTTTCCACCTCCAATTTCCAAGAGGTCTCATAAAATGAACCTTGTGACTTTGTCTAAGGAATCATCATTGGGAAGCTTGGATGAAGGGATGGATGAACTAGTGGATGGTTGAGATGGGTCATTTTTGGGAATGAGGACATCATTAGGTTGATAGGTCATGTTGTATACTTAGAAGGGAGGAGCATCACCGGAAGTGTCAATATTTTTCCTTCATGTTCATATTTGATGTAATGATGAAGTGTGGAAGGGGCAACACATGACATGAATCCAAGGTTGTCTAAGAAGGATGTTGTATTAAAACTCCCTTCTATGATATAAAAGAATTCATGGAGGAGCTTCTCACTAGTGCGGATAGGAAGGAAAACCTTCCCGAGGTGGGAGCGATAACATCATTAAATGTGAGAAGGACCACATGTGTTTGGGCGATAATGGATTTAGGGATCTTGAGCTGATCGAAGGTATGTGATGGGATGATGTTGATACTTTCCCCATTATCAATCATGGATTGTCGAATGAAGGTATCATTGATTCTAAATATGATGAAAAGGGGAAGGTCATGGTCCTCAGGTGGGATATCTGGGATCTCAACATCATCAAATGATATGGAAGTAGAAGCCACAAGTGCTCCCATGAGAGATGCAAAAGGCTGATTCTCATCACTAGATGTTTGGAAATATTTCAAGTCTTCAATGAGAGCTTACCAATGGTCTAGAGAGCTTTGGATCAGCTCATAAAGTTACATCTTAACCATGGCCTAATGAAGTTGTTTGACAATGCTTTTTTGATAGGCTGAGGAGAGGCTAAGATAGAAACCTTAGGTTTTGATGGGGGTGTGAATGAGGTAAACTACTTAGGAGGAGGGATAACAATAAAGGTCTTTTATTTTGATTGGACTATTGGTTTGGATTCATGTGGACGAGATTGAGCAGCTATCTAAACAACATTGATGAATAAGGAGACTATCCTTAGAATAATCCTTGCTTGGTGGTGGGATGGCAATAAAAGTTCATGATGAATGAGGGGAATTGTGTATTTTGGTAGATGAAGTTGATGATGTAGATGTTGAAATGGTCATGGATGAGGAGGTGGAAGGAGGAGATTGATTTGTTTCAAGAAGAAGGTCATCCTCCTCAATAATGTTATGGACAATGGTTTGAAGGGCTTTATAATGTTTCGTGTCATGTCTAGGGGTGCGATGATAAGCAAAATGAGATTGGAGTCAAACCATGATGGATTCTTACTATGTGGATCAAAGGCCTTGATAGGAGGGAGTGTGATGGTGGAAATTTGAAGCAAGTGTTGAAGAACCTTTGCATATGATTCAACTAAGGTATTGAGAGGTGCCTTGTCTTTGTGAGAAGTTTTAGGGGTCTTATATTCGGGTTTGGATTTAGAAGAAGAGGTGGATGTTTGGGATGTAGGTGTGTAAGATGATTTGGATGTTGAAGGTTGAGTCTTAGTATTTTGAGGTCTTGATGTCTTGGATTCAAGTTTAGTGATGGTTGATGTTCTAGAAGGAAGATAAAGTTTTAAAGAAGTGTTGGATGGTTTTGATTTGGATTGATTGGTTGATTGTGATGTTTTGGATGAAGGGACTAGCCCTAAGAGAGATGGAGGTGGTCCTAAGATAGATGATGTGGCATTGGATTTTTTGATCTTAGGTGGAGGGATGTCTATATTTTTATGAGGACATGAAAGGGACCTTTGAGGAAGCATGCCAAGGGTCTTAGATTTTTTTGTGAAGAGGTACCCTTGGGAGGGATGACAATGATCTCAACTGGAGGGTCTGAAGGTTGTGTTGTTGAGGTTGATATTGGTGGAGGGAGTAACTTATGTTTGATGAGATCTAAAGAAGGTGAATATTGGGTTGATGTGGAAGTGTCTGATTTTGTAGATGAGATGGGATCATCACTTGAAGTTATTGCAAGTTGGAGTGCTTTCAAAAACTCTTCAAATGATGAGAGTGATGTAGGAGGAGAAGATGGTGTAGATGTGGTCACAATAGTCGATGTGATTGGTGTGGGTAAAAGTGTAGAAAGGGGAATTGAGATAGATTCTAAGGATGGTTCCAATATAATAGGTGGGGGTGGAATAGATGTAGGTGAGGTAGTAGGTATAGTCAAATATGATGAAGTAGATGTAGGTGTAGGATCAATGGTAGATGTCAATGTAGATGTGGATATGATTGGTGTAGAGATGGGGATAAGTGTTGGTGGAATTGTGGATATAGGGAAAATGTCCAAAGAAGAAGTAGATGTAATAGTTGGTGAAGTAGGTGGAGTTATTGATGGGGTAAGATCTTGATCAATGGTATTGGTAGTGTTGATGGTGTTAATGGTGTGAGCATTGGGTGGTTGAGATGTAGGAGGAGTGGTTTGATTTTGGTGCATGATTAGGAAATGGTTGTTTGAAGACATCAAGTGGTTGATTAGGAGGTGTGTTAGGGTTATCCACTTAAAGGTCACCTTGGTCGATGAGTTTTTGGACAATATCTTTAAAGGTTTGACATTTCTCTATATCATGTCCATGAACTTGGTGGTATTTGCAATAGTGATCCTCATGATACCAAGCTGGCTTAGGTATTGATTCATCAAATGGTCGAATGGGGGAAGTGTGATGAGATGAACCACCATCAACTTATCAAATATCGTGCTATATGACTCTCCAAGGGGAGTGTAGTTAGGTGTTAGTCTAGGAGCTCTTTGTTGAGGCCATGTGCTAGAGGTGGGTGTGGAAGAAGACTTAACCACCATGACATTGGCTACACTCTTAGATTTGTCATTGTGTGTAGATGGTTTAGTAAACTCGGTTTTTGGCTTGTTTGATTTAAGCTTAAGTTGGCCTTTCTCAAGGGCACGAGTCTCAAGTTTATGAGCCATAGTGAAGGCTTCTTCAAATGTTTGAAATGATTGGATTTGTAAGGTGGATGAGATATGCTTTGCACAAGAGTGTGAAAATAATTTGATGAGCTCTGTTTATGGAAGGGAAAATGATAATTGATTTATGATTCCATGCCATCATGCGAAAAATTCTATGATAGACTTGTTGTTGAATTTCCGAATGGAATATAAGTCTGTAATGGTGATCTTGCGCGCAATGTTGATTGAGAAGTGTTCTAAGAAGAGCTATGCAAGTTGGGTGAATGAGAACAATGAGTGTTGGGGATGCCATTGTACCAATCCAATGTGGGACCGACCAAGGACATAGGAAAAGTGTAAAGCATGAGGTCTTGATCATGGGAAATGAGATAACATGCATGCCTAAACGCATGAAGGTGTTGTTGGGGATCTTCCTTACTATTAAATTTGGTGAATTTGGGAAGCTCCCAATGAGGAGGATAGGGTTTGATTGGGACCGATGGATGGATAGGTTCATTGAAAATTTGTTCATAAGAGAATGTGACCTTGGGTCCTAAGGTAGTGGCTTTCAAGGCTAGCCAACCTATTCATCAAGGCATGCATGGGGTCATTTGAAGTGGTTGGATGAGAGGTAAATGGTTGTGGTTGTATGACGTGAGAAGTAGCTTGATAAGGTTGTTGGTAGGCTTGTGAATGAGTGGGTGTTTGAGGAATTTCTTGATGAGGATGAATATAGGTCATTGGTTGAGATTGGATGGGTTGTTGCAATGGTTGATGTTGAGAAATAGGAATGTGATGTGATTTTTGAGATTGGGTTGGTTGTTGAGAGATAGGGATATGGACTTGTTGAGGTATATGATGAGTGGGGATATGAGTGATGATAGGTTGAGATTGTTGGGGAGGTGGATTAGACACTATGTAATGACAAACACTCATAGGAGGAAGTTGGGAGGTGATGACATTTGCATGAATGTGTGATGTGAGGGGTAAAGAGTGATTATGTTGTTCAAATATAGGAGGCAAAGACCGAAACAACCGCAGAGAAACTCAAACATGGAGATAAGGTCACAAAATGCACAAAAGCTATGATGATGCATCCTTTGGATGGGGGGGAAATATGGCTTTATAGGGTTGACAATGACTGGGTGGGTCACCACCAACTATGGGGAACCATCCATTTGGGTGGTGGGAGGATGCCTAACTTGAGGCATCAAGCCCATTAGAAGTGGGATTAGGGTTTTAAAGTCTTAGGTGGGTTAGGGTTGCATAGGGAAGTGAAATGGGTAGGTGAGGGATGAAATGGAGTAAATAAAGGCTAAGGGGAGCCTAGGGATGAGAAACTAGGTAGTTTAGGGATGATAAACAACCTAGAGAAGAGAAATTGGGGTTGATTAGGATTAATTAAATAATGAGATGAGGATTAGGGGATAATTAATGAGAATTAGCAATAAATTAAAATGGATAGGATAATAGATGGAAAAGATGGGAATATTAATAAAAATATGAATTAAAATAAAAGGGGTCTAGATAGGTGACCATGGTGAAAAGAAGAAAACGTGGGGTGACAAGGGTAGCGATACCAAATTTTGGTGTCTACAAGAAGTTCATCAAACATTTTTCTTTCAATCTTGACTCCAAAGTTGCAATGATGGATTTGTGCAATACCAAACAAAAAAATGATAGCTTTGTATATTTTTACAACAATGGTGAGGAATCGAAGCCGATTCCCATGTTCAATCCCTAAAAATAGATGGTTAGCATCTTTGTCCCTAACCTTAATGACAAGTTGTCCTTTCACATGTAGATGCATTTCCTCAACAGTTTTGAGGAAGTTATTGAAAAGGGAACTCAAATATAAAAGCCCTCATTTCTAAAGGCTTGATCAAGCCTCGTTATAAAGAAAACATGCATAATCGTCACAATAACAACAACCACCCTAACACTTCTCACGATAAACCTAGGTACATCAACCAAAACCATAACGTTATCAAAGATGGTGTTACGGATAATCACAACGTGCATAACTTATAGAACATCCAATTAAAATAGATTAAGTCTAAACCATTTATCACCATTCCAAAAAGAGAAAGTTTTCCTCCTCCTTATGACTATGAATGGAGACAATATACGTATTTGGAGGAATCTCTTTCAAGCTTCTTAAGACAACTAAAAAGTGCCAATATGGTCACTTACCCTATCACGTAACCCTTCCCTGAAGGTGAACCTAGGCCAGGTTGATATAGACCTAACTCATATTGTGATTTTCATTGTATTGATGGTCATCAAATGGAAAAATGCAAACAACTTCAAAATTACATCCAAGACCTCATTGAAAATGGGTACATAATGGATGAAGACCTACCTCCTAGCCATGAAAAATAGGGAAAATCTCATGAACATGGTGAATCCTCGAAAAACGTTGATTATAAATCCATCATATATTGTATTGTAAACACTACTCCATGCATCGTTGAATGTAAATTTACACCTCTCAGAGAAAGTCTATCTAGTGCTTTTCAACATGATTGAATATATGACTATAAGACCCTTTTATAATAGGGAACCCAATCGTACATCATACAATGCATATGAATATTGTGAATACCATCACATGGATGGCCATTCTACTGATAATTATACACCTCTTTTTCATTATGTTCAAGACTTAATTGATGATGAAGCCATCTCCATAGAGCTCGACAATGAACTCTTGTGACCAAAGACATGTCAACTTCCACAAATTCGTATGAAGAGTTAAATATTTTCCCCACTTCGTCCATACTTGACATTCCATGAGATCATGATGAAGGTCAAGTATCTCTCCCTTCAAACCAATCTATTTATTCTCTGAATTTTCTTCCGTTTTCCCAAACAACATTGAACTTGTTTCAATAACAATCTTGTAACACCTAACGATATCTTAACCTTTCTCCAAAACTCTCTTTAACACTTGACATAACAAAAGAGGGTCCATCATGAAGAACTTTTGAACTTGATTCTATTATTTCCATTCCGGATCCTATGCCTAACATCTCTAGCCTTTTTGTCAAAACACAACCATGACAAGCTTGGACACTTGACACAATGCAACCTTCTCGTGTCCATTCTACCTCACATAAGAAATCTTGTCGGCATCTCATTAACAATTTTACCTACCTGTTAAGACATCTACATGCATACACTCTATAAGGTACATATACCCAAAGAATATCCTTATGCAACCTTTTAAAGCTTTAATTCCAAATATTCCATCAAACAACTTACTTCTTAGCCTCAAAGGTGCAACATTGAGTATCTGCTCTCTACAACCTATAAGGAATCTGTGGTATACATCTAGAGATCAATTCTTATTTCCTTGCACACTTTCACTCATGGTTGAATGTGAATATCAAAATATTCTCTCGCATCGACAATCCTCTTATAAAATCACATAGGTCTTTCGATCCCATCGAAAACTTATCTAATCATCCTTCTTTAAACTTGTACCTTGTCCACCCAAGTCTCATATTGCAAGACTTATCAAATCTTTGGATTTGCTCCTTTGACTTGGAACTTGTTTGCCCAAGTCTCGTATTTTAGGACCATTTAAATTTAATAAACATGGACCTCTTTCTTGATGAGCCCATTTCAAATCTTCATCCTCCGAATTTAGAAAACTTAAAAAAATACGGAAAATTAATCTACGTATTAAATAGTTCCTTAAAGCATCAAGTTTATGAATCGAAACAAAAAGTGAGTAAAAATAATACTAAGCATTCCATCTATTGTATACCATAATCATACCATTATCTTATATTCACATTATTCACCTATGATGACACAAGTTAACCTTGTCCCTCTTGGGAATTGTGTCTCATCTTTGTTATGGTTTCTACCATTTCGTATATTTTTACCTACGCTTTGTCTCGAAGCTTACTTATGGAAATTTCTCATTTCAAATTATCTCTCTCTCTTAATAGAAAGCTCAAACTTTGTTACATGGTCCTTTTGACCGCCCATCTCAATCTACGATGTTAAACCACCGTGTCCTACTAGTTGAATGCAGATGAGACTTGGGGATAGAATGTTCTTTCCCAACATGAACACTATCAACATACAAGGAAAATTAAATCAATTATAAAATACAAAAATTTATAAAATCATTACACCTTTCCTCCTTCATAGTCTTCGGTGATAGGCCCATACTTCTCACTAGTAGTATGAGACTAGGAATAGAGAAAACCCTTAATCACCTACATTTTATCTTTGATGTTGAGCCCTTGTCTCTTACTGGTGACATGGGGTAACATGCAGGGGTCCTTCATAAAAATTAATCTACAAATAAAGCCTTTATGAAAACTAAATCAAAGTGCTTGATAAAAACATGTCAAAAGTAATTTAGCCGCTATTGTTAAAGAGAGACAATAATTCCTTCAACCATATTTTTCCAATCAATAGGCCATCTACGGATCTCGAGTCGAGTCAAAACTATACAAAGGAATCAATTAGATAATCCTAGTTAGAGACGAGTTACATATTTCTCATATGGATCATTGTTACACCTTGTGTCATCACATCCATCATCTTCACTTTTATATCACTATTCACTTTGTTTTGATGTCCTTCTTAGATCTCGGTGATGAACCCTCACATATTCCTAGTTGCGTAGAGTCACGAACAAAATGAAACATCTTGCCATTTTATCATCTACATTTCTACCAATGGAATAAAATGATTCTAATTATTTGAACACACTTTCAAGTAGTGCACCCATTTTATTGAGTTATAAAATACCCAAAAATAAAAAAACATTAAATATGTTTCACAAAATACAAAAAAAAGTTCAAAATATACAAAAACAATATCAAAAATAAAAAACAGTATAAAACTGTTAAATCAAAACATTCAGATAATGTTTGAACAAATTTCAACAACTGGATAACACAATTCAACAATTTTTCCATTTGATGATGCTCCTCATGATCATTCCAGATCATCTTTTGATAATCATTTTTCTTTCCCATAGTGTATATATATGCTCAAGACAATCATTTACCCTTTCACAATATAACTTTGCTTGGGGTACACTTGGATTTCACATTTTAATCCAATACAGATCAAACTTCAATGAGATCCGAAAAGAGTATATTTTGAGTATCTAAGTATCACTTCGCTCTTTGGCCTAATCGAATCCTCTCACATTCTAAGCTATCACTTAGAGGCATTCATATCTGTCTAGTTCTTCAATGTGGAACACATTTGGAGTGTCATTAGACATCGTTATTGTAAGTTGTGTTGTACTATTGTTAGTCAATATTGTGATGATTCTTTTGCTTCTTTGAGTTTTTTATTTTATCATAATTTGTTTATTATTATTATAGACCAATTGTAGGAAATTTATTTGCATCTTAGGTTCACATATAACTTTGGTGTAGTCTTTCCTGCTCATATTGGGTTTTTTTGCATTGCTTGTTCTCTCGTGTCTTTTGTGTCGCTTGCACGTGTTGTGTTTTCCCCGATTTATTAAATAGGTCAGTAGGGTGTTTTTATTTTTACTGTGTATTCATTTTTGTTTGCATTTCTCTCGCATTTGTATTTCAAAACTCACAAAAATCCAAAAAAATCATATATTTCAAAAAATCCAAAAAATCAAAGATTACAATTTTTTTTGAACAAACATTCACTTATTACGTAAATTCTACAATTGGAAAACCCTCGAAGTGAATATTTCAACATCTCAACACAATATTAGTAAATTCACACCTTTATTTACTACCTTAGTTATCTTTCCAATCTTACAACTATCGCTTTTTTCCTTTGCATGATAGGCTAACTCTTCTTGGGGAAAGTCATAAAATTGTTTTTCCTTTGCGATATAACTTCACTTGGGAAAATTTCTTTCTAATCATTTGCACAACAGATCCAACAAGAGTGTCGTAAGGAGTCTTTTTACTCATATCTTCTAGTCTGATCCTATTCCCACCTTGGGAGAATTTACATCTACTTAATCATCATTATGGCACACATTAGGGGCATAATTGATTTTATTCTTTTTGTGACTTTGTGTTACATTGTTGATGTTTACTTTTTTGGACCAGTTGTAAGTAGTATGATTACATCTTGGTTCCTTTATAACCTTGATGCCTACACCTACTATTTATATTTGTTATGTTTTCCTTTTTATATGTTCTTTTTTATTTTTCCTAAACTAGAAGAGTTCCTTGCTATGTGTGTTTGTTTACGCGCATCTAGGTTACCCATCTTGATTATTTCATAATCATGGTGACAACTCTATTGTGCAACAAAAAAATAAGGTTTCTCTAAATTTATTCTCCAAATGACGCTCATGCTATGAGAACAATCCTTTCCCATCCTTGTTCCAATCCCTTGTTTTCTTCCTATCAAGCTTTTTCTTTCGCTTTGCTACGCCACCCACCCGTTTGAGGGGGCATTCCCTTACCATTCTACTCACAGGGGCATTCTAATGTTTCATTATTTTCTGCTCACCGCTCTACATGCATCTACTATCTTTAAGGTACTATTACTTTGCAATAACACTTTAAAGAGGGGAAAATGTAGACACCCCAAAATCACTCATACATGTTCCCAAAGATATCCTAGTAAATACCTTTATGACTGATTAATTAATTGATTAGTCAAGCACTTGCACTCCCTTTGATTAATTAAATTAGTCCTTAGTCCCCCTTTAGCTAGTTTAATTATCATTTATTAAATTAAATGATTAATTAATTAGTGTGCACATTATAACAACCACTTGGAATCCACTTCATCATCCCAATAAACTCCACATGGAATGCACTTCAAGAGTCCAATCAACTCATGTTCTAGTATCCTAGAAAGGTAGGGGTAATTCAATTACACGCACAACCACCTTTCCAACTCGTAACTTCTCGCTAATAAACTCATTTACTACCCCTAAATGGCATTTCACCTTTTGCAACCGCTTCGGTCCCCTCAAATGTTATTTTTAGAATTATGCATTCAACCAATTTGAACTAAATTCCAATCAATTCAGTCTATAAAATGCAGGCTCATCCTCTTACAAATCCTCTTGGATTTACAACACAATTACTCTATCAATTTGCATTCCAATATCTGTATATTGGAAGCTTTCAAAATGTGTTCATAACATTGGTCAATCCACATTTGGAGGTCATTCAAGAGCACCCACAATAAATTTTCTACAAGGTTACAAAAGCTCCAAAGCTTCACACAACCTTACTTCGAGGTTGCATTGAAGGCTACATGGAGGTTTGTTGTGTTTTGTTTATCTTTCATTACTATTTTTTTCATTGTCTTCAATAGTTAACAAAGGAGATGGGAAAGGGACAGAAATGTCACTATGAACAAGATCCAAAAGATGAGTAGCTCTCCAGGACTTTCCTTTTCCAAAAATTTCTTTGGGGTGCTTCTCGAGTGAACAATCTTGACAAAGACCCTTAGAAAATTTGACGTGTGGTAACTTATTGACCATTTCATTTTGGATCAATTGTTCAAGGAAATGATAGTTAAGATGGTAAAAATGCTCATGCCATATCTTATTAACCTCATCTTCATGAGTGAGAAAGGCAAGGTGGGGTTGAATTATATGTAAAGTGGGAGAAGCTATATAACTGTAAATGGTCATTTGCCTTTCCCTTAGCCACAATAGTGTTGGAGTGAAGCTCACAAATAATCATCGAGTTAGGACCAAATTCCACTCACATTCCTTCACCAAGGTGAGTGATTTGGTAAACCGATAGGAGATTGGTAGAGAGATTAGGAACACTCAACACTTGGTTAAATGATCCACCATCCATCTCTACCGATCCACTATAAAAATCGACACCGTAGTATCATCACCCAACATGATTTGGGACATGTCACATGGCTTGATGTTGGAGAACTCAACATGTGAAGAGGCCATGTGGTGTGAGGCACCATAATCAATAATCCATGTCGAAAAGGAACAACTCTAGCTACAAGGGCCTTTCCTTTCTTCTTCTTAGATTTAGAATCCTTTCATTGTGGAAGACTTAGATTTATGAGTATTTTGTTTGATAGAATCAGAACACCTATATTATTCTTCTTAAGTAAATGAGTTAGGTGATTAATTTGTTTTCTCATACACTGATGCTCTTTATGACTAGTCTTCTTGCAATAGGAACACTTACACTTTTCCTTTTTCACTTTGGGATTATAAGTATAAACATTCATGTTAGGTTTGATTTTGGCTTGGTTGGTTTTTGTTTTCTTCTTCGGTTGGTCCTTTTCTCTTTCTTCTTTTCAATTTTCTTTTCCTTACCAAGACTTGCTAAAAGGACATGTGATTTGGTTCAAAGAGTCCCCATTTGAATGCATTTGTCCTATTCTAGAATGAGTTGGGATGAAAAACTATCAAATTAGGGACTTTACTAAGTACTTCCCAGAGCGGTTTTCGTAGCATGGAAATTCGAAATGAAGATGGAGTATTCTGACCTAAATTAGAAAGAATCGATAAGATCAACTGGGAATATTTCTTCTTCACTTTACATTCCTTTAAAAGAAATCTAGCGTGGATAAAATTTGAGAAGGCCTATAGGTTTTTAAAGTCACTAGGATTTAATCCTAATAGTTCATTTTCCAACTCATGTGCTCTTATGTCATCTTGTTGTCTAAACATATTGTTTAAAGTTTTCCATGCTTCATCAGGTGTTTCAATGAATAAATGTGGAAGAGCAAGTAAGGAGAAATAAACATATAAAGAAGACCTAAGGCTTCGTCACATCAATTCAACCACTTAGATTTTTGGCTCATCATCAGGTTTAGTCTCAACTCCCATGATGATGTGAAATAAACCTTTACCCATTAGTTTCATTACCATTTTTTCAATCTCCATTCAAAAAATTTGAATGGTGTGAGCAAAGGAATTGAAAGAGTATCCATTACAAAGAGAAGGAAACAAGGAATGTAAAAAGAAGAAGAAACATAACCACCTCATAACAATATAATCACCCCCTAATTTCAACACTTTATAGTTTAGTGTGTTGATTAAAATCAAGTGCGAATGTGCGTCATGAAATGGTTGGTCACTCACCTTGTAATCAACGTAATAACGCACAAGTTTGGAGACCACAATCAAGTTCCACTGATCACGACAATTCGACACCATAAACAAGAAAAAATGAGGCTAGAACAAAAGAAGGAGAAAAAGATCCTATGTGAGAAATAACATCTCACGTCACAAGAAAAACCCCTTGTTGCATCGTGATGAACACGATCACTATCCCGCAAGCAATAACAAGGGTGATAGGATGCAAAAATTATTTGAAACGAGTCCAGAGGACCTCCAGGATGTAGAAAATCTCTCAAAGGTGGAAAAATGTTTGGAAGGGCGCTACACACTCCACAAATGAATTAGCAGGAAAAAATGTCTAATAACGCTAGTTTACACACTTTTAATTTCCCCATTTAATTTAATTTTACAAATTAAAAGGGATTAAAAATGTGATTAAAAAGACGTTAAAAAAATTAATTTACCACTAATTAATATTAAATCCCTAAAAAATTAACCACCTAATTTTAATTAAACCTCCAAGTTAAATAATTTAAAGCTCTAAATTTAATTAACATCCTTTTAATATTAACACCCCTTTCCTTTTAATTAAAAACCCCACTTAAAATTAATTAAAACTAAGGTAAATTACTTAGGTTTAAAAAAGAAAAAGGAGGGCAAAGGTGGGAAGGCGGGTAGATAGCTCACTCGTGGGAGCGAGATGGTAGGTGGAAGAGGGTGAGCTGGATGGGGGCTCCATGTGGAGTGAGCTCGAAACCATTGAGGGGCTCAATAAAATAGGTGGATGGTGATCCAAAGCGGTAGGCGGGAGTGAGAAACAGTCAGAGGGGAACTAGTCAAAGCAAAGTGGTTAAAATAGTCATCGAGAACCAAATGCAAGGCATGGTCGCAGGTAAGGTAACGACCGAGTGAGCAGTGTAGGGACGAGGAGCGAGCATGGTAGGCTAACGTGACAGGAGCATTTCAATGGGAATGGTTGGGGAAGGGAACACAAAGGGGCGAGATTACCATGGTCGAGATGATTGAGTTAGAAGGGTGAGGTAGAGTAGAGTTTACAATGGTCGGGCACGGTGGAAGACGGAGCCCTCTGTCAAACATGCGAGGGAAATAAGGATCACAAGACTAGAGGAGCAAAGTGAGTAGGTTCTCGTAAACTAGGGTCAAGGTTGATGGAGGCATTACTAATACGGGCCAAGGCGAGAAGAGAACGATTGAGCTCAACACACAACTCTAAATAGAGATGAAGCCAAGGTGAAGAAGCCAACCATGTTTCAAATAGGGAGAGCCAAACAACCAACACTTTGCCAAAGGCAAAGAACTCAACTCATTAGGGAAAAAAAAAAAAACTTGACTCCAAACAATTCAAATCAATGCAAATTTGCTAGTCCAAGATTAGCTTAACTTTCTAGGGAGGAAAGGGACCAAACCAACCCAACTCGCCCCTAAGAACCCAACTCACAAGGCGAGATGACAAAGGGGGAAGCCCAAAAGGAGCTCACCGAGCTAGACAAAGCTTGACTAAGCTGATCAAGAGGAGAGGCAACAATGGTAAACTAGAACATAGAACTAACAAGGAAGGATAAGAGATAGGGAAGGTTGAACAAAAAATATAGAACCTACCTTCAAAAGAGCTTCCCCAAATTTAGCCGCAACTAGCTAAATTTGGCGCAGAAAAGTCCTTGAAACTACACATGCACAACCATAAAACCAACACATACTCCAAAACACAAACTATTAAACCAGTTATCAAGATTCCAAAAATGGTCAAAAAGCTTGCACGAGAAGCACAAAACTGAATTGAAGTAATTAACTAGAATAAACAAGTGCATGTTTACCGAACAATCACTCTGATACCATGTGAGATTATTTTGCAAGGATCAATATAGAACCTCATGTACATCGAAGAGGTTGCACTCCAATGGTGACATGAATTCTCCAAGTAATCAACAAGAAATCAAACACAAAGGAAAATCATGCATAAAATAATAGGTCTACTCATTCTCATAGATAAAATAGAAAGGGTACATATATATGAGTGTTGTGTAACTCCCATGTGCATGACAAATGAAAACTTAATTACACCTAATGACCTATGATCTCACCTAAGCCAGATTACTAACCATGTGAGGTGGATAAGACCCTGAGATATGATGAGGCAAATCACACACACCAACACCCTCCATGGTGGTTTTAACCAAGATATTGTCTAGTATCTACAAATCTATATAGGGAACTATTTCAGGTCCTAATCTTTTATGAGCACTTTAACAACATTTTTTCTCACCTTTACACATCATCGAGCATTATGTCTTATGTTAAATGTGTATACTATGGTAAGTCTATTCCATAAGCCTATTTACACTTTGTCGAATTATAAGTAGCATTCCATATCATAAATTCAAACTTTATAATAATTTTGGATTGTTTTAAAGGACCATCTTTATTAATATTAATATTTTCTAATTTATTTTAGATAGATTGTGTGTAAAAACCTAATCGAGACACTCGAAATACTGACTTCTTTTTAAAGAGAGAATCTTTTGTTATGGTTTTTATTAATTGAGCTACATATTTGTGATATTGAAATAATAACTTGTTTTTAATGGGTGTATCTTTTGTTATAATTTTTATTCACGGTTATTTATGTTTGTTAATCTCATCTCTTCATAATGGCCGTATGTAACATTCTTTCAAAGTCTTAGCATATTTGACCCAAATTTTAATATTATTATAAGCTCCAAAATCAATTTAAAGTGTCAATCTTGTTATTTTATCTCCAACCTTCATGAAGTACCAATTAAACAATTTATATCACATGATTAGAAAATTTTATATAGCCTCTCTAGTTTTTTTGGCTAACTTTCATGAACCATGAAAGTACAAAATAAATAATTTATATCATAAGATTCAAAAATGTTTATACTCTCTTTCTCTCTCTGCTAACTTTTATGAAGCATGAAAGCTTTACATATTTAAATATAATATAGTTTAGATTATAGTTTTTTTGCATTCTCCATTAGAAATTGTCCATTTACAAGTTTCACACTTGAGTGGTGTGTAAATAAAATCTCAATTGAGTCATGACAATTAGTAATTCATTAGGTTTCGAGCTACATCCCCACACATAAAATATTATTTTTTGAATAAATGTTTTAATTTTTAAGTAATTTAATTAAATTGGATCCCTTTTATTTTAGACACAAAATCACGCACTTGGGTGCATTTCTAGGTCTTAAAAACGTGCTAACATTTACATGATTCCTAAACAAGAAAACTAGTAATTTATGACTATATTTGGCCTATTTTATTTGTTTTTTGTTTTCTATTTAGTCTTACACACCCTACAACCTAGTCAAGATTTTACTGATTTATATTTTATGGCTTTAGACAGTAAGTGCCCAGTGCTCCTGCCCCTCTCGAGCACCCCCGACTTCCCACATTCTCGGTGCTCCTTTTGGGTCTCTTTTATCTTTTGGGCATCTTTTTCACTTATGGGTCAGCTTCTAGTTGTCAATTATGAAATTCAAACAAGGGAATCATATAAATACATAGTTATGTGTTCAAAATCAAGGACCAAGTACTAAACATTACTATCATCACCTAAGCTTGCATTTAAATGACACCTAAATCACTAAAAAGCATCCATGTACCATCCATTCAAGGGACAAGGGGTGCATAAAGTTTGCATACACAACATAGGAAGGGGAAGTTCATTCTATTCCATCCACACATTCTACTACACTACTACATTTAGCTACAACCCATTATCAAGTGTAACTTGCATAAGGGAATCCTAGGGCATCATTTATACACACACTCACTAGAACTACATGGATTTTGAGATGTAGTGCGGCGCTCGGTCGTAAGTTCACTCTCGGGGTGACCTTCGGGGTCAACCTGACTCCCCATATTGCATATTTATTTTTAGGTTTGATGTGTTTTGTGGGCTTGTGTAGGGAAATTCTATTTTGTGGGTTACATGTACCTTCAAAATTCATTGTGCGACTATCGTGTGATCAACAATAAGCAAAAATGACGATCTTGCGACACTACATAAAATGAATTTTTGAGCATCTACACAAACATAGGCACCCGTAAGTGGTCTTTAGTGCCCAAGTGACCTTGTCCTGTCGTGGTCACCCATGTCCGAGCTCATTCCCGCATTCTAGAATTTATTGTGAGTAGTAATGACACTCTTCCCAACATGTTAAGAAATTTTCTTGGTCCAGATCGGTCCAAATCAAGCATAAATTAGATAAGTCCTCTCTCTTTCTTCTTTGCTTAGGGTTTCAAATATTACATCTTAGTTTTCTTGTGTCATTCTATACTTTAACATTTATATATCATTTGGTTCAGTAGTGACTCTATAATATATTTATATTTAATTTAAATTAAACTAAATCATTTGGTGAACCCGCTCATTCAAACCCTACCTTCTGAGAATGTATCAAAATATATCTCCTTCTTATGAATTAATGGATCAATATTCCTATCCTTCTTTACTCCAACCAAGGTTTTTTTGGCATGGCTACTACTGCTACTAATTTTATGCGAGTTCATACTTAGAATCATCCTTGCTTTGTTACTCTAATACCTGATCCAACCATCAATGTAGTCACCACTAGCAACACTCATCCTCCTCCTGGCTCCACCCATCTCTTTCTTACCACCTATCACTTCTACAATTTCTACCACTACTTCTAAGGGTTATGACATCAGAGAACAACTTAAGAATACACCTCTAAAAATATCTCGTTATGATTTATTACACAAAGTAGCCAATTATCATCATACATTAGAGGTTTCTCTTCATTCCATTCACATTAAAAGCAATAATTCACCTATTGCCTTTACTCACCTCATTCAATCCCTCAAGAATTTACCACATGCTATATCTTTTAGTGATGAGGATATTCATCCTTATACTGTTGATGATCCATTTACACCTTTTCTTATCACTGCTACTATTGGTGCCATTTGTATTAAGCATGTACTCATTGACAATGGCTCTGCTATAAATCTATGTGCTTTATCCCTCCTTAGGAAAATAGGAATTATTGATGACTTAATTAATAAATCCTCTCAAGTCATTCATGGCTATGATTCCACTACTCGCACATGTATGGGAACTATCACCCTACCTCTGCAAGTTGGGCCTAAAATTATTCCTACTATATTATTTTTTATCGATGCCATATTCCAGTTCAATTACTTACTTGGTAGACCATGGATTCACGTAATACACATTGCTATTCCATCTACGGTTCATTGGTATGTTAAATTCATACATGATGGTTATGAACATACTATTACTGTGGACCCTGACCCATTTAAGTTTTTCGGTATAGATCCTCACACCGCCATGCCTATCCCTCCCTCACAACCTATTCCATATTGCAAATATTGGTACATATGATGTTGGGTAATCTAGCACTCCTACTCCTTCTACTACTTCTCCATGCACTCCATCCATTCCTACTCATACTACTGATATCCTATCACCCACCATGTCCACCCCTATGGCTACTACTCCACCTATCATAGCTCCTCTCAATTATGCATCTAGTTCTATCCCTACCAATATTCTTGATAATGTTATACAATAAGATAATGCTAGCACCGATGATTTTGATGATGAGGTTGATGTTGTAGAACTTAACAATGAAACATGGAGAAATCTTAACTTTACTCCCATTGAAATCGATGAGTCCTACTTCCAGGATACTTTTGTTGCTATTAGCCTTGGTGAATACCAATTCAAGAAGCCTCCTCCTTCCACTAATGCCATGATACCTTTTCAAGGGATTACATAAATTAGACATTTTATCACATGTCGCATCTCCCTAAGTTCATTCTCGATCCATGCTTGAAGCCCTTCACATGCACTCTCTTCATTCACAATTCTTATTGGCCTCATATTCCATTCGATCCTACTTGATTTGAGAATGTTTGCATACATGATGGCTTGACTCAGCTAGGGTTCAAAATTGTTGATCTACTTCCTCCACCTCACTCTCCTCACCTTTATCATGAATATGTACTCATTACTACCGCTTATGTCCTCTCGTGTCTTCCATTTTTAGTATTCCTTACATGCACTCCTCATTCCTTTCCACTCACACTTGGGAAATCTTGGCTTGATTACATCATGCGGCACACTAGATCCTAATCATACAAACATCTCATTTTTGATGTCTTTTGGCTATGTTTCTATTTACAATGATTCATTCTTAGGTCAGTACTCAAAATATACCTTGTTGGTATGCATAAAATTTTCCCCAACCTCCTTTTAATGATGAATAATATATGGGCATGTACAATTTATGCCGCAAGGGCTCTTTATATGATCAACCTCACACTATTGCTTACCAAGTATCTAATTTAGATCCTATTAGTTATGATCTTGACAAAGATAATATCCTAGATGATTTGACATGATTATTTTCCACATCACATACTTGGGGGCATCATAATTTCTTCCCCCTTTGTTTATTATCAATTATTTATACTCTCTACACATTACAATCCATGCTTGACATCTAGTATTTCTCATCTTTGTTATGCACATCTTGATACACACAATGTATCATCATTACCCTATGACACACTCTAGTTCCATGATTCATACTCAACTTCCGAGGGTCAAAATATGAAATGAACCTCACCACATCCACTCTACATAATCTATGCTTCATGATCTATCTTTCTAGCCCACAATTTCAAATCATTACCCTATGATGCACTTTAGTTCCATGGTTCATAATCGACTTCGAGGGTCTAAATATAAAATGAACTTTACCAAATTCACTCTACATGCTCTATGCTTAATGATCTATCTTTCTAGCACAAAATTCCAAACCATTACCCTATGACGCACTCTAGTTCCATTGTTTATACTCAATTGCTGAGGGTCTAAATTTGAAATGAACCTCACCACATTAACTCTACATGCTCTTTGTTTCATGATATATCTTTCTACAACACAATTTCAAACCATTTCCATATGACACACTCTTGTTCCACGGTTCATAATCGATTTCTTAGGGTCTAAATATAAAATGAACCTCACCAAATTTACTCTACATGCTCTATGCTTCATGATCTATCTTTTTAGCACATAATTTTAAACCATTTCCCTATGATGCATTGTAGTTCCATGGTTCATACTTGACTGCTATGGGTATAAATCTGAAATTAACCTCACCACATTCACTCTACATGCTCTATGCTTCATGATCTATCTTTCTAGCACACAATTTCAAACCATTTATCGATGATGCACTCTTGTTCTATGGTTCATTCTTGATTGTTGAGGGTCTTTTATAAACAAACCTTATCTCATACACATCTCTGGGGGCATGATGCTCCTTCCATCTTCACACATTGCATGCCATCCCATTCATACTCACAAAATTTGCATATATTGGTTGCACTTACTCTTGCTTTCTTATACTTACATGTACACTTTGTTTCCCATGCTAGACGAATACTTAGTATGTTAATATATTTTCTATATACACATACATGTTCACTCGGTCTTTTGGATTAGATGCAGATCTTTTATAGGTCCTTACACGTTGTAATGATGCTTGGCACTGTACCTCTTACTAGTCCCACCGAGGCTCCTGGGTAATATACTTTCTCACACATTACTGTAAGTACTATCATTTAATCATATACTACTTCATATTCTTACTAGCACACTACTTTCCATTGATACATACATGCCTTGACATACTTTTTATCTTTCTAACATGCTAACGGGTGCTTCATGTGTAAAATTTTCCTTACGTAACTATATGCCACCATGGTTTTTTGATACATTTTTACTTGTCATTGCATTCTACTTGTATGATATTATTTGTGGGCTATGCCCTATGTCTTGTTTGATCACTGTTTGTATGCTTTTGGCCATTTTGGCCCTGATTGTCTTGTGACATTGTGAGCAATGTCCCATGTATGAAACTTGCTTTTTGTGGTCGAATTTGTTTACACACTTTCTTCATTACATTGTATTCTATTACACACTTGTTACTTTTTTTTTCTATTAACACATGTATCTAGCCACTTTGTTTTCATGTGCCTTGGTTTCTACCATGCACATTCCCTACCCCTGTAGGGATTAACTTTAGATCAACATCAAGTCCTCTATTTTGGGCCGCAAACTCCTACCAACATCGCATGCACCCCAAATGAGGGGGCATACATTGGGTGAAAAAATCACCCCATAAAATAGCTCAAAGCTACAATGTAACACCCTCGAATCACACTTCCTCCCGAGCATTCAAGTGTTGATATGTGATTTCTTTTGTAAAAGGATGTGTTCCTTTGATTGTGAAGTCATGCTTGATATGGACTCGTATCTTCTTTGAAATTGCAGATCTTTGACTCGAGTCGAAATATGATTGGACTCTTTTATTTCTTTCATTTTACACCGAGTTTAATCTAATCTCTAATGAATTATGGAGTTGTCCATCTATAAGACCCACCTTGATCGGTGGCATCGATCCAAGTGATGCTTTAAGTTTATTCGGGATGAACTAATATTATAGACCTTACGCAAGTTGCAAGGTCCAATGCGTTGAATAAGCTATTCCTAGAGTCTAACTCGCCGATCGTGTTAAATGAATTGGTTCTCGATATCGTAATATCGTGAAGGTCTTGATCGTGGGATAGGTAATAAATTCGGATACATTTATTCCACTAGCCTATCGGCGAAGCAGGGAGTGAATCCTGTTCGTGAATGTATGTTTGTAGGTTCTTTTTCTGAGCATTTGAAATGTTAGACCTAAACTGGATTTATTAAGGTTAGTAACCTAAAACTAAACTATGATCTATGGGTTAGATTAGTGTTAATCTAACCTAGGCCTAAGCTATAAGCTAAATGTTCTAAGTTAGTAACTTTGTGCTATGGAGGTTAGACTAAGTTGCATCTTAAATCCTAACCTATGTTACTAACCTAACTAATGAACAAGGAAGAAAGGGGACCTATGAAAGGGTGCGAGCCATGGGCGGCAGTTTCTATGGCATTAAATAGATGGATAAGCATGAAGGACAGGTAATTTGGTAGAAGTTTAAATGGCTAGCAAGAGCCGACGTGGCAGAGTCGCCAAAGTTAGATATGGTCTTTGAATTGCATTTGTCCATCGCCAACTATGGCGGTCGGTGGCAATGGAAATTGAGCGGGAAATTTGGAGTAAATGCAATTAATGAACTCGGTCTTCGAGCTCGGGTTTCACGGGAAGGCATGCAAAATGGAAAACTGGTAGTTTGTTTGGTTTTTCATGCACTCCGGTTTTCCCTCTGTCTGATCACTGGTTCTTCGCACCAGTCTACTTGGTGTTGCATGGCAAAAATGAGTGTAACTCGCTCTTTTCTCTGTCAAGGAAAGTTTATAAGGCATGGAAATAACAAGTTATTGTTGTTGAATCTAACGTGGAAAAAGAGGAGAAGGCACGAGCTCTTTCAGTGGTCTTCTTCGGATTTTTAAGCAAATAACCAGGCATGTTAGGCTCTAACTTTTAAAGATCTTGCTTTCTTTCAAATGATTTCATTAGAACAACTCTGTTCAAATGATTTTTGGGTTCAGTTGGTTTTTATGGTAGCCTTGTGTGATTTAGTTGTTGTATTTTCTTAACTGGCTCGATTTTTTGAGTAAACCCTTGATGGGTGTGCATTTTGTTTCGAACGGATGTATTACCTTGCTGTGTTTTGCATTCCGGTTGGATTTTGAAGAAATGTTGCAAGGAAAATATATGAATTTGGCTCTGTAGGAGTTTAAGAATTGTTTTCTTGTCTGATTCAGACTTAGGTCTTTACCTCGCTGTTTTCTCTTGTTAAAACGAATACTGTTGTTTGGATTTCTTGAGTGTACAGTATATACGAATTCTCTAAAAGTTTTATCGTGAGTAATATGTGTTATGGTTGCTGAATCTTGTTGGATCTTGCTATAATACTTAAGTTACTTCTGTTTGGATAACTCATTGTGTTATTGTATTCGAATGCGACTTTGTAGAAGTTATTTCCCCCCTTGTGTTGCAATTATGGGATATAACCCGTTGATAGTTTGCAATATATTTGTTTATACACAAAATGACTCTGTGGAGTTCTTGGAATGGTTCGTATATTATGGTCTTCTGTAGAAGTCATATATGTGAATACTGGTAGTTTGATTCAGTCGGAGTCCTGGAGGGGTAATTGGTAATACGACTTCAGTTGTCTTAATATGAATACTTTCGCTTAGCAAAGAATTTCTTGGTACAGACTCAGTTGGTGTACTTTTTATATTTTGTCTTCTGCTTAAGCTTAAAACGAATACTGTTGTTTGGATTCAGTTGAAGTCCTTGATAGGAAACCAGTGTTTCTGCTTCTGTATAAGCCTGGATATGAACACTTATTGCTATTCGCTCTGTTGGAACCCTTAATATATATATATATATATATATATATATATATATATCTTGTATTTGGGCTTCTGTAGAAGTTAGTCGTGAATGCCATACGTTTCTACTTCTGAAGGAGTTCAGATGTGAACACGGTATGATATTGTTTGATTGGAATTTTTGGATTGATATGTATCATGTATCTTTCTACTTCTGTAGAAGTTTATTTGAAGAGTACCACATGGTTGGAATCCTTGATATGTGACTGGTGTTTCGACTTCTGTGTAAGTCCTGTTATGATTTCGGTCGATACTGACTCAGTGAGAGTCCTTGAAAGGTATCTAGTATTTTTAATTTCATTCAAAGTCAAGTTATGAATGTCATTGATATTATGAATACTAAATGTTATCAACTTTGGTGGAGACACTGAAAAGTAATTTATGTTGTAACATCTGTAGGAGTTCTTGCTGTGAGTACTTTTGGTATTCTTGATTTGTTGACATACGAATTCAACTTCAAATGAAACCTTTAATTTAAGTATTGGTTGAATTTGGCACTGTTCGAGCCCATGTTATGTTGTATGTTGGTTCGATTCTCAATTTTTGTCCTTGCTGTGTTTTAGTAGGGATTAAATTGAACTGAATGTTGATGTGAGTTTCGACTCAGTGGGATTGTTCTTGTGTTTGAACATGATTACGTCTTCTGTTAGCATGAATATCTAGTCTCGAGCTTGACTGAACTAAGGAGCTGTCGACTGCACCTCGACAGGCGATGGCATTGAATATCTTCTTGTTTGTCGCTTCGTATGGAAGGTTATGTGGAGTCTATTTGATAGATATTCATCACTGTTTTGGCGTGAGAGCTACTGTACTGCTAGTAAGCTACAGGAGTTTGTTATATTTAAACTTTAACAAAACTGTGGTTCTTCTTGTGGCTCGTCTGACTTATTCGTATGCGTATAAGGTGAATGCTTTACTTTCGAGGGGACGGTACAGTCATGAGCTTGTTGGAAGGGAAATAGGAATGACTCATTTTCTTTCTCTTCTGTTGTAAAGTATATGTTGTTATATTTTTAACTAACCATTGGAACTGTTTTAACATCTTGATGGAATCATGATTTGTTATGATATTCATTTTACTATGTTGAATGTAATGATCTATCTGATGTGTGTTTGTCCTTGGAATTCAGATGGATAGTTGTTTGGGATACTTTCGTTCTTCTTGATTTCTAATATTTTGATGAAATATTTGAAAAGTATTTAGGACTATTCAGTAACGATAATATGAGTTACGCGTTTATAGTCATGTTTGTATTACAAAAGCATAGTCTGAAATATGTTTACTTGTTTGGTGAAATGATCTCATTTAAACAGGTTGTTTAATGAAAATAGTTGGTGGATTGCAATTGTTTTAAGAGTTAGTGCTTATCATGCTCAGTTCATCGAACTGACCCATGTTGACAATTTTTGCAGATGGTTGCCGTAAGTGGTAAAAGCACGCAGATCTGATAGGATGTTCAGATTGTTTAATTTGGTTTTATGATGAATTACAACTTGATTCTCTAAATGTACTATATGAGGAAAGATGTTCTTTTTCTGTTGAAATATTGTATCAAGTATGCTGAATGCATAAAATGTATTTGATTAGCCTGAAGGGAATAAAGAGAGATATTTGTTACTTATGTGTTTGTATTCTTATCTTGATAGTTTGACCTTCTTCGGTTCAAAGATCTTGAGAGCATTGTTATTATTGTATAATTTGGAGACTTTTGTGATTATCAATGTAAGCTTGCAAGAATAAGTGACTGAATACTTATGATTGTTTAGTAGTTCTAGTATGTTCTATCTAAAGCTAAAATTGGAATTTAGATCACTGTCTTTCTGGAAGCTAGGGTTAAAATAAGCCTGAGCAGGAAGTTAAACAAGCTGAATAAATTATTACTTCCTAGTCTTGACCTAAGTCAAGACAACGTTTAATTGGATTCTTAATCACTAAATCTCGATATTAATAAGTAAGATATAAATTTAGTTATGAGAACTGATGTAAACCTAAAAAGGGTTTGGTTAGCACTCTCATGTGAAGGATGAGAGTAATTGTCCAATTTCGTTGATATAGAATTATGTATATTCTATGAACTCCTTGATGGGACCTCTAGTCTTAATAACTTCTCTTGTGTATTGGGTTTTATTAAGAAAGGTCATTCTAAGGTGAGGAACCCAGGAATCGGGAAAGGCTAACCTTAGGGGATCGTCTTTTAGTATAATTTAAACTCAACATGCGTAACACTTATTAATAAGTAGATCTTTTCGAGGTGGATTTAAAGGTTGACGGCACAAGTCAACTGCAGGGTTGTACCTTCGAGAAGATTAGGATCTTCTCGAAGATACAACAATGCAGGTGACTTATGACGACACCCTTTGCGATCGTTAAGATTTACACCTTTAACTCGAACAAGTTACTCTGGGACTGATTAGGAATGTGGTCACATCATAAGGCTGCCTAGGAGACTCGAGGTATCTTGACACACTGGTTTAACTAGGGTTGACCCAAAGATGTCGGCGTATCCCTAGTCCTCGGGAGCATCCATATAATGTTGTCACCTTACTAATCCGCTTTAGAGTGAATAAACTTGGGATAGGAAAGACCGATGGAAGTCAGTATAAGACATTCTACATAACATAGGAATGGGGTGAAGGACGTATTCCAGATTGACGAGTATGTCGTCAAGGAATACGAGACATAAGCATTATGTTTCAAATCTTTGGCCAAAGTATCGCAAGCTGCTGATTGCATTGTCCTAAGTCACCTAGTCTAAGGGATGAGATGCCGATGAATAATGGTAACAATTATTCAGATAGGTTCCTTAGACAGAGCATTCTGAATCCCAGATTAGGGAAGAGAGCCGCAAGAGGGATGTGTTAAATAAAAACGCTAACTCTTAATACACATGAATAGATCGGTAGATTACCGAGTCATGGAATGAATAGATCGGAGGTACTCCGAGTCATTACAGCTGCATATGGTTATCTGTTATAAGAATGGTTGCTTTGATTTGTGAGTTCTAAATTATGTATTTAGAACCAGGAAGCATTTATAAAAAAAAATTTACTTGTTCTAATGTATAAAATGAGGATGTTACATACAACACATAATCAATAGAAGTCACCATTACAAGATTAGCTAAGAATCAAACTTGGGTTGGAATCATAACACAAACACCAACACCTTAATCAAATAGAAGAAATCGGGTGCTTGTGTCCTCCTTGAGCTCTAATGACCTATGGACACACACAATCAGCTTATCGATCAACACATTTCATAGAAGCCTTCATATCGGTTTCACATTCAGTAGCACAATCCTCCAAAGAATAGAATGCATTCTATCTCAAATCCAATCGTAACAATCACTACAATTGAAACTAATTCAAGATAACAAGAAAAATCAAGGAAACACCTTTTGCAGGTGGTGCTTATCGTGCAAAGTCATGGATGGAGAGTAACACTAGACCTCTCTCCCCAATACTTGCTCTTTGGCATGAGATTGCCCAAAAAACTCGCATTTGGTGTGAGATCACCTAAAAAATCACACTTGGTGTGAGATCACCCAAAAACTTGCTCTTGGCATGATATCACCCAAAAAACACACTCTACACAACATTTCAAGACACTTTTCTATCTATTTACACTCTTTTACATTAGGTGCACACTTTCCTTTTTACACACTTTTACATACTCATGCAAATTTTTCATATACACAAATTTGACTACTCTTTCACTCTTCTTTTGTAGGTCCATATTGAATACACAACAAGAAGTATCCTAAAACAAGCACAACAATAGGTACAAGCATCTCATATGCTTCACCCCTAGGGTCACTTTCTCTTCCTAGTTTCCATGCTTGACTTGTCCACTCAGACACATTTTGTCACATGCTCTATAGGATCATAATGTATGCATCTCTTATCTACTTTATGTTATCAAATATTCACTCAACAACATAAAGTAGGGGAAAATGTAGACACAAAATCATGCACTTGGGTACATTTATAGGTCCTAAAAACATGCTAGCATTTACATGATTCCTAAACAAGAAAACTAGTAATTGACGACTATATTTGGCCTCTTTTCTTTGTTTCTTGTTTTATATTTGGTCTTACACACCCTATAACCTAGTTGAGATTTTATTGATTTATCTTTTATGGATTTATACACAAGTGCTCAACCAGACAAAAGTGCCTAGGTGCTTTAGTCCCCTCGGGCTCCCTTGACCCTTTCCCACCTTACTCATTCATTTTGTGTCTCTTTATCTTTTAGACATCTTTTTCACTTATGGGTTGGCCTTCTAATTGTTAATTACAAAATTCAAACAAGGGAATCATATAAATACATAGTTATGTGTTCAAAATCAAGGACCCAACACCAAACATTACTATCATCACCTAAGATTGCATTGAAAAGGAACCTAAAGAACTCAAAAGCATCCATCTAACATCCATTTAAGGGAAAAAGGTTACATCAACTCTGCATACAAAACATATGAAGGGGAAGTTCATTTTATTCCATCCACACATTTTACTACATTGCCACATTTAGCTTTATCCCACTATCAAGTAAAACTTACATAAGGGCATCCTAGTGCATCATTTCTACACATACTCACTATAAGTACATGCATTCTAAGATGTAGTGTAATGATCAATCATAATTTCACTCTCGGGTTGGTTTGTCAAGGGTCAATATGATTCCCTATATTGCATCTTTATTTTTAGGTTTGATGCGGTTTGTGGGCTTGTGTAGGTGAAATTCTATTTTGTAGGTTATAGGTATCTTCACATTCATTGTGAAACTATCAAGCAATCAATAAGAAGTAATAATACGATCTTGCGACACTACAAAAATTAGGTTATGAGCATTTGCATAGTCATAGTTTCCCATAAGCGGCCTTCGTCCTGCCGCCCGTCCTTATGTGGGCACCCAAGTCCGGCATCATTCCTACATTCCATAATTTATTGCGAGTAGTAATGTCAATCTATCCAACCTATTCAACATTTTTCCCGGTCCAGATCGGTTCCAAGGTTAAGTGTATATATGCTAAGTCCTCTCTGTTTCTTATTTGCTTAGAGTTTCAAATATTACATCTTAGTTTACTTGTGTCATTTCTATACTTCAAAATTTATATATCATTTGGTTCAAGAGTGACTTTGCAAGATATTTAGATTAATTCAAATTAAATTAAATCAATTATGTGAATTCATGTACATGTAGGTATATTTGATGTAGATTTAGCATATATGAGAACCATTTATCATTATTCTATGAGTGTGTATTTTTTTTAGTAAATTTATCTAGAGTAGGAGCAAGAAATAGATTTAGGTAGTTATGGGGAAATGGGGATAAATGAGTACCATTTTTAATTTTATTTTATTGATATGTAAAATGATTTTAACCAGAGCTATTAACCAGAGGGTTTAGGGACCCCACCCTTACAATATTTTGATCAAAAACAGGGTGGTGAAACATGCAACAATTAACCCACCACCCCAAGTACATAACCAAAAAAACATAACATATTATATCTTATAATATTCTAAAACTGAAACCATACTAATCGACACTTCAATGACCTCAATTTTCACTTTGGTAGGAGGAGAAGTAGGAGCATGAACCTAGACCTCAACCGAATTAGTATCTACCACCTTCCTTTTATGGAGCTGAGTGTTGCACCTAACATTCCCAATCATTTCCACCCTAAGAAGAAAATCATAGGCTAGTTTTCCCTTGACGAGCAACCTGCGACACTTGGGAAGGAACACAAGAAATGGGTGAAGCAGGACGATCTAGATCTAGGGGAAGAATGTTGGTTGGCCTAGAACCCTTGGACCTACAAATCTTATGAAAAAGATGGAAAAATTCAAGATGGAAACATTCCTTCAATTGAGCTCTACCATGTGCTCTCGAATTAGTGAAACTATCTCCTCAACCACCACAGCATAAAATTGACACTTGTCACCAACACTTCAAGACTGACCACATGCCTTGGAAGAATTAGATGATGAGAGATGACCAAAGTTTCCTCCTTGTTCCTTCCATTGGTAAGAAAATTAGTGAAAAAGGAAAGAGAAATTTGTGCATTCATCCTTGCTTGCCCGACCCCTACAAATATTGATCCCCAATGATTCTCTCCACCGCATCAGATGGACCTCAATCCACCTCTGAATATCTTTCGCAAGGGCTCCGGGAAATAGGGCCGTAGAAGACCATTTATCTAATTTCCCTTAAAGGAGAAGGTATAACATAGGAGGAACCACCATTAAACCACTCAAATAACCAATCCAATGCAAAAACAAGGGCAATGGGGAAGAAATACTGAAAATATCTAACCGAGCCCCGCAACCAATAAAGAAAGCTCACACGAGGGAGGCCGAGGGTGAAGAATTATGATTGTGAAAATAATCCCTCTTGATAATCTTTGATAACCCTCACAAACCGTCTACATCATTAGAGGCAACAATTATATTAGCTTGCATCACTGGGATGTATTTTTAAGAATATCCGCATCCATATTTTATTCTCTAAGGACATGATTAATATGCCATTCATCTACCTTTTCTAACAAAAAAATATGTTTGAAATGAGATCCTCTAAAGCCCAAAGTGAGAGACTTTACCATTCTTGATGGTCCAACCAATACTTGAGAGTCCCCTTATAAGATCAAACAAAAAAAACATTGCTTCATTGCCAATTTTATGCTAAATAGAAGGGCTTTGGCCTCGGCCATGTTACAAGTACCTTCAGGAAGATGGATCGAGCCAACACAAATCGAGCACCTTTCTCATCATGAATAAGGCACACCACCCCCGATAGCCCAAGATTTCCTTTAAAATCCCCGTCAAAGTTAACTTTTCAAACCCGGGGGGTGGTGGAGACCATCATACCGAGAGCCTCTGCAAAATATTTTCCCATTTCGACTTACTTGACTACAAAATAGCTCCTGGGGTAGGAAGCTTGATAAATGGCCAAGATTTTCTTATCGCGGCATCTTTACTTGGGAAAATCAACAAGATTTTGCAGTTGGAGATGAGGACTTCGAGATATTGATTTCCTATTTTGAGAGAACTAATGCGGGGCTCGAAGAGACTCCTCGAAAAAAATAAATTTTGCTCCTTTAACACTTTTATTAAACTAGAGCTATGAAATGGAGTGGTGGAGGAGTAATTTCTCTAAGTTAGACATAGGGGTGGGCTTTGGTCCTTAATTTTCACCGAGCGATCCACATTCGAGCATCACACTATGTTCCACTTGGTCCATATGGAGAAGTTTGACCCCTACCTCAAGGTGTCCCCATGGCCACTTATTGAAAGCATCTAATGAACTCAATGGGAATGGAACTTGGGTTGATGATTACAAACTACTTGTAACTCACCAATATCCCAAGACCTTGAGTTCAAAACTTTGGATGGTAAACACTTTTATTATACCAGAGTTATGAACTGGAGTGGTGGAGGAACACTTTCTCTAAGTGGGACATGGGGGTGGGCTTGGGTCCTTAATTTCTGCCAAGTGATCCACATTTGAAGTGCCCCGCTATGTTCCGCTTGGTCCATATGGAGAAGTTTGACCCCTACCTTAAGGTGTCTCCATGACCACTTATTGAAAGCATCCAATGAACTCACTAGGAATGGAACTTGGGTTGATGATTACAAACTACTTCAGAACTCACCAAAATCCCGTGACCTTGAGTTCAAAGTACCATTTTTAATTATTTCATGATAAAATATTAATATTTGAGAAAAAATCCATATTAGATAAGGTTAGGAGTAATTTAATATATGTGGGAAAAATGTGTGATCGAATACATGTAGATATATTTGGGGTAAATCGTGCATGTTTGAGCACTATTGTCATTATTTCTTAATCGAATGTCATACTTAGAGTAAATTTAACTATAATATGTGGGAGTGGATTATTTTAGGTGAACTCAATAGCCATCAACATATATGAGAACCATTTGAAGGAAAAAATAGTGAATGTTGCTAATTTATTAAATTTGTCTACATTAGGACACCTTCATTTGGTGCATCGCATATACATTAAGATACCTGAACATATTTGACACTAATAACTAAATAATTGAGTAGTGTATACATATTTTTAAGTATTATCCAATCAATTAAATTAATTCCATTACTTAAATTGATGAATACATTAAAATGACCACATAGATTGATACCAAACCCTACATATATGAGTCACATTGTACATAATTTCTAGATACATTTCAATCAATTACAAAGAGTTCAATTGATTGATACATAGAATGAACACAATTCACACTAACACGTAAAAATTGCATCACATTTGTGTATATATTTTTAAGTATAGTCCAATCAATTACAATACCAAGTAGATTATGACCATGGAGGCCAAACCCACCAAAAATCAAAAGAAAAATTAATGGTGTTGTTCTAGAACTTTCGGAGTTTTTTTGGTGAACTATCTCTGGTGTTTAGTTTGGTTGTTTAGTTTTTGTTTCTCTCGTTGGTTGGGTTTCTGGACCTTGTTTTTTTGAGTTAATCTTATTTAACTCCTTTTGGTCATGTTCTGTTTCTTTCTATGTGCTTTCACGACGTAATATTTCTTGTATTGGCCTCAAGGAGTTGATCCTCAGTATTTACCCTATGTAATAAAAATTACAAGACAAAGTATATTACCTAAATTAATGGATATATATTACTTTATAATGAATAATAAACTTAACACAAACCCCCTAAATAGTTGAGTCACATCATACATATTTTTTATTATGTATAGTCTAATTAGTTACAAGAAAAAATACATGACATAAATTAAAGGATATATATAACATTAGAATGAGCAAAGTGGGACTTGAGACTAACCCGAGAATAGTTGAATCACCACATACATCATTTTAATTGAGTATATTCTAATCAATTAAAGAAATAATTACATGACTTGAATTGATGGATACATTGGAATGGACACACTAACTTACATCAACCCCGAAACAATTGAGTCAAAAAGCAACATCTTATTAAAGACTAATCCAATAAGTTACAAGAGAAACATGTGACTTGATTTGACAATCAATCAATCAAACCTACTATTTATTAAGATCAAGGTGCAAGATGTAATATCATTTATTTTTTTGTTTATTTCATAATTTGTGTTGTGTTCATTGTGCAAAGAGTATATTTGGAGATCTATGTCTACGTTTTTAGTTCTGCTCATTTTGTTTATGTATGTTGTGTTCAATTTATATGGTGATGTTGTTTGTTTTATATAACAAACCCCAAAATTTGAACACAAAATATTTTTTTTTAATAGTTAAGTGCAAATATAAACAAAACATTGAATATATGGATTGCATACATCAATGAAATATTTAAAAAATAATTTGGATGGGTGACCATTTATTACAAATTGTATGATGTGGATGAGAGGGTTATAACATGTGTTGGAAATGTTATCACTAATGTAATAAGTTAACTTTCAAAGAAGTTGAATTATGTGCACTTGTTATAGTCATGGAGCTCGAATCGGTGTATAATATAAAAAAACTTGTAGACATAAAAACTTATTGTGGCACAAATATGTGAGCATGATAATTTAAGTGTAAATTTTTTAATTTGGTGTCCCTCTCAGTAGTCAATAAAATACACTTCAAAGCGTCATTATTCAATGTGTGAACTTGTTAAACTTAGACATGTTTCCTCAAAGAAATAATTCTACCAATTTTTTTCATGCAATAGTCAAATAGATAAATCATGGCATTTCAAAAATAGAAAATTCAAAATTAAAAATCCTCAGAAATGAAAATATAAAGACAAAAATAATAATTCGTATATTTTTGTTATTGTTGTGTAGTTTTCTACAAATAAAAATGTATTTATTTCACCAATTTCTCTATGTTTTGTTTTGGTCATTGTCTCTTAAATAAATATTCCTTATTTAAGAATTTTTAAATAATTAGTCCTCATTATGTGTGATTGCATACATGTAGGTAGATATAGGGAAAAATCAGCATATATGAGAATCAATTGTCATTATTTTGTGAGTGAATGCTAAATGGGGCTTGATTGGACCGAGTTACATACCCCATTAAACATATGGAGTAATTAGTTTAATGTGGAATGAAAATAAGGCCAATCAACACTAAAACAACCAAATGCAACAATATGTAATCTAGTGGGCTTAAATTGGTCTGAATTACATACAACATTAAACTAGTATCTAGTAATTAGTTTGGTGTGGTATGTAAATAAGGAAAATCAATCCAAAACTAATAAAATCCAACAATTTAATATCAAATGGGGCTTAACCAAAATTAATTACATACCACATTTAAGCTATTAAGTGATTAGTAAAATGTCACATACAATCAAAATAGTCGACCCCAAATTAGATAAATGTGACAATCTAATTTTGAGTGGGGCTTGATAAACCTTGATTGTGTACCATGTTAAATATATTGATCAATTGGTTTAATTTGTCACATAAACATGTCCAATTGACCCTAAACCCATCAAATGCAATAATTAAATATCTATTAGGGATCAATTGGTCTCAAATGTGTATATGATGTTAAATTTAGGTTTTTAATCTAATTAAGCATTCAACAATTGTGTAATTATGAGATAAGGTCAAATTACAAAAATAACTATAAATATTCAAATCCTAGATCATATTAACGTAAAATATGACAAAATTCACTAATGTAGACAAGTGTAGATATCTAGATTTGGTAGTTCATCACTGATAATGTAAGTATCGATTAATCCTTAAACCATGACTTGTTCACAAATTCCAAAATGAATTGTCTATCCTTATCCATATTGCATGAATTGATATCCTCATTACATTGCTGAATTTCTCATAGAATTGATTGTATCATCCCTTGTTATCACTCCTAAGTGTTGTGCCTAGAACTTTCCAACACCTCACTCTTTGCCCTATGAGATCACCAAATAGGGACCAAACTACCAAATGGTTTGTTTTGAAACTAGCGCTTTCATCCCAAGCCACCTAATGGTCATTTTCTCAATTTGATATCTTTTATAGATTAGTATTTTACCTATAGGTTGGCGTTGATACAAAATCAAATCTATGAAATCCTATATAGTAAGTCAAATGCACTCATTCACTCACTTGACATGTACTTGACACTTTCAAGAGCACTAATTACAAATATTATTACAAAGGCACTTCCTAAATTTCCTAAAAGTAGAACACACATTGAGAGAAACCCTATATAGGTCTAAATAACCCCAACTAAGTCCAATAGTCTAGCTTCTCAAGCCAAGTCAAGCATGAACATGCCAAGTTAATACAAATCATTATCAAGTGATCAAGTACCGAAGCTAGGTGCATCCATAGAGATATCACATCTCTAGGTGGAGACTCGTTAGTGAAAAATTACAACACCCCGATAACCCCAAGGTGTGTTTGCATGGGCCATCGGTGTAATCTGCATAACATTGGACCATCTCTCAAGCCGTGGGACTGTGAACTCGAGATGGCCCTCTGGAGAAGGATGAATTCCTCTTCCTAATCCTAATACTATAACTACTCGTAATGTAGAAAATACAGCTACATAAACCTACCCTAAAACTTCTAAGGAGATAGGGGAAAAAGAGTACATAAAATAAATCCTACACTAAGGGGGTGATAGCACTAGAAAAAGGGGGTAAGATATTCTACTGAGGTAGGATGAAAAAGGTAATGGAACAGGGTAAGTCCAAAAAAATAGTGTCATATACCCATATCCTAACTCGCCTTTGGATCTCTATGAAACACAACACCCCGCACTCCGCAAATGTAAAATACATGCACAAAAAATAAACATGAGAAAGGGTTGAAAACACCATAGAAACATGTTTTTATTTCTCTATAAGGTGCACAAACCATTACATCGATGCTTAGAGGCATAAATATGCTTGTCGGCATAGGAGAAGGCTTACAACTCATTGGAGTTGGAAAAAATACGCCAGAGTTTCTCCAGCTCCCAGAATGTCTCCCTAAAAATGAGGAGGTTGGGTCCTTTTTATAGCCGTTAAACCCTAATTTTTCCCTAATTTCTACATTAAATACCTTATAGGTGGTTGAACCACCTCCATTAATTCTCTACCCACATCTACGGTTGTTGAGATGTCTTTTCACAATTACATTCCCGACAAGAAGCATTCAATATATGACAGATCACATTAAGTATTCTGACAGGTAGCATTAAATATTTTGACAGGTAGCTGAGCTATCTTTTCATGTCTGCCCTTTCCTATGATCTGTTTTCAAGACCGTTAGCCATCTAACCAGGTTGGGTTAGACGTCGTCCAACCACACTTTGGGCTATACAATCTGCTATGCCAACCAACCTCACGACCCATCCAACCCTAGGGGCGGATGCTTTGCCCAACCGTGCCATCGAGCCACCCAACCATCCTTGTGACCTAACTAACCTATGATATACCTATGGTTGGATGCTATTTAACCTATGACCCGTCTAGCCCGATGTTCCACCTAACCCACCCGACGGACCTGGCCACAACCCATCCATTCCGTGTCGAACCTCTACCATCTCGACCAACTTAGGCATCTAACCCCGTGCCGTCCTAACCCAAGGGGGTTAGAAGTCATCCAACCGTATGGTCAACCAACCTGCCAACCAACCAAGTGGGTTGGACGATTGTCTCTCTTTCATCCAACCCTAGCTGTACACATCTGTCTCGACCAACCCTTGAGGCACTGCTAAGATGCTTTTATTCACCACACTACCGTCGATCATCGTCCGACCAACCCAACTCGACCAACTTGGTCGCCTATCCTAGGTGTCCATCCCATTCGAGTAATCTCCAAAGTGTCACTTGACCAACCGTCTAACCTCTAGGCCGCCTAACTATCATCCAACCCATCCGACCAACCTCGGTCGTCCAACCTATTGAACACTTCCAATTCTTCGATGAGCCCGACTACCAACTCGGAATTTTGTTGTGGCTTGCCACAATGTGAGTTAAGACCAACTCGATCAAGCTGAATCATGCACTATCTTTCTCTTCTGCCCGAGGTTGAGTTTGACATCGTCCATACATCACAAGCATGTACTTCAAAGGGGTGCAAGTTTGGGATAACAAGAACTATGTGTGATTTGAGGCATCTTTAGAGTAGTGCCAACTTATGCAAAGATATAGATTGCACTTCAATCCAACTACTAACCTTATTATTGGGATTTACCCATGAATAGGGTCTAAAGGAATTTCAGGTCATACAAAGGATTTCACAAATTTACAAGATGTGGGGTTTCATAGAATACACATTCTAGTGGTTTACAAAAACAAAATAAGTTACATAATGCAAACAATTCACTATACATAACCACAAAACAAGTATGGACCTTTCAAATGGTTCCACACATATGCAACATTCTCATCCCTTCTCATCTTGCATTTCCAAAGCTAGAAATGAAACGTTTCGAACTTCTAGAGCAACAATATATCTAAGTGCATCTATCCTCTTGTGTTTTGTTTCATTTAGCATTTAGTTTGATTGATATATCTTGTCCTTTTTATATAGGTATATTCTAATTTGAATGTTAGAATCAATAATTTTAAATATATATCATGTTTCTAAGCCTACACCAAAGTTTAAATAAGAATCCCCACACCTTATTTATTTATTTTAGGTCTAAACATCTAATGAACCCACTTGTTGATTGAATCCTTAATCTATTTTACTTATGTCACCCTATTCCAAATTAGGCATTCTGCTACAACCCCAAGGGTTTCATTTCATATTTTTTTGTTCTTTTCTTTTCTATCATTTTGTCTAAGTAATCGATTAATCATACAACCATTGAGAATATCCAACTCTCTAATACACCTCAAAAGCATAGGCATCCTTTGGCTTCTTCTCATCACCCCATTCGGATATCCCTATTATTTACAATAATATCCCTAATGATGAGCATGATCTAAATTTTAACTTGAATCCCCTTACTAATTAATTTGAAATTAATCATCCTCTTGGATCTAATGTAATCAATATTTACTTGAGAACTATGGTGTTGATAAAGTTCTACTCTTATCTCACTTATGTAAGGGCCTCCACAAGAATCCACATAACCTTGATAATATTTTTAATGCGATTCTTTCCTCTAAGTTTTCCCGTGGTGCTCAATCTCAACAATTTAATGAAGAATATCTATTTTGGGTACATAATACTATGTCTATTATTACCACATCTATTGTTCCTATATTTATGGGGGCATCTCATATCTCCATTCAAAATATCACAATGTCTATTCCTATGTCTATGACTATTCCTACCTATCGACGAACATTAATACTTGTACTTTAATCATTCAATAATTGCCAATATGAGGGTGGTGTCTGAGGTTGTTTGTAACAAAGCATGGTTGAAATTGTATTAAACATGTATCTAAATTAATTAAAATATTTAATCACTACTATCTTAAGAACCTATTCTACCTTATCAAATCTTGATGAAACAAATAGTGATTCCTAAATCTATGAACTAAAAGAATTAAAGCGTATTGAAACAAAATGACAATGTTAAATGTTGTAAAAATTGAAATGCTTGAAAGTTATAAATGCTAAATAATCAAAAAATTAAACAAACATCTAATACTTCCCTTCACATTAGAGAGGAGTGGCCCCTATTCCTTTCCTATGATCCGGTTACAATGTTTTAATTGCACAAACACGATTAAAATCAGAATCATTCCCTTTTATTGATTAGTAATGGTTTGATACAATCCATTATTGTTAAGAAATGCTAACCTCCTTTTAATCCTACTACATGCGCCTTTTATAAAAGGTGAAGTATGGGTCCTCTTCTAGAGGACTTGTTATTTTAACAATAATACAAAATTTATCTAAACAATTAACTAACAAATTTTCCTAAACAATTAACTAACAAATTTGCATGAGAACAACATCATGACCGGTAGTCACACTGGTCAAAGTAATGATTGCATTTATCTTCTTGATCAGATTTATCCTTTTAAGTATGAGTGGAGTCTTTGTTAACAACACCCAATTGATACTTTGGAGATAACTATAGTTGAAACAACTTAAGTAATTGCATTATTAACATAGTGGTGGCTGCCAATTTTATCTTGTTTGAAAGAGATAACTGCTTTTTTACAAAGACAATTTCCAACCACATAATCTGAGTTTCCAACTGAAGTAATGCTAATTAGGCATCCCACTAATTGTGTAAGTCACATGCTTTGACTGGATGCTTTGATACAAATTAGGTGCTCCTTAAATTATGCAACTTAATATGTTGATTGGATAAGTTTCTTATTGCATTATGTGAGTCATGCGCTCCATAACGCGATTCCCACACTTCCTAATGTGATTCCTACACTCTGTTGAGATTCATGCATTGGGCTTTAGGTGAGTCCTGTGCTAAGCTTTATGTGATTCATGCGAAAATATTTATGTGAGTCCCGCACTAGGATTATAAAAGGTATTTCATTCACACTCGTTAGCATGGAAAATAAATCTATATCAAGCCATCCAAAGAAGCATATTATTAAAGATGAAAATGAACAAGATTCATGCACAAAAACTTCTCTTTAAATATATAAGAGTATTATTTACAAAAATGCTATTATTAGTTTAATACAAAAACAAGGTTTGTATTGGGAATTGTCAAGGCTCATCATTCCCCCAAACTTAGGGATTAATAGGTCCTCCTACTATAGATTCAACCATTCCTATTTAGGGATTCCACAATCCTTGTACAATTATATTCATTAGTGAAAGTAGTCCATGTTTTTACTTTTAGATTGTTGAATCCACAAAATTCATTCACTATGTCTTTCCATTTGGTATAAATCGTAGTTGGATGATCTTGATTATTATTCCATCTTGGAATTGGTGCTATTATCAGGGGCAGTTTGAATCTCATGCCTACCCAATTCTCCTGCATTTCCAACATGATCTCTTTGGATCCTCTCACTGACCACCAGAGGTTAGTTGGAGACATAACCTCTTTATTTTTATAGTTATCTGGGATTAATTCATATCTCTTTTGGAAAGTAAAGAATGCCATATTAAAATTTGGCAACACATAGGCCCTGAAATTTGATACCCATGTCGAATTATTGTTTTTATATTTGTCCACTAGTTTGAAGACAATGTATTTGGGCAATATATTTTCGTAAGAACCTCTCAGGAGATAGAATATCATGCCTCATTAGGAGGCATGCATTAGTTTCTTCCCTTGTGAAATCTCCTCTTTGATCCCTCCACATTGTTTGGTGTCTCAGTGTGGAGATAAATGACCTTATTTGTACCTCCCCTACATACAAGTTGATTGGGATCTCTACTTGCTTAGGTAATATAAATTTGTGAACATAGAATTCACATAGTAGATTCTTCCCACTATATCTGATACTGAATATGTGGCCATAAATTGTCTATTAATTTCAAACTCTAAAGATTCAGCGGAGTGAACTCTAGAGACTTTCCATTTGTAAAATTGTTCTTTCAAAAATAAGGCATAAAAGTTTGAAGGTGGTCTATAGGCAAGAAATTTCTCATATAAATGGTAGAGTACTGCCATATTATCTTGTAGGACCTTCTTTTCTTCCTTTAATACTTTATTTTCATCTTCCACTTTCCTCAGCTCATAAAACTATTGCATCCACTTGACCATTCCTTTTAATATGAAAATTTGTGGAAATAAAAATATGTTTGAGACATTTGCTCTTGTGGTTATGGGCTCGCTTTTCTCCTCGTCGACTTTTAACATTGAAAGTTCAACAACAAGGGTATTAGTTGTGCATTGTATTTCTTGAATTTCTGATCTTTTTGCTCCAATGAATATTGGAGTTGATGAATTCTGTAATCTCTATCCTCCATTTTCTGCTGGAGTTGAATTATTTATTCCTTCTCTACTTTTAATTGGGAGATACATTCATCCTTCCCTTGAAGGAAACTTTGTAAAATTTGTAGCATCTCTCTTATTTTTGTAGTTCATATTCTACTTTATAAATTTCCAAAACTTGAGGGGTAAGAGTTTCTTCATCAATGGGTGAGCTAGGCTCACCTTCAATCATAGGCCTTTTTCCTTTATCAGCCAATAGGGGTCCTCAGTAATGGGCATGGTTCCCATAACCTCCTCCTCTAAAACAAGGTTTGGATGAGGTGAATAGGAAGATGGAGAAGCCTGGGATGTTTGGTTTAGTTCCCTAATTGTGGCTTCATCCTCTTGGTCTTGTAGTGAGGGGACATAATCAACTTAATGTTAAACTATTTTTGAGTTGATTGGGAGGACCTGAGTTTCTTCTTTGGCCTTTCTTCAATCAAGGGATATGTTCTAGGGTTTTGTGTTTTGGCTGCACTTTAGGCTCCAGGGCATATTTATTTTGGAACTCAAGCCATTTTTAGCCCATTGTGTTTCTTGATGAAATGATGTTTGCAAATGAGGTGGATTAACCCTTGAAATTTCAAATATGCAAACCCCAACGAAATTTTTAGTGGAGGAAGAAATAGAGTCATACAAGAATTGGGGGAGGTTGATTTTGTTCTTCTCCTTAGCCTCTCCATGGTGCAAGTGGATGAGAATTCTTAGAACAGGGCCAAGGATAATCTCATACTAGCCTTCACAGGTAAAATAAATAATAGCCCAGGCTTTGGAACAAAGGCCCATGGCTCAAGAAAACTTGATTGATTTATGCCTTTTTCCTTTCCATTGTTATCAAAAACTAGTTCTAATTTCTCCTTTCTTCCCACAGAAAATCTCTTAATTATTTCAAAATAAGGAGTTCTAGAATTTATCAATTGTCATGTTTGTGAAATACCATAAATTTCACTGATAATGGAAGAATTGAATAGAATTTTTGTACCTTTCACTCTCAAATACTCTTCAACAAGGTTGGTGGAAAAATCCTCTACAATCTCTAGGTTGAATTACTCATATAGAATCATGAAATCCAACCATCCCGCCTTTCCAAATATTGCCACAGAATTGGATTATGTTAGTAATTCAACATAACTTGTTGGTTCATGGTGGATCCTGATACCCATTTTGGTGTAGAAATGGAATTGAAAATGGCACAGAATGGGAACACTAAAGGCGCATGAATGAAAATAAAAATGGCACATGAATGATAATGCTTTGAAGGTGTAGGAATAACAATGTCAAGACAAAGGAATGAAAATGCTGAAGGTGTAGAGATTAATGGTTTTGCAAAGGCTAAAATGAAAAACAAAGGTGAATTGGTTATGGGTAACCAACTTGATGGAGTGATAAAGGAAATTGAGAAGTAATGGGGAATGTGTGAGAGGTCATGAAAAGTGGGTAATCATCACTTTGAAAAAGACTAACAATTAACATCATCATAATTAAACCTTTAATACTTGAAAAGAAGTGATGACACATACCTTGTCACTTATCACATGTCTCACATTCCATCAACATTATATTTTCTTCTCATTTTTCTGGTACAATTCTTCATGGCATGATTATGAGGTGACCGCCATTTCTAGTTTTCAGCCACTTTTGTTTTATTTCTAACATTTTTTTAATTTTGATTTTTTTATCTAGAAGGAATGACCGCCATTTTTGGTTTTCAACCATTCCTTCATAGGAAGATGGATGTCATTTCTAGTTTTCAACCATCCCCTATTTATTCATTTTTGTTAATGATCAATTTAAATTTGAATTAACTTGGACAAGGAGACCTCATCCAAGCAACTCAAAGTTGAATTAATTAGCTTGCAACATCCTCTTGAATTCTTCTTTGGATGTTGGTTTCTGGTATAAACGTAGTCTATTAACCATCATCACTCTTCTTTCACCATCAATTGGGACAAGCTACACAATACCATTATTGTAGACTTCTTCAATTTGATATGGGCCCATCCATCTTATTTGTAATTTTCCCCTAAAGTATTTGTATTTTGAGTCAAAAGGTAGAGACCATTATCCTTTTTGAAACTTCCTTTATTTAATATGTTGGTCATTCCACAACTACCTTTGATGTTGGATTACCTCAATTTGATGTAATGCTTCTAATGTCATCTCAACCAATTCGTTTAACTGGGTAATTTTTGACTTTTGTGCCTTAGAAAAATTTGATTCCTATTTCAACATGAATCTCATACTCTATGGGAAATATATGCTTCTTTCCATAGACAAACTCATATGGAGTAAATCATGTAGTTTCTTTCCAAGTTTTATTGTAAGCCCAAACTGCTTCATGTAATTTCTGTACCCAATTTTTCCTTGAAACATCTACTGTTTTGGTCAAGATGTTTTCTAGTTCTCTATTGGTAACTTCAACTTGACCATTAGAATGGGGGTGATAATGAGATGAATTATTGTGCCTTAATTGACATGTCTCTGCAAAATAACTCATCACATTTGACACAAATTGAGGTCCTTGATATGAAACAATTGACCTAGGTACTCCAAATCTTTGTGCTAAAAGAGTGACTAGTACTCAAAATTAAATTACAAGAAGAATCAGATCTTGAATTTTTAATGAAATAAGAAGGTTCTTTTGAGTCAAAATCATAGAAGGTTGGCCTTTGAACTCCAATATTTTCTCCTAGAGTGGAAAAACTAACTCTCATGTTCTATTCTCAAGTTGATAGGGTAACATCAACATGGTTATAAGCTTGAGTGCACTTTTTCACCTCTTATGTCCCTTTTCCCTTGTCCTTTGATGAAAGGGGATAGTAAGGACACACAATTGTGCCCCTTATTGATGACATAGTTTGTGTCACTTAAAACCTTGCAATTTATCTCTTAGGCTTGTTTCACAACTTAAAATCATGAACCCTTCACCCTTGGCACATTTTTTGAGGTTTTTAATCACTTGTCCCTTATCACTTAGTCTAAGGGGATAATGAGGACATAAAATTTTCCCCCTTGTGGTTGAATAAGTTTTGTCACTTAAAATGACAACTTAGGTTGCTAGGAAGGTTATAACTTGTGTTCTCACTCGTTTAAACCCATCCTTATGTGAATATTGACACATGACACATTTTTGAGGTTTTTGTCCATTGTCCCAACAACCAAGGGGACATTTGAGACACAATTTTTTTCCCAAGCTCATGGATTTATCCCCTGGTCATGTACAAAACCTCATCTCAGCTCCTAGAAGCTTATTTTCAACTCCTCCATCTCCCTCACATGCTCTCACATGGTGACACTTGTCACAATTTGGTGCAAATTGCAACTTAGTCTCTCCATTTTCTCCTCACTGCAACTATCCCATATTTTCATGGGTATAAATAACCCTCTAACCTCCAAATGACTCAGGTTAAGCCATGTTGGGTTAATGGTGAGTTAAAGTGCTAAAAATAAGAAAAGGTTAAAACTCCAACACTAAGTCATTTTTTAAATTAGTTTCCCCAAAAGAGCACTTTAACATAAACATTTATGAAATGTATCATGGAAATCCATTGAAAATTTATAATTTTCCTCCATGGAGCTATTAAAACTAGCTTCATGCTTTATATTTCCAAAATGGTCTTTTGTTCATTGTTGGTGATCTCATGGTAAAAAACCTTGAAATTTTTCCAAAATTCTCCATTTGAAAATTCCTTTTAGATGATCTATCACTTGGGGTTTTTCATGGCATGATTTATTTTTTATTTGGGAAAGAATTTATAGTGAAGGAATCCATTTGTTTCCATAACAGATGAAAATGTTTTTACATTTTACCGGTGATCCAAAGTGAGTCAAATGTCCGAAATTGGGAGTAAATTATCCTCATAAAATCAACTTTCATTTGAGACATTTATTGCATGATGAAGTGGAGTATTTTTGGAGATATGGAGGACTAAGTTTTCTCTCAATATTCTACCCTCTTCAATGAAGTTTGCACTTCCCCATTGATCCGGATGAGAGAATTGTCTAAAATTTGGAGCAGAGCATCCTGGAGAAAAACCTAAACTTTTGAGACCATTTTCATCCCATTCCAACATCCAGAGGACCACCTTATATAAATAGTAATTTTCACTAGGTACTCACATTTTAAAAATAGTAAGTTTCAGAAATGGGCTACTTTCCATGTCACCATCACTCCTTTCAAGACAAAAACACTCAAAAGTGACAATTTGAGAAACTTGCCAAAAATAGACATCCGGGGTAGGACCTACTAAAAATAGTAAGTGTTGGGATTGGGGTCAAATCATTCATACTCATCCATATCCTGTATGTTTCACTAACTCTAGTCACCATGAAGGTCAAGTACTCAAGTTTAGAGCCAATTTCCACATTAAACACTGAGTATCCCAATGTGGGTGACAATGATGTGACAAACATGGACCTGGAGGATTTGAAAGCTAGGATGTTGAGTGAACCTTGTGAACATGTGGAGGAAAATATATTCTCAAGTGGGATATTTAGAGTAAGTGGTCATCTATTTTCCATTCAAATCATAGATCTAGTCCTATCTTGTGCCTAACACTATGACCCAAACTCAAGAACAATTCTGGTAGATGACAATTCAATTCTAGAAGTCCTCACTCTAAAAGGTATCTCTCAATATTTGTAAATTCCCACTTGTAACAACATGGTGATCATCACTTGATAATTTTCCTCTCAATAATGGGCAAGAATGGATTCATACTTGCAAGGATCCACAAAGTTAAACAAGAGCAAGCTATTCATCATCAGAAGCTTCTTCATCCTCATATTGATCACTCTTCTTATCTCTCTTCTTCCCTCTCTCTCTACAATCTAATTCTTCATTGGGAATGTAGTTTTTGGATTTTTTTATCTTATTCACTTAAGTGGCCTTTTAATTTTGCATTGTAAGAGTTATTTTTCATTAATAAGAAAAGGACTCATATTTATTCCTATAGGAATATGAAAGGTCACAAGTGGTAGGAATGTGAAAAGTCACTTAGGGGAAGATGAAGAGACATTTTGTAAGGCTATATATTGGGATGGCTTCTCCATTCCAAGGGGTTGATAGATTTTTTTCTCCTACTAAAAGCAAGAACTATTTCTTCTATTTCCTTATCTATGTTCTTCTACTTCCTAGTTTTTAACTATGCAAGCTTTGTAATCTTGTATAACCAAGAAATTACTTATTACCTTTGAGGAATAAATCAATAGAAATTTGTATCTTTGATTTGTTAATCTTACTATAGCTTACACAATTGTTTCTCTTCCTATTGGATGTGGACCTACTCTAGTTAATGTCAGTGAAGTTTACAAGTTCCTACTCACTACCTTAACCCTCTCTCCCTATATTCTTATCTCCCCTTCACCTCTCCCCAAGAAAATTCCTCCCTTGTATTCATTACAAAAAAATTTGACAGGTTTAGTGGAGTATTCATGTGTGATCCTTGGCCTAACGACCACCACAAATTTTACTTTTCCTTACATTCAATAAATGGGAGCCTCCCCATTCCCAAGAGGAGGGACCTAGTCCCGTGAATGTTGGTGAAAACCACTAATTTTCCCTTTCAAAAATTATTTCAATAGTTTTGGCACCCACTGTGGGGTATATTTTGTTGTTCTACACCCTATAATGATCCAAAAATCCTAAAAATCAAATATCCCAAAATTCATAAAAATTCATAAAATACAAAATTCAAAAACATGAAATTCATTGCTTGAAAATCCACTACAAATTTTGTAAAGAAACCCTTCATATTCCTCATTGAAAAATCCTTTACAAGATGGAATATAGAATATACACAAGAGGAAACTAATTAGGTGGCCTTGTAATATTTCATAATCCTCTATTCGAGCCACAAGAACAAGCCAACTTCATGCTTGCTCCCATACGGATTCCAAGACAAGCTCCTGAGAATCCATTTCAAGATCCTACCAATATTCTAATTACACCAGCATTTGATCTTATTTCTTGAAGAGAAGAAATTAAAGGAGTTGAAAAAGAAGATATAATTACATATATACCATAGGGATAAAACAAAGTACTATTGATACTAACTCCTATACTCTATGAGCTACCTAAAATATCAAGAAAGAACTTCCCAAAATTCTATGGAGATGGAAAACAACATCTAGATGAGCATATTACAACTTTTATCACAACTTGTGGCATTCTTGGAGTGGAACATGAAGATGTTGTTGTTCGGCTATTTGTGGAGTCATTACAATATGCCACTGCAGAATGGTTCTACTATTTTCCATCTCACTCAATCACCGATTGGGAAGATATGAAAATTAGATTTGAAGCACGATTCGATTGATAGTTAACGGAAGATGCTCATACCCTTCTTGCTCAATTGGATCAAATGAAGAAAAAACTGTAGGATCTCATAAGAAAAATTGTAGCCAAATTCAACAAGTTTATTAGAAATATTCCTATTCGTACCCATCCTACTATAGAAAATCAAAAGAGGTTCTTCATAAATGCTCAACTTCCTGAAGTTAGATTCATCTTGAGAAGAGCCCAACCAACTACCTTGGATGAAGCTCAAGACCTTGTGGTGGAGGTAGAGGATGATCTTATCATGTCTAGTAATATAAAGAAAGGATTAAACCATGAGAAAGGTTAAAGTTAAAGTTTTAAAACTACTAATCCACTTTTGTAAAAAATTGGCTAATGAGATGATTTATTTAAAAAAGTAACTTTCTGAAAGTACCTTATGCAAGGAGGTGCCTAAGAAGAAATTTCAAATTCAAAATCATATTCTTAGAGCACCACGTAAGTTTTCCTTGGAATCTCCACATGTTAATGCAACTTGAGAATCTCAAGAAGAAGAAGGATATTCCCTAGAGCTTGAATAAATTAGAGATGCTAGAATTGGACACCGTGAATGCTCCATAAATGCAGAAGATCCTGAAGAATCCATGGCTGATATGGATAACTAATGTTGTGTGGTGTTCACTCACTCACAAGCACAAAAATAGGCCTATTCCTCTACTACCCAAGTGAAGCACTCTAATCCTCAAATGAAAACTCTACAAAAATAAAAAGAGAGGATCATTGCAACATACTTCCATGTAGTCATCTAAGAAGAAGCTTGAGAAAACCTCAACCAAAGTTATATCTACTTCTCCGGGTAAGTCTCTTTCTCCTTCTCTAGTAAAATTAATTTGTAATTCTATTTGTAAGAATGTATTTTTACACCTTTCAAGGATGCCATTATTCCCAAAGAGTCCACCTCTTCATTCTTTGACATCATCGATCATGTCAAGAAGGCCAAAATCCAAATTTCTAAAGTGAGTATCTAAGAACCCATCCCAAACATTTGATAAACTTATCTAGTTTATCAAAGGAAGTAATTCAAGGTCTAATTCCAACAATTCCATTACCTTGTGTCACTCCTTAGAATGTTCTTTATCCCACATCTTCCACTTCTCAAAAAAATTGAACCTTTCTACCTCTTTTTGTTTTTTTATTAGTGGTAAATGGTTTTGGGAGGGACCATACCCCATAGTAAAAAAAAACCCTAAGGCCAGATAAGCATGAGATACAAAGTGGTTTTTTCAAAGGTGGGGGCCACAACCCGGTAAAAAGGCCTAATAGCCAAATAAAACAAAGGAAAAACACATGCAGAGTATAAACTTCCCAAATGGAGCTGAAGAACATATAAACTGCAGCCCTACCATAGCTACAAAACCACCAAGAAACAATGAGAAAGTACAAAAACAAAAGGATCAAAATAACCTTTACTGAAGAGCTTTGTGAAACAATTTTTGTACATCCTCTAGTGCTTTGAAGAGATTCAGAGAAGTCTGCTTTATTGGGCCTTTGCTACTAGAGGAAATAATCTTCTTTGTTACTTTATCTCCTTTGAAAATTTAATATCATAATTGTATAAAGTAAATTCGGAATCTTATACTTAATTCTTGTTATTACATAGGAAATATTACACCCATATATATAGGAGAGGTAGTTCCTATATTTAAGTAGAAATAATCTCCATAAATATCTCCACACACAACTCCTAAAACAACTCCATGTTATTTTACGTGAGATTTTGTTTTCTCACAAAACTAATATTGTTAATGAGTTGTTTACTCAACAAATCATAAAAATATTTACTCACCCAATCATAATTACATTTACAATAATGTAATTAATTATTACAACACATATTATATTATCCTAGATAATATAATCACTCACATAATATTCTATGTTCACACTACAACATAGATATTCCTAACATTCACCCCCTTAGTGTGAACATGGGGCAAGAGCACCTAAAAACATGAGTATGAGAGAGTTCCACAGTTTCTACTAGATCTTTCTGTCTAGATCTTGCTGCACATGATCACCTCTTTGGCTCAACAGATTCGATCATGATCACCTCTCCATGTGAATCTTTTCATCGGCTGATCGTCTTCCAATGAAGTATGGCAATCGAGGACAATACGACAGTTAGAGGATCATACGTAGAAGCTTCCCTCATGTAAACAAATGTTCTCAGCATCCAAAATGCACATCCTCCTCTTTTCAATATTTGACAAGGAACATGTTTTATTTCTGCACACGTCACTCAAAGCAAACAACTGAAAATATTATTAAAATGTGCCACCAATGCTATATGTGACCTCGTCGTTGGTGACTGATGAGAGGCCCTAAAATTCCTCTTGTTCCTCTCCTTCCTCCAAAAATTGAACTATTTACCATAAGAATTCCTCATCACTAGGACAAGAAAGTTCTTCATTATTAGAGTACCAAATAATTTGTTAAGAGACTCCCAAATTTCTTTTGCAGATTTTGTGAAATCCACATGATGCATATATGCTTTTGATAAGCCCAGACCAATAGTACCCAAAGCTATCTGATCTTTTGCATTCCATTTAGCTAGATCATTTTTAGTCATTGGTGGAATTGCATTGGCTTTAACTACATCCCATAAGTCCTTTTCTATTAAATGTAATTGCATATGTAGTTGCCATGTATGGAAATATTGTCCTTCAAACTTTTCAATCAGATTTAATTTCTCCATTATTTTGTACAATACTGATAAGATAAATATAGAATTGAATCAGGTACTTTAAAAATTTATATAGAATACCTTTGAACCTCCAAGCAAGCCAAGACTCTGTATTAATAATTCAACATTAATGAAAATTGGAAAAAACTTTCAGTAGAAGAATTGATATGCTGAATTTGATAATGCATAGTGAAATTTATATTTCTTCAAAAATATGAGCTGGGTTCTTCTGAAATTTCTTTTGTTGTTCCCAGAATAATGGATGGTTTAGCGTGAAAAATTATAGAAAAACCCAAATCTTGAAACGAAAAATAGAAGCTATTCTTTGAGACGAATACGATCAAGAAAACACTGAAATTTCCCCATCGGACACTGCTTTACCAAATGAAAATTTAATATCATAATTGTATAAAGTAAATTCAAAATATTACACTTAATTCTTGTTATTACATAGGAAGTATTACACCCACATATATAGGAGAGGTAGTTCCTATATTTAAGGAGAGATAATCTCCACACACAACTCCTAAAACAATTCCATGTTATTTTACGTGAGATTTTGTTTTCTCACAAAACTAATATTGTTAATGAGTTGTTTACTCAACAACTCATAATAATATTTACTCACCCACTCATAATTACATTTACAATAATGTAATTAATTATTACAACACATTATATTATCCTAGATAATATAATCACTCACATAATATTCTATGTTCACACTACAACATAGATATTCCTAACATCCTTTCCAAATATCCACCTGGAATGTCACTGATTTCACAAATTTGATTAACCAAAACATGAAGAAAATTAAGAAGATCCTTTTGCATAATGATATGGTTAACTTTTTTGTAACAATCTTCTCTAGTGTTTCTTCCATGGTCTTTAGCTTCTGACTGATAACTTCAAACCTTTCATCAATGCCCACGATAGGGATTTATTTGTAGTTAGTACCCTTATTAAGAATAAGGGTCACTTCCTCCCCATTGCCTTGATTTTCTTAGCTTGTTCCTGAATTTGAATTCTCATATCCCTGTCAGCCGAGGGATTTAGGCTAGTTTGACTAATGTTCAACAAAATTTTAGTAACATCCAGATCTTTGCTTTTATCGGTACTTCTAAGAACTCTTTTTCCTGGGGGGTGAAAGAGGCATGATTTTTTTAGTCTTTTTGGGATGCATAGGCGGATGAATAGGAAGATTGGAGCTGGAAGGGTTATTAACAACCATATCATGATAGTATTGATGAAGGAGTAATATAACTCCTTGGTGGAGAGGAAGACCTCTTTGATGTGAGTGAACCTCCATAATAGATCTCTCAAGAGATTGCAAAATGTAATAGGCTAAGATAACTCTAGGATCCCTTCTAAAATGATTCAAAAGGACTAGATGGTGAAGAGGAAGAGTAGAAAATCTCCCTTCAAGGGTAACATACCTGACCACCATTCTCGCAACATCATCGTAGGGGGCTGGGATAGACGAACAAACAATGCCCGCTTTGGTAATCTATAGGGTTTTAGATCCCTGAAGAATTTTTTTCTTCGCATCCTTATCAAACTTATTCCTACAAAATTTAATGGCATCGTGCCCAATCTCGTAACAAAATATATTAAATTATATGTGATTTATAAGTATGTTCCTTTGAAAGAGAGGACCTTGTTTTTCCAATGCTTAGCAAACATTATGGAAATGTGCTTATCAAAACCCTTAATCCTCTGCATAAATGTGGTAAAACCATCCACATCCAAGTGCTTTCCAAAGCTCCACATTGGCTTGCCAAGACATGTCAAATATTGGCTCGATCTTGCAATGTGGACCACCCATGGTTTTGAGAAGAGAGACTACAGAGAACAAGGGTTATGCAGAATGAAAATGACAACCAAATGCGAGGGAAAAAATAATACAGAGAATGATGCCGAGAGATAGAATTAAGAAAGACTTGATTATTCCACAAGGTAAGAGCACATTTCAAGCGTGCGGAATAATCATGTTGGCAAGAGGAAATTTTCCCACTCCGTAAGCCTGAACTAACTGTTGGGACAGCTGGCCAAAGTGTCCTTGTTAAAGATCTCCTTTGAATTTTGTGAGATTTCATAATTATTGACCCAATAATTATAGTGATTGCTAATTACACCAAAGTTGGCAAAGGAATCCACAACCTTATTACCCTCTCTATATGTATGGCAAAATTTAACACTTGCAAGATCACCACATATGCTTTTGGCCTCATGTATGAAGTCCTTTATAGTCCAACTAGGGGGTTGATATCATTAAGGTGGTTAATGATATTGAGAGAGTCACCTTCAACTATGAGCTTAGTGATCTTATGATTTTTAGCTTCTCTTAGACCCCATAAGGCAGCAAGAGCCTCCGCATAGTGATTGGACTGAGTTCCCATAAGACCAACATAAGCAACTATAAGATTTCCAAACTGATTTATGATAATTCCCCTTCGCCTCCAGCTCCAATGTTTCCCTTAGAGGCTCCATCAAAATTAAGTTTGAACCAATTCTCAGGCGGAGGAATCCATTGAACAAGAGAGCGGTCTATAGTGATAGGCCTATCTTGAAGGTTCTCCATATCGATGTTCCAGTTGAGCAGAAATCTCTCCTCTTTTTAAGGGAAGCTTTGGTTCTTGGGGGTTTGAAATTCTTAATTTTTCCTTGATGTCAATGGTGATCTCTTTCAAGAGTCTTTTTCTATTGCTTTTAGTATTCCTAAAAATGAGGGAGTTTCTTGCTTTCTAGATTCTCCAAATGACGTGGGGAAAGTAAGCCTCCATAGATTTTTGAGCATGCTATGTTTGAAGGGGGGATACCACTGCTCCCAAGCATGAAAAATGTCATCCAGGAAAATCAAATCAACCTCAATTCTGGAAAGAATGAGAACCCAAAGGCTAGAGGCAAAAGGACAATGAAGAAAGAGATGATGGATAGATTTAGCTTCTTTCCTGCATAGATAACATCTTTTAGGCATGGTAGAAAATCTCTTTATCTAGTTATTAATAGTGATAATACTTTTGTTGAGAACCAACCATAAAAATTGGTTGATTTTGGGTGTTATCTATTTATGTCAAATTATGCTCCAAAAAAAAAGAGTCACAACTAGAGTCACCATCGAAAGAACCCGATAACCCATTTTGACTGTGTAGGAGCCATCAAAAGAATCAATTAATTATGCATTATATAATAAATTATTTAATAAATGTTGTTATATGGTTATATTTCTTCATAACCATCTAATTGTATTTATGTCCATATTCATACGGGTGTAGTTATATTTCTCTTTAGTTTTAAAATAACCCAATATATTTGTAATTATTCATTTGTGCTTCCTTCCCTTCTCCAAGTATCGAAGCTTATGTAATTTGGAATATGGTTGCACCTCATGTAACTTAGTTTCTTTTTGTATTTGGCTATGCAATATCTATAAATATTTGTTCCCATTCTTTGTAATGTTGGTTGATTGAGTTTAATAAATATAATCATTTGTGCTTCAGCTTCCACCCTGTTTTGGAATAATCTACATTTGGTACCAGAGTGAGAATCTATAACCTCGTGACTCCCATTCTTTGAAGGTGTGAAAGAGAGAGCAGAGAGACCAGAGTGAGAGAGATTTTTGAATGAGAGAAGAGAGCATGCAGAAGATTGAGAGCCTCAGCAGCCCCCGCAACCTCCCAACCTCATCCCCGCCTCCCCACATCCCACATCACATCCCTGTTCGCTTCCAGTGTTTTGAACGCAATTTTTTTTTTTGCAGACTGCACCCAAAGACTAGAAAAAATTTGTCTCAGTATATATAAAAATAAAAAAAAATAATAATAGTAATTTTTCCCCATCCAGGGGTTTTACCTCTAATATTAGAGGAGTTTTTGTTACTACTACATTATGCAGATCTGCTACATTTAGAGGTGACTATCAAATTTGGAGGTGTCTTCCCCCGTCAAGTCAAATCACCAAAGTAATTGAAGGTGTGTGGCTTATATAAAGCCGACCTATTATTTATTAGGCCGAGCTTCCTTTGGAACAAGCCGAACCCTATTTACTACATGGCCGGGTCAATTTTTTTTGAGATTGGCGAGTACTCTTCATAGAGCTAAACAACAGTGTTCGAGCCACGAGTGACCTCTTAAATTCCTATTTGCAAAGCAGAGGATATCAAAATTTCTCAAAATTGAACCAAAGTCTATGTTCTTTGGATCTGATTGCTGGCATTTTTAAGAGGACGTCTCCACGCAAGGGATCTACTCAAACAAACAAAAAATGGTGGAAACTATTAAAAAAAAGTGTGGGCTTCTCCCTCACAACTACACTACAACAAACACAAAAGGAACAAAGCATTAGATCACACCAATAATTAAAAAAAATGGTGGAAGATCAAATACAAAAACAAGTGGTGATAACATAAAATGAAAAAAATAAAAAAAATCAAAAAAAAAGTGGTGGAGGAAAGTTTTAGATCCATTTTTGATGCAAATGGAGCCCTAATCCACCTCAATCCTCAGCCATGTGGAGTCTCTGTCAGGTCACTTTTTACAAAGGTAAGTCATTTTTTCATATACTTCAAATACAATATGTTGCGTTTTATATTCAAACAAGCCTAAGAGCCAAGGTGGATAGACTAAATGACTTAGAAGTGGGAGGTTGGGGTTCAAATCCCACCCCGAAATTACATTTTTGAATTTGGTGGTAGAACCGCTAACTTTAGTGGAAATTTTAAATTTAGTTATAACTAACTAAATTTAGCGGAGAAATCCCTAATTTAGGGTAAAAAAAATTTTTTTCTCCCATTCAGCCTATTTTTTCATTCCTGCAACTTTCTCCAAAAGGGGGATACCTAAAAATTGCATTTTCAGATTTTTTTTTTTGCAATTCTTTGCATTTTGGGTCATATTGGGCTCAGAGGCCACCAGGGCCCGCAAAAAAAAAAATTTTTTGCCTGCCATTCAAATTTTTCCAGATTTTTGAATGTAATTTGTATACTTCATTATATTGTACTAATTTTTAGGTTGCCATAGTCAACTACAAACTTTGTAACTACTCTAAACTAGTAGAATTGTAATACAAAACAATATAAAATTGGTTCTGTAACACTCACGAGATCCTAGATCTCATTCGCAGCGTTCTTATATACTATGGTGCCTCTCGGGAAGCGCTTTACGTAAAGCCATCACGACTACTACTACACTTAACACCTAATATAGCTGCAACAACGTCATCTGGGCATCGACCCTTTAAATCGACGGGGAGTAATAAGGTCACAGTGCACACACTATGAACCATCCCATCCGTCTCGTGAACATCGCATGACATAAATCCAGACTCGAGAAATTATCCAAGTATATAGAAAAGTTACATGCGCATATGAGGATATTTCTTTGAGCCGTGTCAATAATCACACAACCCCCATCAAGATCTGTCTTGTACCACGTATTGAATTCTTTCACGTACGTTAACGCCTCTTTCACGTACTCACACCGGTATATAGAAGGGTGAGCTTCTTCCACGTACCACCGGTATATCGGGCGCGTATATAGAAAGGTTTGGTATATCGATCGATGGTATATATAGATTGGGAGACCTAATACCTGGAGTGATAAGAGCCAAACCCTATCAGTGATCTCTGCAAAATGGGCACCAATGCCCCCAAATTTTTTCTTCCGGATTCACAATTGCTCAGAGGAAACAACTATGCTTGCATGGAAGACTAAAATCAAGACACAACTTGAGTTTGAAGAAATCTGGCCTGCTGTGAATGGTACTCTGACTAGATCAACAACTGATACAACACAACAACGGCAGTTTGATAAAGCAGATCAGAAGGCCAAACTCATCATCTTGTTTGGAGTGTCCGATGATGTGCAACCCCACATTCGAGATGCCAAAACAACGAAAGAAGCATGGGATAAATTGAGCACAATATACGAGGCCAAGAACAAGAATGTTATACTCAATTTGCAGAGTCAGTTACATACACTAAAGTTCAAGCAGAATGAGAAAATTGAAGCTTTCTTAAGAAGAGTTACAGAATTGAGGGCTTCACTTCTAGCCCTGGGAGAACCGGTCACAGATGATGCTCTCATTCCCATTGTTCTGAGAGCACTCCCCTCTTCTTACCACATTTTTGTCACAACACTAAACGTGTCAGATACGATAGTTGGTTTTGACAAACTGGTAAACCTATTGCAACAAGAGGAAGTAATGCACAATAAGGATGATGAAGAGGAGCAAGCACTATCTTCACATCAAAAATGGAAAGGAAAAGGTAAAGGAAAACCTAATTCCTATCAAAAATCCCAAAATCAAAATCAATATCAAGGGGACAAGACAATAGAAGAAGCAATGTCCAATCTTGCAAAAGAGGACATAACCTACAAGATTGTTGGTACAATACTTACAAGAAAGGTTCATCAAGAACTCTGACCTCAACAACAACAATCTTACAAGGGACATTCTAACAACAATCATGGGTAGAAAAAGGGGAACTGAAAAGAAGACCCCACCAGCAAGGTAATATTGTTGAGCAACAAGAACAATCAGACAATGAAGACTTCTTGTTCACTTCTCGATCAAGTGAACCATCCACGTCATCTAGTGATGTCTAGTATGTTGATTCGGGAGCCACTCGACACATGACCGGCCACAGAGACTAGTTTATTTCAATGAGGGACACACCATCGAAAAATCATGTTTCATTGGGAGATGATTCTTCATATACAGTTCAGGGATTGGAACATTTCTCTACCCCTTGGTTCATGCAAATGCAGACTATCAGATGTCCTATATGTCCCTGGGTTGACAAAGAATCTACTTTCAGTTAGTCAACTCCTAGATCACAACCTAAAAATTGACTTTGATAGTCAATCCGGCAAGAAAACGTGTTTGATTCGAGATAAATCAAGAGGCTCAAAATAATTGCAAAAGCCTCCAATGTGGGACGCATGTTCCAACTTGATTTTGTTCACAGAGATGATCAAGCACTTGTGGCTAAGAACTCCACCTCAACACAGTTGTGGCATCGGAGATTTGGTCATGTAAGTTTCAAATATCTCAAACACTTCACCGTGTAATATGGTACATGGGCTACCATCTCTTCAGAAGGATACAAACAAGTGTCCTCACTACCTAGCAGGAAAACAACATAGAGCTTCATTCCAGAGGAGTACATTTCAAGCTCATGGTAAACTTGACCTGGTTCATACCGATCTTTGCGGTCCGATGTAGCCAAGTCATTCTGGGTTCCAGTACTTCATGCTTTTTGTTGATGACTATTCGAAAATGTGGATTTTCTGTCTTCGCAAGAAAAGTGAAGCATTTGAAACCTTCAAAAAGTTCAAAGTAGCAGTTGAGAAAGAAACTGGTCATCACATCAGAACTCTCCACTCAGATCGAGGGGGAATTCACCAGTGATGAGTTTAGAGACTACCTACAAACTCACGGGATTCATCGACAAATGCCTCCTCCACACACACCACAAAGAAAATGGTGTTGTTGAGAGAAGAAATCGTACTATCATGGAAATGGTGCGATGCATGATCGATGATTCCAGACTTGCAAAGACATTCTGGGTAGAAGCAGAAAAGACAACAGTGTATTTGTTGAATAGAGCACCCACAACTACTCTTGATGGAATAACACCACAAGAAGCATGGTAAAAAGGAAACCATCTATTGCACACCTCAGAGTATTCGGGTGCAAAGCAAGCATGCACATACCCAAACAAATAGAAAGAAATTGGACATGAAGTCACAGAAACTCATCTTCATTAGGGTACAATGAAGAGACTCTTGGGTATAGATTGATGGATCCTAAGACCAGAAAATTCTACACCAGTAGAGATGTTGAGTTTTTCGAGAAGAAGGAAGCAGAGACTCCTCCTCCAGACTCACAAGATGTAGATTTTTCACCTATTGTAAAAATTGAAGCTGATGTTCCCTCAGAAGATGAAAGTAATGATGGGGATGATGGTGTTGATCGATAGAACCACGACCCATGGGAATAGTTTAACGTATGCCTAAATGGTGTACAAGTACATTACGAGATGCAAGAATGGATGCTCCACCAGATACATCCACCCTGGACCACGGACTCACAATAAAGCAAGAGAAGAAGTTAACTTTTCTTTGATGAGTAGAGTTATCAATCGATGAGCCCTCTATAGTCCAGAAGCCCTACAGTCAAAAGCTTGGAAAGATGCCATGGATTCTAAATATCAATCAGTGATGAAGAATAACACTTGGCAGCTTGTCAATCTTCCACCAGGGAAGAAACCCATTGGATGCATATGGATATTTAAAACAAAGTACAAAGCAGATGGGATAGTGGACAAGTATAAAGCAAGACTTGTAGAAAAGGGGTATGCACAAAAAGAAGGCATTGACTATGAGGAGACATTTTCTCCCACAACTAAGATCAAAATGATCAGATGATCTTTGCTCTAGCTGCACAGTTTGGATGGAAAGTCCACCAAATGGACGTAAAAAGTGCCTTCCTAAATGAGATTTACAAGAAGAAGTCTACATGACTCAACCTGAGGGATATGTAGTACCTGGTCAAGAAGCAAAGGTATGCAGACTCAGAAATCTTTGTATGGCCTCAAACAGGCACCGGCATGGTACATCAAGATTGATGAGCATCTCGTACAACATGGATTTGTTAGAAATCCATACGATCCCAATCTCTACCTCAAAAAGCAAGGGGGGAGATGGTGATTGTTTTTGTCTATGTCGATGATCTAGTCATCACTGTAGTTCAGTGAAGATGATCGATGCAACGAAGAAAGATCTTAATCGATCGTTCGACATGACTGATCTCGGGCTGATGCATTACTATCTTGATGGAAGTATGGCAGAAAGAGAATCACATTTTTGTTTCTCAAATGAAATATACCAAGACTACGCTCAAGAATTTTAGGATGATGGATTGCACACCAATTTCTACACCCATGGAGAACAGATTGCAGTTATCTCATTTAGATCCATCTCCTGAGGTAAGTGCCACTCTCTATCGGTAGCTGATCGGGAGTCTCATTTACCTAACCTACACTAGACCATATATCAGCTTTGTAGTGAGCTATCTATCCAGGTTCATGCAGGAACCCAAAGTTTGTCATTGAAAGCAAAAGGCGCATTTTGAGATATCTCAAAGGATCAATGGATCTTGGTCTAGAATACAAGAAGAATGACAACTTCTTCTTGATCGATATTTGGATTCAGATCATGCGCAGTAACATTGATGATAGAAAATCCACTTCTAGGATTTGTATTCTTTATGGGATCTGACCAATATCATGGGGAAGCAAGAAAAACACTTCATTTCTCACTCTTCCATAGAAGCCGAGTATCATTCTCAGAGAAGCTCATCTCAGAAGTGATTTGGCTACGTCGCATACTAGAAGGACTTGGAATACCACAGACAAACCGACCACCATGTATGTTGACAATGAAGGTGTTCTCAAACTTGTTCGCAATCCAGTGTTTCATGAGAGAACAAAGCACATTGAGGTTCAGGTTCATTTCATACGAGCATGTGTTGAAGCACAACATCCAGCTTCAATTTTGTCCAACAACTGAACAACGGAAGATATCTTCACAAAGTCACTTGCATGTGACAAGTTTGAGTTGTTCAGAGAGTTCCTCTCCACATCCCTTGAGACAATGCACAATTAAGGGGGGGAATGTTAGGTTAATTATTTACCTAATATTATTAATTATGCATTATATAATAAATTATTTAATAAATGTTGTTATATGGTTATATTTCTTCATAACCATCTAATTGTATTTATGTCTGCATATACGGTGTAGTTATATTGTTTTAACAATATATTTGTAATTATTCATTTGTGCTTCCCGATGTTATTGGAAGCTTATGTAATTTGGAATATGGTTGCACCTGTGCAACTTAGTTTCTTATTTGTATTTGGCTGTGCAATATCTATAAATATTGCAGCCCATTCTTTGTAATGTTGGTTGATTGAGTTTAATAAATATAATCGGAGTTTAATAAATATTTGGCTCTTATAATTTTCTTGAAACCTATCAATCAAAGAGTTCCAAACATTCATAAAGATCTTATTAGTACCCAACGGAAGTCCAAGATAGGTTTTAGGGAGGGATTTAATCTCACAACCAATAATTTGAGAAATCTTTTCTTTGACGGATGAGAGGAGTATTGAAGAAGAAAAGAGAATTCTTATCAAAATTAATTTGCTACCTTGAAGCATCTTCATACAATTTATGAATAAACTTCATCGCCTTAGCTTAAAAATAGAGGCAAGCAATAGAAATATGGTATCATTTGGAAAATTTGGATGAGAAACAATGAGCTTAAGGGATGTAGGTTTGAATATTTTGAGATAACCCAAAGTGGTAGCTCTAATAATGGTGCGAATGAGGGAATCAACCATGATAATGAACATGAGATAAGAAATAGGGTCACCTTGACGAATACCTCTGTTGCTAGAAAAGAAGCTAACCAAAGACCCATTAATAATGATAGAGAATCTAGGGGTGGATATGAAAGAGTTGATGAAATTTTTGAAGTGGACAAAAAACAAATTTCTCCATAACCTTGTCAAGAAAAATCCAAAATACTCTATCAAATGCTTTATTCATGTCTAATTTACCAACCATACCGGATTTCTTACTTTTCTCCATAGATTGGATAGTTTCATGGACCATCATCACACCATTTTGAATGAGTATCCCTTTTCCAAATCCTCCTTGTTGCTTGGAAATCAAGTTTGGGAGAAGAGGATGAACCTTGTAGCCATTTTCTTAGTGAAGATCTTGTAGAGAACATTAGTGAGCATAATAGGTATGAAATTCTTAAAATACTTGCCACCTAGTTTCTTAGGAACCAAAACAATACAAGTATTGTTAATCTATTTAAGAAGCTTACCAGTATAAAAACTCATTGACCACCTTAAGAAGATATTCCAAGCGTAGATGTCCTAGAATAATCGATAGAAATTTTTGAGAAGCCATCAAGTCTAGGGACTTATCTCCTTTAAGGAGAAGACATATTTTTGAATTTCTTCAATAGTATCTGCCTTAGTGAGGTTGAGGAAGTCCTCCTTAGGAGAGAGTTTGCTTGGGAAAAATTCTAGCAAGGTATCGTAGTTTCGAATAGAGATGAGTGTTGTCATTTAGAATATTTTTGTAGAAATTCAAAGCTTCTTTATTGATGACATCCAGATTGGAAGTGACCAAACCAACAACTAGAGAAACTGTAGAAATATTATTATGAGCTCTATGTTTTAAAGTGGCCATGTGGAATTTTTTTGTGTTTATGTCTCCTTCTTTTAACCAGATATCTCTATAATTTTGTCTCTAAAAAGACTCTTCCCTCGTACATATATTATGAAACTTAGATATGATATTTTTCTCTCAAGGATGTAATCATCCCGAGTCACTCCCTTAGAAAAAATCCTCTCCTCCAAAGCGCTTAGCTCATCGTTAACCTATTTTTTTATATGAACACATTCCCAAAGACCGTCTTGTTCCATATTTTTACTTTATTGTCACATACTTTAACTTATGAGTGAATTTGAATTGGGTTGTGCCTTCCACCTCAACACTCCACTAATATTTAACTTTGTCCCAAATCTCAAGATGGTCTAGCCACATTTTCTCAAATTTAAAATAGGAACGAGTTTTATTATCAAGATCGAGAATGTTCAGGACAATAGGGTTGTGGTCTGAACCAATTCTAGGGAGAGAAGAAAGTTTAAACCTTTGACTCAAGAACCAATCCACAGAAATGAGTGCCCTATCAAGCCTGAACTAAATGTGATTTTCACCTAGTATTCTATTAGACCAAGTAAAGGGATTGTCATGAATATCAAGGTCTAAAATATTAGAAGAAGAAATGAAATCAAGAAGATCATCCTTACCAACATTAAAACAATAAGTAGCCTCCTCTTTTCTCATTTGGAGTAAGCGGGGTGTTGAAATCCCCCATAATCATCCAAAAGGTGCCCACAACTTAAGCCAAATTTTTTTAAGTCCTTCCAAATATGTCTTCGACCATGGAGAGTATTAAGAACATAAATATTGGAGAGAATCCAAGTCAAATAACCATCATTGGTATGATAGGCCACAACAAGATGGTTGTAAGTAGACAATACCACCTTGCTAGAAAATTTAGAGGTATCCCAAAGAATAACGATACCTCCAAAGGCACCTCTAGAGTCCACACTAGCAATGTCCACTTTTCCCTAGATAAATATTTTACAATTATTAATGGCTTCAGAGCTCATCTTCATTTCTTGGATAGCCAAAATGACAGTCTTCTAGTTCTTCTTAACTCTCTAATAGTTCTCTATTTTCTCACTTTCCATCGAGGCCCCTTATGTTCCAAGAGACAACCTTCATCTAAGGAGATTAGGGAGATGATTTTGGATAGTCCAATGTGGATTGGGTCCCATCTGAAATGCTCTTATCAATTTCTCTCTTCCCCTGGTTGTTGTTGGAAGGCCTCACTTTTGAGGTATTAACTCCTGTATTTGCATTATTTCTAGTAGATTTAGTAACTCTAGAGCTAGAAGCTTTCCAGCTTTCTAGAGATTTATTCTTATCAAAATACAGGGGCATCCAGGACTCCCTAAAACACTTTGTTTTTTTGAGTTTTAATTTTTGAATGATCAAAAGGTGTCAAGGTGTTAGTGCTATCATCCGTGATGTGGATTTTCACCGGACTAAGCTCACCTTATTCTTGATCCAAACAATTGAGTATATCCTACAAACACTTGTTGGATTTTACCATATCGTACTAGTTTATGTTGGTAGTATCAATATTTACCATCTCGTGAAGTAGCTTATACAAAACTTTTATCATCCACCAAGTTGGACTTTATCTCCACCGAAGTGTTTATTTGTTCTAGGATTGCTTCCAACCGAGGTTTGGCTATAAAATCTTTGTTTGTTAGTCCGAAGGGATGCTTATGTCATCTTGTCCAGATTGTAACTCTAGAGAGGTGGGTGAAATTTTAGGATATGGAGAGAGAGTTTATTCAAGAATAGATTCCATAGATAAAACCCGATGATGGAGAGAGATGTTCTACCTCTCGTTATTAATCAATGGGTACAAGTTAAGTAATTGCATCATTGACTTCGGTGCTTCTGATAATATCATGCCCACCAAAGTGGCCAAAGCTCTTGGTCTCACCCTCATTCCTACTACTAGACAATGTTACTCCATGGAGACCAAAGAAGTACCTCTCATTGGTCAAGTTGAAGATGTTCAAGTGACATTGGTGGACTTCCCTGACAAGAAGGTCAAGATGAACATACTTGTAGTAGATATCCCAACTTCATACAGGATGTTGTTGAGCCGGTTTTTTGTCGATGTTGGTGGAGAGATACATATGGATTGGTCATATGCCACTATACTAGTTAAGGGAAAAATGAAGAAGCTCCTTCCCATAAGAAAAATGAGATACATCATTTAGAGAGAGGATGATCCAAGAGTAGACATTTTGTACCAAGGTTCAAGATATGGAAATTTTTTCATAACTTTAGAAGAAGATGTTGAGCTTCCCATACTAATGGAGGAGTACCCATGTTTGATTGAGCCAATTGAGCAACAACATGATGATTTGATGGACCTAGAATTTGATAGTGTGCACTTCCCATTGAATATGGATACATGTTATCTACTTGGTGATGATAAAGATAATGGATATTTTGACTTGCCACAAAACCACCCTAAGATGATAAGTAATATAGACCATGAAGAAAATATTCAATGAGTATCGACAATGTGAGCCCCATGTTCCCAATATTTTTTCAAAATTTAGTAAAAATGTTTACCTAATGGACATGATTGTGAATATGAATATTTCTCTTTTCCGTTTGGAGAAGAGGACATTATAAATGAGGAATGTATAAATGGAAAAGTGCTTGAGTATCTCAAGGATGATTCCACTCAAGATGAAGATATCTCCATCATGAAGATGAATATTGTAGCTCAAGATGGTCACGATGAGGACAAGCTTATGATCTACCTATTTCAGCACAACATTTTTTTCATTATCCATCTTTCAAGAGGATGAAGCACTATGCAAGTCACACCATAGTGAGAAAAAAATTAAGAATGAGCCTTTGAGTTTGAAAGAGAATTATTTGGAATAACTGGTAAATGTGAAACACCAAGAAGCCTCTTATGGTGTCAAAAGTCTCAAATGCTTTACCAAGAACCCACCTATAGAGACAATGGTCATATGGAGTATGAAAAATAAAGAAAAAATTCCCATGAGAGAACACATTCCTGGTTGTGAACATGGAAAACTTGGTAAGATTATTAATTCACCTTACAACAATGTTGAAGTGAAAATGAGAAAATTATAGAGAGGGTAAATTTGGAAATGGATTGACAACAATAAATGGAATTTTAGAGCAGAAAGACAATATGTTGATCATATGGATCCCCACTTGCAAGATGATTCATAATTTTTTTTTAAATAAAAATAAAAATTTCTTTTTCTTAAGTAGATGAAGACCTCTTGAAGCAACTATTTTTCTCAAACAATTGAGAAAATGATCCTATTTCATCAAACCAGTCAATGGATTTGTAGAGAAACTTTGTTTGGTGTTATCTATACATGGGTGTGATTCATAAAATAATAATCAATGCAATGAAAGTGCTATGTCCCTCACATGTACATAGGTGGGATAGGTTTTTTTGTTTTCCGTGTTTATGTTGATTGCTTATACTAGTTGGTAATGTGATGAATCTATTGCTTGATGGTTAAGACATTGGTATGCTTCCCCATGAGATTTATGAGGTCCTTTATTATCCCTTAAGATCCATGTCCCCGAGTTAGAGCCAATTGTTGTCATGCTAAATGTATAACATGCAAACTTTAAAATATTGGTCATGACAACCTAACCCCCACTTGAAAACTTTCTTTCCCGGTCATTGTAAACCATTCCTCTAACTAGCCTATCAACTGTGTCATCCTCATTTTGGCTAAGAGTAACATGATAACATGGTTTTAAAGTGTGTTTTGTGTGCAGGAAGTATATCTAAATGGATTCATGAATCTATTCAACTATAAGGTGGAATAGTTATTCCCAGAGGCATAAAAATGGTTATTATTAGTCATGTTGCAACAAAAGAAAATCCTATGGAAGATAATTTCAAGGGTTTAACCCATCTATAGGTTATGAAGGAGAGAAATGGAGTGATCTATGGTAGTTTAAATGATAACTATGAAGGCATGTGGTGTCGATTTGTTCAAGCAAGATCGGGTCACTATTCGTGCTTTGAATATGAGCTTCAACAGAGAAATTGACCTTGTTTTGAAGATTATGAGATTTTCGGGAGGGTTTGGAAGCTAAAAAAATAGTTGATGGAAAGGTATTGGAGTCCACTATATGACGGACATATTATTTTTTATTCTCGGCCCCAAAATTTTCTGTGATAGGTTAGGTCACTATCACGCCCCTTTGTGCTAAAATAGTGACTAGGCCTCAAAATAAAATTTCAAGGAGAATAGGCTATTGAAAGATTTAATTATGAAATCATTAGATGTTTTGGAGTCAATATAATATAAGGTTTTTCCTCCAAACTCCAAGATTTTCTCCCAGGGTGGAAAAAGTAACTCATGTGTTCTATTCTCGCAATGGTAGGGTGACATCAACATGTTTTATAAGATTGAGCACACTTTTTCACCTATTCTATCCCTTTTACCTTGTCATTTGGTACAAGGGGATAGTAGGGACAAAAATTGTGCCCCCATTAATGAGTTAGTTTGCGTTACTTTAAACCTTGCAACTTGTCTCCTAGGTTTGTTTCACAACTTAAAATCATGACCCCTTCACCCTTGGAAATTTTTTTGAGGTATGATGTCCATTCTTCCTTAGTGAAAGGGTACAACAAGGACACAAAATTTCATCCCCTTATAGTTGAATAAGTTTCATCACTTAAAATTATAGCTTAGGTTGTTAGGAAGGTTGTAACTTGTGTTCTCATTCACTGGACCCCCTCCTTATGCTGTAGACACTAAATCATGCACTATTGGTATATTTATAGTCATGATCACATACCACTATTCATATGATTCCTAAGAGAAAAGTATTAATTGACCATTGTCTTTGGACTCTTTGCTTGCTTTCTATTTTCTTTCTTGGTCTTACACTCCTTCTTACCCAGTCTGTCTTTTGATACTTTGGCATTTTTGAGTCTGACACCAAAGTGCCTGCCAAGATGCCAGCCTCCTCATCCCCAGTGGGTGCCCCCGACCACTTTGTACTTTTCTCACATCTTTTGGGTATTTTCTAGTTGTTTGGGCATCTTGCTTTTTACTAGTTGGCCTTTTAGTGGTTAATTATGAAATTCAACCAAGGGAATCATATAAATACAAAGCTATGTGACCATAATAAAAGACCAAACACTAAACATATATTACTATCACCTAAGGTTGCATCTAATGGCATTCTAAGAGCACTCAAGCATCCATCTAGCTCCACACAAAGGATAAGGAAAACCATTCTTTTGCATACACTTCATAGGAGGGGAAGTTAATTTTTCCATGCACACATCTATCTACATTCTCTACATATAACTACTAGTCATTATTCAAGTGTGTCTGGCACAAGAGCCACCTATGACATGATTCTACACACACACAGAACTACATGGAGTCTGAAATATAGTGTAGCACCCAGATCATAAGCTCAATCAGTCAGGTGACCATCAAGGTCAATATGAATCCCCATTTGTATCTTTTAATTTTTAGGATTTGATGTTTTTTGGGGTTTTGCAGTGTCGTGGTGACTAACAACAAAGTGGAATGACATATACGTGATCAAAGGTGATGACCAGTGACCATATTGCGACCCGAGAAATTGGGTTTTGTAGAGCTTTCGAGCATCACAAGAACCAAGAATAGATATTTGGTGCCCTTGACCCTACATAGGCACCTTGGTCCTCATAATTCTGACACTTCGCCTTTTCTCGGTCCGAGTGTGACATCCTATTCCTCTTTTCTAACAGTTTTCTAGCTTAGCACAACTTCGGAATCACTTTGAATCAACTTAGTATTTTATTCCCTTCATTTGTAACTAGGGTTTTAAATTTAAATTTCTTATTTTCTTGGATCAAATTTATACTTAATTTTTATATTATTGTGTTGGTACATATTTAGATTTATCATTCTTTTTATTTCAATATTTTCTTAATCATTTGGTGAACCCACCACTCAATCCCACCTTTACTTCTAGAATTCTTGTTTTACTTTCATTATGACCGTCCCTCACATCGATGATGATCTTCCCGACCTCAATTCCCATCTTACTAAGCATCCTCATAATCTATACCTAATTTTATTTGCTACTCGTGAGGAGGCCACTAATCTTACGGATCTTAATATCCCTACATCCATCCCCACTTCTATGTCTATTATTACTCAACCGCCTTCTTCCACTTTTCCGCCCACTTCCATAGTTCCCATCTCTATTCCTACTCCCACCAACCATTTCAATCCACCTCTTATTTCTCACATGTGGCAAGTATCTTCCATTGGTACTCTAGATTTAGCCTCACTTTATCAAGATCTTCAAGTTCAAATTAATTGTAGTAGGCTACTTCTCGTGTGTCTCCATCTCTGGATTCCACTTTATTACTTCATACTCCTTTCACACTCGCCATTTTTGCTTACCCACTTCCTCCTAATTTCGTCACTCCCAAGCTCCCCATTTTCAATGGTCATGGTGACCCACAAGAGCATCTCCAAGCATTTCATGTGGCATGTCTAGATTTTGTGGATGATCATATTCTCTTAGCTAAGCTCTTTCCTAGAAGTCTCCATGATTATGCAATGCATTGGTTCTATGATCTACCTGTCCACTTGATAACATATTTCACACATTTAGTTGATGATTTTCTCACTCATTTCTCTATTAATATTGGTTCTAAGATATCCTATGCTCAACTTACACAACTTAAGCAAGGATCTAATGAACATCTAGCGGATTATGTCTTGCGGTATAAGAACAACTTAGCTAAGATGTCTAATGTGCTTGCGGACTCTGAAATTCAAGATTTATTTGTCCAAAGTCTATTACTGCCTCTCTAGGAGAGTTTCATCTTTGAGACATCTCCATCATTCGATCACTTATGTTATACTCTCAAGGTAAGTGAAACTAAAATTTTATCTATAGGCAAGCTTAAGTATCATGAGCAAGCTTCATCTTCAACACACTTTTAAAGTGAAATAAATTTCAAGCCATCTACAAAACCTAGTGAAGATTAAGCTACTATCAATTTGGTTTCTAATCCTGAAATGCTCCAATGGAAACCACCTAAGTGTACATTTACTAAATTGCATATTGCTCCACATTTCCTGTTGCCACAACTCATTGAGAGCAACCTTATTACACTTCCTCCTCCGCTCAATTTAGAACCATCTTGTCCTAAAGGTCGTAATTACAATGAAAATTTCATAGGTGACTATCATCAATATGTGGGCATTCTATAGATCAACGTTTCAAACTTCAAAATCTTATTTAAGATCTTATCGATAATAATGCAATTGATATTCCGAGGCTACAACTTCTGCCTTTGCCAATGAAAATCAAAAGCTCAAGATATTCAAAATCCTCTTCCAAAACATGACAAGAAAATGGTTGACTATTCAGCCAATCATACATATCACGCGGTGCCTCCTCTTGCATCGGGGGCTCTTGATTTTCTAGTTTCTCACTTTGAGGCATCTTCATTGATAATTGCTTTCTCTGATCATGACTATCATGCTACATTCTCTTCTCAGCACTTGCAAATTAGTGCTTCTATTGGATATATTCTATCAATAACACTATAATTGATCCATAATTTCTGTAAGCACATGTTCTATTTCACTTCTTATCGTCATTGGTTATCCACTCTCACACATAGCATATCCAATTCATAAATCATACGGTTATGTCGAGTTTCCAAGCCATACGCTTGGTCCTCTCACCATGCTTGTGCATTTTCTTGTGGCACCTTTAGTCAAAGGGTGTGACATGCTCTTAGGTCTTCCCTAGCTCCATGTAACTTAGGATATTATCTCCATGAATCACCTGTGTCTAAATTTCATTCACAACAAGCAAGTCATTACTATTAATGGTGTTTCGCCATCTACACCATGGCCACAACCTCCTCTTGAGGTTTCCATTGCACTCACTAGAGAATATAGGTGCCCATGACCTCTTGGATCTAAAACAAAATCTACTCCTATATCGCTTGTTCATGCACAACCTACTCGGTCCCACAGTCTACTAGTCCATCTCATCAGTCTCGGTCCATAACTTAGTCAATGCCTTCACTTAGGTATACGTCGCCTCTAAGCTCTACTTCACCTAGGTGTTCATTTCCTCCATGCTCGCTTCATATAGGTGTTCATCACCTCTACAATCTCCTTCATATAGGTGTATATGACCTTATAGGTCTCATGCACATAGATCTTATTCATTGATACATTGTCATCTCATATACTGCCGGTCTTATAGCATGGTCACACCTTTATCTCTACACGAATCGGGTGGAGGAACCTCGTATTTCATGTTTATCGATAACATACTCATGATCGCACACTTGGGGGCATCACACTTACTCTTCCCCCCTTTTATATCATTATCGCTTGTCTTACATTTCTACTTACACTTTGTGTCTAGTCTTTTACATGCATCCAACACATTTTGATACAATTATATCATCATTACTTGATGATGAAATCTTGTGCTAAGATTCACACTTGTGCAACAATTCACACTTGACTATTGAGGGCTCACTACATGCATGAACCTCATCACATTACACACTACACACTTCACACTTATTACATTCACGACATATCTCTCTCACGCATAGTCAACATGACTAACACTTCCCCATGACGCACTCTAGTTCCACGGTTTATACTTGATCGTTGAGGGTCTAAATATTAAATGAACCTCACCAAACTTACACACTCATTCACTATATTATACACTTTGATGATCATATATTTCTCACACACACATTCAAACCATTTCCCAATGACACACTCTTGTTCTATGGTTCATTCTTGACTGCCGAGGGGTCTTTTATCAATGAACCTCATCTCATGCATACAAATCCACTCGAGGGGCATGCTTCTCCTATCATATTCATATTGCATTCCATTCCATCTCACTCATAATGTATTTCATACCTTGGTTGCACTTAGTATTGCTTGCATTTACTTATTACATGTACACTTTATTACACATACTAAACAAATACTTAATATGTCATCATCTTTCTATAAACACATACATGTTCACTTGCCTCTAGTTGTGATCACATAATCTATATAAATCATTACATGTAGTAAATCATTACCTCTTACCAGTCCCACAACAGACACTCTGGGATCCACTTTCGTATACACTACAAAGCTATTGTTTTAGTTTTCATAAAGACACTACCGATATACAAAAATAATGATATTACCTAGATGGCATAAGGGGGTATCAAGGGTATTAATATTTGTAGTCATTTTTACTCCTATCCCAAAATTAAGGAACCCCATGCGCGGCGGCCTATCACCCAAAGTGGCCGGGCGCTCACCCAAGGCACGCGCGGTAATGAGTTTCTCTTTTATGTGAGTTTAGTGGGAGAAATCATCTATGATTAGTGTAAGAGATTTCAAAGGGGAAGACATACAAGAACCATAGGGCTCAGAATGGCCTCTATATCTTTGCAGTCACTTTAGATCGGGTGTTTAACAGAATCCATAGCATGTATTGTGACAAAAATAAACATACAAGCATTCATACTTAGCATGAAAGGAAAGAGAACTCATAAGAGAGAAATATGCATTAGAACCACTAATATTCATGTATAAATTATAACATGTAACCTTATTACATCCATGGAACCATTACAGAGGGTCGTAGAGAAGTAGATCGTAGTCATGCATTGCACTGGAATTAATGTAACTATGCTTCCCAAAATAAAATTTACAACCCTTAGGCCTAATGCATTCTCTCCCAAATAGAACCATTCACTGACAAATTCCTTGCAACATTTCTGCATAACTCCACTCACTCTCTAGATGTCTATCTCTATGTGTATATGTATCTGTGTATTTCTATCTCAAAGAAAGCGCCATATTTATAGCTTTCTTGGATTGCCAACCCGTCCTCCAAAGTTGTCCTCAAATCGGTGCCAAGTGTCCGAATGTGGTCCTCCATGTGAGAATGCTTCTCCAGACATGAGCTCTCCACCTTATTCCATGATGTTCTTCCAAAATATTCCATCGCAAGCATGCTCCATCCTGACCAACCTATCACCAGGCTAACATCTTATCCACGCGCAACCGGGTCATGCTTTTCATGTGTTCTACTGACGTCCAAAATGACTAAGTCCCGATCCTTTCGCGCATCACGCATGCTACATGCTTCCTTATACCCTTCTCTTACACACTTTTTCCTTACGCGCCATTCCATAACTGGGACCTTGCGCGCCTACGTGCCTTCATACTTGGCCAATATTCCAGGGGTCCAACATCACCCCACACTACGCCTGTTCTCCATCCGTGGAAACAATCTACTTAGCCAAGAATGTAGGATTCCTTAAAGAACCAAGGTGTATTCTTACATTTTGTAAAAGAATAAAGGAATGAAAGAATAGGGGAAGAATGAAGAATGGGGGCATCAATTCAACAAGTTGGGAAAATCCTCTATAAGTCTACCTCCAGCTTGTTCCAAATGTCAACCTCGCTCTATGCCTTCTGACAGAGGTCGCCGACTAGGATGCTCACCTCGTCAAAACTCAAGCCAATTCCCTAGGTGCCCAAAGTGTCCATGATCTTCTCCATCTCCTTTCCTAGGTCTTTGAGTGTGTCCATCCTCCTGTAATATGAGGATATAGTTCTTTCAGCTAGGCCTTGATTGAGCTCCTTAAAGCTTCAATCGCCTCAGATTTTCTTTCCACTTCGGCAAGAACCTTGTCCCTTTCTACCCTGTTTCCCTTGTTCTTCTCCTAGAATTCCTTTAGCTCTGCTTCAAGTGTGGTGACCAAGGAGCTTGCTACCTTATCCTTGTCTGCGCAGGTATCGTATGTGGCCTTAGTAGATTGGGAAACGACTTTAACTTCCGTGAGCACCTAGCTGTACTCCGCAACGAGCGCTACCACCTTCAATCTATCTTCCTCCTTTAAGCACGCGCCACTTCCTCTACAGAATCTAGGGCCAAAGGTCATCTCTCCATAGTGAGGATGTATGTTAGATCTTCTATACATTCCAGAAGGGATGAGTACTTCTGACGGGTGGCGCTAAGTCTGGGTGCTTTAAAAGTATGGTGCCCTTGATAGACTCCATTTTCTTGTATACTTCCTGCACCTTTATCTTTTCTTCTTTTAACTCGTGCCTTAGTCTTCCTACTTCAAGCTCTGGGTCTTCTCCACCAGCTCCTCCTCTTTCTTCCCTAGTTTCTCCTCCAATACTCTTATTCTATCATTGTGCACGAAGAGCCTAGCCTCTGTCTCGACCGTGACCTTATTGAGTGCGTTACAAACTTGCTCATCTAAGAGTTCCTAGGCATTCACCAAGGGATTGGCTCCCTTAGACTTTGGTACTATGATGATCGCTCCTTGGCAGACTTCAAAGTCTGGCTCATCAATGTGGGACTCAAACGCCCAAGAGAGCATCTTCTTCGTTCTGGGTACGCGCTCCTTCTCAAATGACCCCATGGCTAAAAGCCTTTCTATGGGTACCATGCTCAGAACCGCATGCGTAGTACCTTCTTGGAGTCATTGATGTAACCCATCACTTATATTTGTTCTGTATCTGAGGGCCCTCCTGCTGAGTGTGCACCTTTGGGGAAACTCACTGTTAGAGCGGGACCTCCTCCCATGCTGCCATGCTCCTTATCAGTGTTTTCCTCTCCTTCCTCTAGTACTATGTCAGCATTGCACTCTAACTCTTGGTCTACCAGGGCCTCGAGCATTCTCTTTGCTTCTCTCTCTGCCACCTCAGTGATCTACTCTTTTGTGAAACTTATAGCTCCTTGCTTCTCCCTGGCAACCTCCTCATTCCCCTCCATGTCTCAGTGCCTTCCTCATCATGTGTACTCTTGTGCCACATGAATACAAACTCTGTTTCTCTTCCACGCTCTCTCTCCCAAGTCGTACATGCTGAACACATGTGGCTCCTGATCTTTCTCATGCTCTTCCTCCTTGCTCTCATCTTCTTCACTCTTGCCTTCTCTTTTCCCCATGTACTTCTCGCAGTCCGTTTGTATCCTCCGAGTCCGATTCTTCTTCCACCCTCTCGCTTCTTCTTGAGAGGTGTCTCCTTGATGGGGGATTCGACCTCTTATTCTTCCTCAGGTGAATCTTCCTTGGTGAGTGGTTGCCTAGGTGCCTCCACTTTTGGTGTCTTTTCCTTCACTGGGACTTCTTCCTCCGCATGTAAGTGCTTGGCTTGGCACTTGTTGTTGGCATGCTCACTATCTGAGCAGTCGACACACTTGGTGCTTCTTCATCTTCTCTTCCCCTCTTCTTTGGCGTGGGCTTCTTCCTACCCATGGGATCCTCAGGTATGGAGACATTGTTCTCTAGGTACGCACCCTTTTCAAACTTTGGCCTTATGCGAGGTACACACACACCGTGGATCCTCCAGTAATGGGTAGTGTCATCGGCCTTGTCATTTGGACCTCATGCGACACGTACCTCTCCACGTACATGTGCTTGCCGCCAGGGTAGTTTAATATTTTCCACATCTCTCTATGCTCCCAGTCTAGACTACCTAGTTCTAGCTTCAACTTCTTTGATTCCTTAAATCTGTTCACTCCTGCTTGGAAGTACTGAGCAGTGAATGCGAAAGGAAGTTTGCACCAAGGGCTCCATGACTCATCTATCAGCCAACTCGCCAAAGTAGAAATGTTGATAGACAACAAACTCGACGTCCCCTTCAGTGGCTGTTGGGAGTTTTTCAGGGATTATCCACTCGCCCCGAACGTGTTCCTTAGGCGTGTATACCATTTCTCCAATCGCACCTTGTGGGGTGCCATCATTGTGTCACAGGCATACTTCTCGAATCTCTTCGCGGGCGAAGGATCCTCGGCAGGGTATTCCCATACAAACTTGTCCGGTGTGTTAGGTACTCCAATCTCTGAAAATAAAATGGTCAGGAGGACATTTCCGAAAAGGATTCTGTCCTCCTTCACGCAACTAACAATTTTCTCTACGATGTAAGCAGACAAGTTGTTATATAGTGCCTTCTGTAATTTTTTTGCAAACATGTAACCAAGGCTTATTGACTTGGGTCCATCTCTCCTGCCATTCAACTTTGTTACTAGGTGCATGGCCATTTTCATCATGGGGTCCTTGATGTCTGAAATGTCATAATACCGTGACCCCTTCTTGTAGGCATATTCATTTATGGTCTCCTAAATTACCTCCTTGTCACTCAAGTCATCCTCTAAGCTGTCTCCTTCACATATGAGGCCTGTGAACTAGGAGATAAGCTAGGGAGTGACGTGCATCTTGCGCCTACAAAGTGGAAGTAATATTTGTGTACCCATAACATCAGCCATTGGTACAGTGTTCTGTTTTCCAAAATAGGGCAACTCATAGAGTTGCAACAACCCTGCCTTCTCCATTTTGACCTTAATGTCATCATTGTAAATTGGCAAGCCCTCTGGTATTTGTTTACGTGTGGCGCGCACTAATTCCAGTGCCATCTCCTTCTTTATCTTGTTTTTTTGGTGTTTATAATCACTTACAGAACATTTCTCGTGTGGGATTCCCACTCCTTACCCATCATCATCCCATCCGGGTATTACATCTCCACATACCATTCTTCATTTGTGTTCACGTCGAGTTCTTGTTGTTTGGCCTTGCCCTTGCCCTTTCCTTTCTTGGGTGCCATTGTCGAGGTATTTTTACCACTCCACTCCCTTCTTGTTACTCTGTTCTTCCACTTCTCCCAACCTCCGATTTCAAATCTGTGATATAAAACTCTTGAACCCGTGCCCTAGTTTGCGAACCCTAACTGGGATCAAAATTCCACAAGACAACACCTCCTCAAAACTCTTTTCACACCCATGTAACCCCTTCCTTCTAGTTTGCAAACTCAAACTGGCTGCTCACGCTTCAATCTCACAGATCTTTCTTTGCACGATCGAATCTAGAAACCCTAGTTCATAAAACTTGCTTCTTTCTCTATTTCACAAAGTGAAAATGGAAGTGCCTCGACCCTTTACTTATAGTTTTTCTCTTTTTATACATTAAATGTTACTTCACCTACCACCATACTTTGTTCATTTAATGCATCTTTTTCAAACAAAGCTTGTCCTCAGCACTTTCACTCATGCGCCCAACCTTGCGTGAAACCTCCTCCAACCTTCTGGCGCACAACCAATCCAACATGACAGGAGACTCTTGCGTGCGCATAACCCACGCCGAAGGCACTTATTTTTTCCTGATTCTTGCTCTCACCTACCTCGTGTTGCTTAAATGTGCTTTCTTCTCAGTACGTGGGATCTACAAGTAGCTTTATCCTAGCACCAACCATTCTTCTTCCATCTTTTCTCCTCATACACCTCTTTCAACCGGGCCATTCAATAGGGCTTTTCAACACAACTTTCTTGGCACTCTAATCATGCGCTCCTTCACATTTCTCCACCCCACACTTAAAACGATACAGTGGTCCTCTGCACACTTACAAATTTTCCAAAATAGCAATAAGGTTACTGGTGCCCAAGGTGCAAAACAAAACAACAACACGAAAGGGAAACACAAGAAAGGAAAATGCATAAAGGAAACTTCTAAACTAACTGGCAAAACTGCCTTATTTACAAACAGCAAGAAGACTTATTTATAGTAGGGCTTCAGCCTACTCCCATTGAAGTGTCCAAGCAACTTTGTCCCATCTAGCGCTTGTAATTGCACGCACCTGAACCAAGGATGTACGAGATTGTGTAAGGACCCAACCAATGGACTTTCAACTTCCTAGGATGGCGCAAAACTTAGAATCATATAATAACACCATCTACCTAGCCTCAAACTTCTTGTTTCTAATGTGGCGATCATGTCAAGCCTTCTTCTTTGCTTTTTCCATTGTTTGATCCACCTGGTGAGTGATCGTCTCTCATCTACTTCATTAACTCATCAATTCTTTCTTCTAGTGCTTGTTCATTGGCTAACCCTCCTGCGCATGCTATTCGCAGCGAAGGAAACATAAATTCAACTGGAAAAACAACTTTTGTGCCAAACACCAACTGAAAAGGTGTGGCTTTGTTAAGCCTTTTATACATTGTCCTGTAAGCCCATAATACTGCTGATACTTTGTCATCCCAATCTTGTCTTTAGACATCACAAATTTTGGTCGTTATTATGACTCGGATTTTGTTGAATGATTATGCGGTTCCATTTTCTTATGGGTGATAGGGCATAGTATTGTGATGAGCTACCATGAACTCTAATAACAGGATCCTCACGGTCTCATTCAAGAAATGCGTACCCCTATCACTGGTCAAACTCAATGGGCATCCATACCTCGTGATAATGTTCTCCCACAAGAACCTTGCCATTGTTGCTGCTGTGTAATCTTTAGTCGAGCTGCCTCGCCCACCTTGTCGATAATCTATGCAATTGATGACATAACATGACCTAGTCCTATGTGCCGCTAGCACAATGGGTCCTACAAAGTCTATTTCCCATTTTTCAAAAGGCTCCATGCTAGGGATAGGGTGCAAAGGCATTTCATCTCTCCTTCTTGGTTTTCCAATGTGCTGATAGTGGTCACATGCTTTACAATAGTCTCTACAATCCTTGTACAGGGTCTCCCACCAAAAACCTACCCTTAATATCTTCCACACGGTGGCATCACCTACATAGTTCCCACCCGCACTCCCTCCGTGTGCTTCCTCCATGATGGCCAGACACTCATGCTCTAATACACACCTATGCAAAACTTCATCACTTGCCAACTTGTATAAGTCTCCATTGATTAAAATGTAGGGTGCGGTACGTATGGCCAACTACTTTTTCTCTAAAGTCTTCACTCCTTCCGGTGCCACACGTTCCTTCAAAAATAATGTAATCTCTTCCAAGTCCGAGGGTGTGCGTCAGTAACCTAAATAATTGGCCTCGCATTATTTCCTCAATACTTTGTGTGTCCTCCCCTAAATCAATTCTTGACAGATGATCAGGCCCACAATTGCTTTTTCCAAGTTTTACTACAACAGTGAATTCAAATTCTTGAAACAACAACACCCACCAACATATATGCCCTTGTAGGATGGGCTTGTTCACCAAATATTTTAATGCCATGTGGTCGGTGTAAAACACAAAGGGTGTTGCTAGCAGATACTATCTAAACTTGAAAAGCACGTAGATCATCGACAATGCCTCACACTTAGTTGTGGTATAATTCTAGCTCTACTGGTGTTAGCTTCCTGCTTGCAAAACACAGAGGATGATCAACAATCCCTTCACCTAGTTGTGCAAGCACTACTCCAATAGCGGTCCCTGAGGCATCTACATGGACATGAAAGGGCTTGTCCTAAGAGGGAAAACGTAAAATAGGTGCGGTGATAAGCCTATCTTTTAATGTATCAAACACCCTCTGCTACGCCTCTCCTAATGGAAGGCACTTTTATGTCTAAGCAGCTCCTCTAAAGGCGCGACGATCTTGGCATATCCTTTAATAAATTTCTGTAATAGCCCGTATGTCCAAGGAATCATGTACACTGTGCTCTAGATAGTAGGCTCCCTTAACCCCACAATAATTGCAACCTTAGCAGGATCTACCAAAGAAGCCCTCCTTACACATGATATGCCCCAATAAAGTCCTAAATGGTGTAGCAAACACACATTTCTTGATGTTGAGGGATATCCTCAACTTTCTACACCTTTCAAACATTAACCTTAAATTGTCACAATGGTCTTTAACCAGACCATATACTATCCAATCATCCAAATAGACTTGAAGAAACTTATGGATGAAGTCCTAGAATGCTGCACCACTATGCGCGAAAAGACAACAGGTGCATTCTTTAATCCAAAGGGCATGATCGTGTATGCAAAAATTTCCCACTCGGTGGTGAAAGTTGTCTTCTCTTGGTCCTCCTTTGCAATCCGGACTTGGTGGTACCCTAAAAATCCACCCGTAAAGGAATAGATTTCACATCCAGTGACTCCTTCCAAAATTTCTTTAGTGAAGGGGGTCAGAAAGGGATCAATGACAAAAACTACATTCAATTCCCTATAATCCATGTAGATCCTAATCGCCCATCCTTCTTGATGCCGATTACCATCAAAATTATCCACTCTGATTCTTCCACTACCTCAATGATCCTAGAAGCTATCATTTTGTCTATCTTCTCCTTAACCTTCATGCACAAATTGGGATTCATCCGGTAAGGCCTTCTCCTAACCAGGCATGCACCATCCTTCAGCTTTATCTTCATCTCCCCCAAGGAATGGTGGACACCTTTGAGCTCATGGTACCTAAAAGGGAATAAATCCTCAAATTCGTGTAGTAGATCAATGATCTTAGATACCTCCTTCTTTGACATGTAATCTCCAATAATAGCTTCCTTAGGTTATTCTCCTAAACCGATGTTAAATTTCTTCATTTTTAAGGGCTCATGGTAGGCACGCGCGTGAGTATCTGCATTGTCTACTACCTCGCGCATCCCTATAGAATAACTAACATCTAAGCTTTCGATTCCTATCCATCAATCACATATAACATCTTTCCTTTTTATTTTTCCAAACACGCGCACTCAAGCCGTAGCTCTTCCGCTTCCTCTACTTCTTCAAAGCGCGTCCCCAATCTTGGTTTACCTAGTAATTCCAACAGCCTATCTTCAATCTTGGCACTATCCCCCATGGTAAGATGCTTGATACCCTGCAAGGCCTTATCAACCAATGGTTTGGTACTCCAATACTCAAAGGTTTGAATAAGGTCAGCTGCGAGCTCTTGCCAATTCCTTGTCTAACAGCGTGTCTCCGAATGAATATACCATGTGCACGTGTAACCCTGTAGTGTAGAATACAACTTGTGTACCCAGAGGGATGGTGGAAAAGCTTCCACACCTTCTCTCTAGACCTGTTCACACTCCTGGATATGGAAAGAGGTGGGCTCCTTCCCATGGTACTCCTTGATGATGGTGGGTACATTGCTCCTAGAAAATCTAATAGAGAGAGCAATTCTTACCTTGTGCCACTCTAAAAGGCTCTCTTGATGTGTAGCCCACCATCGAGCTGTTGTGCCAAGAAAGACATAACTTAACATCCCCTCCATTCCTTCTCATCCTTCCACTGAGCTTCTACTTCAAAGATCTCAGGGAAGGCTCTTCCTGAATACTTGGGTAGTTCTTTTCCTCTAAGGCACCTAACTGTGCGCGCCTTTGTTACCTTGGTCACCAAACCTCTCAACTACCATCCCATTATTTCATAAGTCCTCTTGTGCCCAATTGTCACATGCCAAACCGTGGTATCACTCACCGACCGAGCATCTTCAAACTAGATAACCATGTTAGTAGGGTGTATCATTTCGTGGTCTCGATTAAGCGCACATATATCCTGTCTAGAACTTCTTCCCCCAACAGTTTAATATAGGGTGTCGAATTCCCATTAGCCAAGGGTATAATGAACCATTCCTCCTTGTTCTCAAAGCTGATGAACCCTTTGTTGAACCGAAGGTCCACATTATTCTTGTAATACCAAGGGCACCCAAGTAGTCTGGGAAATTGTCCGCTTCAGCAAGCGCCAAGACTTCAAAGTCCCCAAAGAAACTTGGATCCCTGGATAGTAGTAGTGGCATCCTTTAAGACATTAATGGGCATTGCCTTAGTCTTGTTTTCCATATACAACACATTTGAAGATGGTTATAATGTGGGTCTTCCCATCTGATGTCATGCATCTAAAGTTAGAGCATTCACCTCCACGCCTGTGTCAATGAGGATATTGCTGAGGATCCATCCATCTACAACTACATTCAATGTAATCTCCTTGTCATAGTCGATGATGTGAGGGGGAAGGTTTATGTGCAATACTGCCTCTCGTGCTCTCCTTAGGTGCGTGGTACTGTTGTCGCCAAATCACCGCACCCTCCGAATGGCTAGGATGTAAATAGGATGTTCGGTGTGATTGGGACACATGGGATCACCTCTCAAGCCGTGGGACTTGGGCTCGAGGTGAACCTCCGAGAAGGCCGGCTTCCTGTTCCTAAACTAAGTGTTGTACTACTCCTAGTGTAACAAAAATGATTATCTAGTCCTATGCTAACATTTTCATGGGGTTTTAGGAAAGAGATTTACAGAAATGAAACTATACTAGGGATGGTGATGCACCGGATAAAGGGTGTCTTCGCACTCAGGAAGGGTTAATTTGAAGAGGGTGTGTGCACCACAGTCAACTTCACCTCATGTAACTTAGAGAGGGTAAAAGATACCACAAACTAAGAGACACGCGTTCCCTTTGTTAAACTTTATAAGACCGAGAAATATACCAGCCACAAAGAAGAAGGATGAACTCAAGAAGGGTGAATGCAGACACCACAACTCAACCGCATGCAATACTTCACCACTCGATAAGCACGTAACTCCAAGAACCCGCAATATAGAACTTAAACTTGCACAAGTGTACTGCAAGTATGAGAAAGGCACAAAGAAGCACAGAAGGATGAAAGGACCGAGATTAGTCACAAAACACACACTTTTATTGCTTCAATAACATGCACAATGCATCATACATTCAGAAGAGGCAATAGTTGCCATTACAGTCTTGAAGAGGAGGCTTGAAAGTTCTCTCAACACACAAGAACAACTTGTAGAAGAGAGAGGATTCTTGAAAAGTATACACTCGCTTGAGATATCTAACTGTCCAACTTGTCTGAACTATTGGAACCCTTTGAAATGAGCTTCCAACTTACATTTATAGAAGAATATGTGAGAAAGAAGAGGAAAGGTCATAATTACATTCCTAAATTGAAGGCCCATGATGTATTTATTGCAGTTAGTTGAACCACTTGAGAAGGTTCCATCATGGGTCATTAATTGCCTGATGACCTAGTCTTCTCAATTAATTAAAAGAATATTTAAATAAAATATTTAAATAATAATAATAAATATTATTATTAAAATATTTAAATAAAAATATTAATTTAATTAACATAATGTTGGGAACCCCCGTTGACCCGTTTGACTTGAAGAGGAGGGGGGTCCATGTGAATAGAGTCTGCACATAGCCAAACTCGATGAGCTTCGAATCCTCTAACTCGGTGTTGCAATCAATTTTGAACCCCACACTAACTCTTTCCTTGCCTTGGTAATCGGCTCTTTTGCATTGAGTCCTTCGAATGGCGAGCTATCAAACTTGATTCTTATCATTTTCCTCTGTTAACTTGAGGCCATTTATGCATTCCACGTTCAAACTTCATGAACCATCACCACAAGCTCCCTGCAAAGTCACCGAGCTCTTCATCCAGCAAACGATCTTACCTTTCCTGGGCTCAAACTCACTTGAATACCGAGCTTAACCCAATACTTCTAAAAAGAATGGTTTTACCACAATGCTCAGGATTCTTCCTCATCATATAACACTTGTAGTAAGAATGTTTTGGCTTTGCCATAATAAGCACAATTTGTACCTTCCAAACGATGAGAAAATGCCATTATCAATAAAGACCTAGTGCTGCCATGATGATGACCCAGGCTCATGCCCGTAACATGTCGATAGACACCCTTAAGACTGATTTTTGGTCAAAGAACCCTTCGGTATTTTGGCAGTGCACTCGCAATCTCGGCTCCAATCAACAATTATGCCACTATTGGGATCTTAGTATGGCATAGGTAGCTGTGAGCTACACAATATACTCATTTTTTCAGAAACTAAAAAGATCTTTATGTTACAATCTGCAACACATAAAAGAAGCCCTTCAAAAAATATATTGAACAACTGGGGCAACCAAGAGGACCTTGGAAAAATGTACAGGTAACAACCATATGAATTCTTCCTTAGTCGTGGATCAAAGCTAATAGAAATAAAGCTAGATAAAATTAGCTTGAAACTACAAAGATAATCATCCATTTGTTAAAAACAAGTTTCTCTCGAACTCGGTAAAGGAATACTTTTATTGTCGATTGACGCACATAATGGAAGGGTATAAATATTTCCTACGCCTGAGTTTCTCAAAGAGACCATTTACAAGTGACAAGGATGTAGCATGCAAAACGGCCAACCGGGTATTTGAGTTGACCTTCACATTCAATTCGCTTCTGAGAAGAAATGCTTTGAGCAATATGAATCGTTCATTCTCGCACCATAATAAACCAACATCTCCCGATTCAAGGAAATTTTATGAAGCCTCGAACAGCGTGACTCAATCCATCATACACGGCAGGTGAATATTTGTTTCCTGCGCACTGCCATAGATCCGAGTTTAGAATAAGGATAAGCCACGCTGGACAACTCGCTTCTTTGGAAGCATTCAAAAGGCTTCTATCAGACCGCAACATGCCCGCCGCATGTGTGTGGGAGCTTGTCTCGCGACCACATCAAGTTCGAGGAATTGCATGTGAGGACGAGGAGAAGGTCGTGGTAGCCGAGAGAAGTATCTTTGGCATAGGTGAACCGATCAGGTCGGACATCTGTTTGTTGCATTCGGTGAAATAGTATCAATGCTTCGTGAGGAAACGCGTGTCTTCTGTAAGCTGCAATTATGGTATTCCATGAGAAGGCGTCTCTTTCATGTGAAAGCATATTCTTGGAAATGCAGGTCCACAATAGTTGAAGATATGTAGACGGGTTTACAGGGATGTTATGCGTGGTAAGCAGAATGTGTGGAGCCTCCTTCACCTATCTCCGTGTCATACTCGATTTTGGCCAGGCTAGACCACCACGTCCAATCTTGTTAAACACTTCAACTGTCTCATTCCCACGTTCCCCGACTTACCTTCCGAGTGACTCGCACAAAGACTCGGACCACTCCAAGCTGCGCGGAATTCCGTTTACATGGCCCATGTGGAAGTCTCATGATGGATAGCCATCGTAATTTTTTTCACTTGCGCGCTTGATCCGATTTCTCCCCTAAGCGAGAGTTTGATCATGGTTTTCCAAAACCAATATTTCTCGCTTGGCGGTGTTTGCCTTATTTTCCACGTTCATACCTCAGTGCGGGATTAACAGCTTGGCCCGCCATCATCAAATTTCTGCTTCTTGACTTGGTCATACCAGCTCCAAATCCCCCTGCGTGGAATTTCTTCTTTGGCTTGCCATCCACGAAAACCCACTTGGCATTGCTCGCCTGAATCTCCCCGCGTGGAATTTCTTCTTTGGCTTGCCATCCACGAAAACCCACTTGGCATTGCTCGCCTTATTTCCCACGTCTGGGATTGGAGTGCGGGTTTTATTATCATTTGGCCAGATTTCATTTTGGACAGATGGCCACCGATTTCCACTTTTCCGCTCAGCGTGAGGAGACATCATTTTCTTGGTGCAAACATTTCAGCTGTAGCTTGTAAGGTGTGATAATTCCGACATAATCCTTTATGCTTACCAACTTAGTGACTCGTTGAAGATGCTCATATAATTGCAAAGCAAATTGTGCCTCATGAATATTCTGATATGAAACAGTTCCACCTCTATGAGATTTTCTTCCATGAGTTGCATCGTAAAACAAGTAAGATCTCGATAGAGAATCTTTGTAATAAATTTCATCAAGTCTCCCGGTAACACTCTCACTGTCACTTAATCGATTTTCATAAAAATATCTTGAAGGAAAATCCTGAATTTGAGGATGCATTCGATGCTGAACAGATAAAAACATAGTTGGACAACCTACTTGTTGGAAGTGCTCAAAAAGGCTTCTCACTATACCGCAACATGCTTGATGCCTGTGCACCGAATGCTCGTCGCCGAGGAAGGTCTGAACAACGTCAGCGAAAATATATATATTGTATTCACTTATACCCGCCCGACATTCTTGTTACACTTTGCGTCGATCTCTACCGAGATCCTTATAGAGTTTCCTTCATTCGTCAATTTTCAACGAGCTATATTTTGCATTAACAAGACCTCATCGAGCTCTTACAACTGAGAGTCTCTACCGAGATGATTTCTGAGATGACTATCAATTTGACACCAGATTCTTTATCAACTCGACCCTGAACTCTTCACTGAGTTGAGATCAACTGGGTGCCTTTCGATGCTAGGTGATCTCTTCATATGCAATTTAGGAATTATTTTTAATTATTGCATCTCGTTAATAACCGAAGGTGGGTTCCTGGGATTATTATTTCATTTTGAACGTGATAGGACCCCATTGTCCAATCTTGCCATGTGTGCAAAATTAGATAACATTTTTGGCGACCTCTCGGGGATGATTGCCTGCTAAGCATGATTCCAGTAGCCTTAAGTCATCCATTGGGCATGGAGTCTATGTTGGAATCCTGAAAGTAGTATGATTTTCTTTGACACATCCCAGAATTTCTTTGAGCATTGCCGATATCCTGGACCTCCTTGGAATGCTAAGCATGAAGTATACTGAATCTGTTGAATGCTTGACATCCATGGAACACTAAAAAAATTTGAATGAAGCAGATTTTGAATGGTTATGGAAGCCTTGAACCTTCTTATCCTTGACACCTTCCAATGATGAAACAATGTGCAGAACAACACAAAACACAACAACAAGGAAAGCAAAGCAACAACACACAACAATATGAATAAGCACTTGGAGGAAAACACCTAATTTAACTGTACATAGGGGTGGAACGCTTCTCAAAAGAAAGCTTTGAGATGTATCCCATTCACATGAATGGGAAGTTCTTCTCCATTGAGCCTAGATATACGGAATGAATTTTCCTCTTTGCAACTTGTGATGATGTATGGCCCACTCCAGAGAGCGTCAAAATTGGCATGTCTGCTTGGTTTGGCCCTGCCTTCATCCCATTTGAGAACTAAATCTCCCTCTTGAAAACACCTATTGGATGCCTTCTTATCAAAATATTTCTTAACTTGAGCCTGATGCTGCTCCAAAGTTTTCATAGCCTTGTCTCGTACTTCCTCTAACTCCATGAGTTCAGAAAACCTTACTGTCAGAGGATCACTCTCTATAACTTCAAGTTGATGAGCTAACTCCAAAGAAGGTAACTCCAATGAGAGTGGGAGTTTTTCCTCTCTTCCATATACAAGAACGAAAGGAGAATTTCCGATGGCCCTTTTAGGTGTGATCCGATCTTCCCATAAGGCGGTCTTAAGCTGTGTATGCCAAGTCCTCTTGTTAGTCTCCATTGTGCGCTTAATAATCCTTATGAGGTTTTTGTTGCTAGACTCAGCCAATCCATTTCCTTGAGGATAGTAATTGGACGAAGTTTTGAGGTATACCCCATTTTTAACAGCCCATTCACTCAATTTCATACCAAGAAAAGCCAGCGCATTGTCTGAAATGACTGTAAACGGAACACCGAACCTCGTCATTATACCCTCCAAAAAATCTAGAACTGCCTTTTCATTGCTCTCTTTTAATGCTACCGCCTCTGTCCATCGAGTAAAATAGTCTGTTGCGGTAAGGACCCACTTATGTCCATCACTGGATGGAGGATTAATCATTCCGATGAAGTCCAACCCCCATTGAACAAAGGGTTGATCCACTTGAATTGGATGCAATGGAAGAGCTGCCAGCTTCTGCTTACCTATGAAAAAGGCACATTCCTTACATTTCCTTACCCAGAGATGGGCATCCTTGAATAAATCTGGCCAATAGTAGCCAGCTCGCATGATCTTGGTAGCTGTTGTTCGTGCGGAATAATGTCCTCCAGATAGGCCATTATGAAACTCTTCTAGTATCTTACTGACCTGTTCTGGTCCTATGCACCGAAGGAGGACGCCGTTCAAATATTTTCGAAAGAGAACGCTATCTACCAAAACATATGGGATAGATTGAAGACGGAAAGTTTGTCTTTGGTTTTTATCCATGTTTGCCGGGTATGCTCCTGAGAAGATGAAATTCTTCATTTTGGATAACCAATCAGCTTGATCAACATCCTCATCAGTATTTAGGAGTGTCACGTCCTCATTACTTTTTGATTCCATGTCTGTTGCAAGTTGCTGACATAAACCCTTACCTCTGATAAGTTTAGTGACTTTGATGTGCACGTCATACTCCATTACCTTCATGATCCATCCAAAGACGCTTTTTGTTCATTTCTTTGTTCAAAAAACTCCTTGACACTGGATGAGACACCATCGATGAATTTTGTTGTTGGACAACATGTACTTGAATTTCTTCAAAGCTCGAATAACCACAAAGATTTTATTTTCAATGAATGAGTATTTGAACTCGTAGTCTTTGAGGGATTGACTGAAGAAAGCGATTGGTTGCTCCATCAGGTTGTTGTTTTGTTGGGTGAGGATCCCTGAAATGCTCTCTTGACCTGCAAAAGCATAAAGGATAAAATATTTGTCAAACTTGGGGTTCACAAGCGTGGGAGCTTGAGAAATGGCTGTTTTGATAGCTTCAAAGCTTTCTCGTCCTTCCTTTGTCCATGAGAATGGCATGTTTTTCTTTAGCATGGCTGTTAGTGGTTTAGCCAATGTCGCGAATTGAGGGATGAATCTCCGCACGAAATTTATGGTTCCCAGAAAACTCTGGAGGCCCTTCTTGTGACTTGGGAGAGATAAGGACATAATTGAATGAATCCTAGTTGGATCGATTGATAATCCTTCTGCTGAAACCACATGCCCCAACAATTTTCCCTCGTGCACTCATGAAAATACATTTCTTGGGGTTAAGTGAAACCCCAAATTCCCTACACCTTTGGAAAACTTTCCTTAGATGCGTGATGTGATCTTCTGCATGCTTAGAGTATACAGTTATATCATCAAGGTAAACTAAAATAATATCGTTGATTAGTCCCTTAAATGCCATGTCCATGGCTCTTTGGAAAGTAGCCCCGGCATTGGACAATCCGAATGGCATTTTATTGTAGGCATACGTGCCCCACTTGGTAGTGAAAGCCGTTTTGAATTGGTCGATTCTTGGACTAGGATTTGATTGTAACCTGAATATCCATCGAGCAAAGAAAATATTTGAGCTCCTACCACCGTTTGAAGGATCTGCTCCATCGATGGAAGAGGATAATGGTCTTTTAATGATGCACGATTCAAATCCCTGAAATCTACGCATAACCGGATCTCTCCGTTCTTCTTCCTCACGGGAACCAAATTGGCTACCCATGAGGAATGCTTGATGGGAAAAATTATATAGGCCTCGATGAGCTTGGTTAGCTCCTTTCTCATTAGTGGCTCAATTTTGGGATTAATTGGTCTCTGTTTCTGACGAACTGGCTTAGCATTAGGATCCAGTTCGATGGTATGTTGTGCTAGACCTAGATCAAAACCACGCAGATATTTATAGCTCCATGCAAAGATGTCATGATACTCTTGACAAAGTTTGATGAAAGCTTCTTTCTCTTCAGAAGTACACACTTTTCCGATCTTAAGAAATTTTTCATTTGATACTTCAACTTCCTCAAAATATTCTTCTTTGACCACCATGTTAGGGCTTTGTCTTGTGGCTTGGTCATCTGAATTGAAAATGGATTTCAAAGTGACTCAACCTTTTGGTAACTTGTTGCTTTTCAATTGAATAATTTTCTCACCATATGACTCCTGCAACTTATCTTGATTCTTTGTAGCAAACTCCACCTCTTCTTGTAGGAAGAGGACAATTTGTTTGTCACTATCAAACACTTGCCAACTACTCACATTATCAGGGACTGCTGGTCGAACCACCATTTTAACAAATTGCTGCCCTTCTTTCATGATATCAACTGGTATGTTGTATTGTGAACCAATTGTAGCAAGCCTATCTGCATCTTGATTTTGATCTCTAGGGATTGCATGGATTCCAAAAGCTTCAAATCTTCAATCAGGTCCCAGACTCGATTCTTATATGATCTTAAAAGATCATTTTTGGATGCACTACGTGCTGAAACTTGATGAACAACTAACTCACTATCTCCAAAAATAGTCAGGGCCTTGATTCCCTTCCTTTGGGCTAGCTGAATTCCTTGCACAAGAGCCTCGTATTCAGCAACATTGTCAGTGTAATCGACCGCAACCGGAAAGATCGAAGTACTTATCTCCCTCTAGAGAAATTAACATAACACTAGCACCGGATCCATTCTTACTTCTTGAGCCATCGAAGAACAATTTCCACAGTCCTTTAGAATCACTTGGTGTTTTGACAAGTTGTGGTATGATCGTATCTTCTTCATGGATACAACAGGTACCTAATCTGTTTCTTCCAAGACCAAAGAAACCAACTTCTTCTTCTGCCAATACATCAGCGTAGGGATCGTACTGATGATCTCTACTTACTTCATCTAGCAAAGTATCAGGGACTTCCTCAACAAGGGTGGTTGGTTCATGATCGACATCTTCCTCTTCTGGATCACCGATGGTGTAATTTCCATTTATGGGACTAGCAGTGTAGGGTTCTACATGATTATGGCAGATTGGTTCTGCCCTTATAGTTACTTTGGTTTCGTATCGAGTCCTGAGAATCATATGTGACCAATCGGATGATAGGTAACCACCCATCTTGGCAGTGAAATCCCGTGATAGGCATATGGAAAAGAGAGGAGGGAGATCGATGACCGATATGTCTTGGGTGAATGAAAAACTTGGGCATGCATGAATGGTAAGTTGAATTCCTTTGATAACCCCAATAGTCTTAACAACTGTGCCATCCAGCTGAACAACCCCTCTTGTAACTGGCGCATATTGTATGCCTAGTACATCTGCAATTTGTTTCGGCATGATAGAGCTACTGGCACCAGAATCGATCATGTAATTATGTACTAGGTGGTCGCCAATGATCAGGGAAATGTAGAATGGCGGTGGTTTGTTTGCCGTAGGAATGATTTTCCCTTCCGGTTGACACAAATTTGTAGCATTTGTCACTCCATGGCTTGGTGATCCGCTGGTTGTACTAAAACTATTCAGAGCTTCTCGCAACAGGTTTCTTTGGGAAGGGATCGAGAGTGCGTCCCACATGGTAACACTCAGATTGGTTTTCTTCATTTGTTCTACTATGCTGAAGGGAATTTCTCCAACTTTGATGACACTTTTTTGGGCATTGGGGTCCTCCTTTGGAAAATGTTTGTTGGGTACCGTGATTCCTGGAGAACCATCTTTCCCTGCGGTGTGGCTAGCTGGTGTTTCTGGTGATTTCTTTCCCACATTTTTATCAACTGCCATTTGAAACCCAGGTTGAGAAGTGGACGCTAGATCAGCTTCGAGAGGTTGAGGCTCCATTGCTCTCTTTTTAGAACGAGTGTTTGTTGCCACTGATGAAGAATCTATATTCAATCCACAAAAATCTTCTGCTTGCCAGTTTAGCAAAGCGGATTCTTCAGGTGCCTGCAGTTGATCTGCTGCTTCTTGTGTAGATGAATTGTTTGTTAACTCTGAAGGGGCAGATACACTTTGAACCATAAGGGCTTGGCTAAGAACCCCATTGGGACAAATATTTTGATTGTGAGGTTGAGAGCAAGGATAACACCATTCGTAGTCTTGAACTAGATTATTTTGAACAGGTACTATAGCTCTAGATGAGCTAGCTGCAAGAGGGTTCTGAAAGTTCAAGGGCCTGACATTTGCAACTTGACTTGTAGTTTGATTTCAAGGCTGATTGTTCCCTTGAAAAGGAGAACGGTTAGCTTGATACTGCTGATTTTGTGGCTGATACGACGATTGTATTGAAATTGTTTCCTTTTGAGTGCAACGAGCTCATTTCCAAAATTTTGCAGTAGTGACTTGACTTCAAATAGGTCATTTGAAGAGGCAGGGGAAGATTGAGATGGTTGCTTGGAGTCTACTGGAATAGGAGCAATGATAGGCTGATGATTCGTAAGATCTGGAGAAAAGGGCATTGGTGGTTGTGGAGCTATCTTTCCAGCATGAATCAAAGAATTCTTTGCACTTATGGCAACTTCGTAAGCATCAGGAAGTGTAGTCCCTCCCATGGACTGGATCATAACTGCTACATCACTATTCAAGGCTCGCAAATAGTACAAGAATGCATTATGCGTAGAAGGCTTTACGAGCGCCGGAATCCTATTCCAAGTCCTGTGGAATCGGAAGTTGAAATCACTCATGTATTCTTGGGAAGCTCTCTTTATAGTAGTAAGTTGTTCCAAAAGTGATAGGTGATCACTTTTGTCTTCAAATTGTTTACATAGCTTTTCTCCCAACTCATCCCAAGTGGTTATAGTGCCAACACCTAACCCGCGAAACCATTGAAGCACTTTTCCCTTGAAAGAGGTAGCAAGAAGTCTAACTGCAACATTGTCTTCGGTGATATTATGTACTTGCATAGATGCTGGCTACATCAAAGATATGCTCCACTGGAGTAACGTGAGTTTCCCCCATGTAGAAGGGTAAACTTTTGAGTGCCGCAACAGGTATCGGGTCACGTTGAGCCAACATAAGAGGAATGCTTGCATTGAAAGGGGGAAAAACTTGGTTCCTCGCCATATCAATGAAAGGTTGATTGTTCCTGGGTGGAGGAAATCTTCCGTAAGGAGGAGTTGAATGACCCCTACTAGGTAAATCTATAACTGGGGATGTGGAAATGCCTCTTCTTCTTCTCTTTGGAGGAGACAAGGAAAGTTCGGTATGCTGATACTTTCCTTTCTTTGAAGAAGCTCTTGTCTGAATTCTTCGCATAAGTTACTGCACTGAGATTTGGAATCTAGAGATATAGAGTCACCAGGTACTTTGACTTGTGTAAGTGAGAAGAGAAGTACCAACTCTGTCCCACCGGGCGTGCCAAAAACTGTTGTCGCCAAATCACTGCACCCTCCGAATGGCCAGGATGTGAATAGGACGTTCGGTGTGATTGGGACACATGGGATCACCTCTCAAGCTGTGGGACTTGGGCTCGAGGTGAACCTCCGGAGAAGGCCGGCTTCCTCTTCCTAAACTAAGTGTTGTACTACTCCTAGTGTAACAAAAATGATTATCTAGTCCTATGCTAACATTTTCATGGGGTTTTAGGGAAAGAGATTTACAGAAATGAAACTATACTAGGGATGGTGATGCACCAGATAAAGGGTGTCTTCAGACTCAGGAAGGGTTAATTTGAAGAGGGTGTGTGCACCACAGGTCAACTTCACCTACTGCAACTTAGAGAGGGTACATGATACCACAAACTAAGAGACACGTGTTCCCTTTGTTAAACTTTATCAGACCGAGAAATATACCAGTTTCCCAGTGAAGAAGGATGAACTCAAGAAGGGTGAATAGACACCACAACTCAACTGCATGCAATACTTCACCACTCGATAAGCACAGAACTCCAAGAACCTGCAATAGAACTTAAACTTGCACAGTGTACCTGCAAGTATGAGAAAGGCACAAAGAAGCACAGAAGGATGAAAGGACCGAGATTAGTCACAAAACACACACTTTTATTGCTTCAATAACATGCACAATGCATCATACATTCAGAAGAGGCAATAGTTGCCATTACAGTCTTGAAGAGGAGGCTTGAAAGTTCTCTCAACACACAAGAACAACTTGTAGAAGAGAGAGGATTCTTGAAAAGTATACACTCGCCTGAGATATCTAACTGTCCAACTTATGCCGAATCATTGGAACCCTTTGAAATGAGCTTCCAACTTACATTTATAGAAGAATATGTGAGAAAGAAGAGGAAAGGTCATAATTACATTCCTAAATTGAAGGCCCATGATGTATTTATTGCGAGCTTAGTTGAACCACTTGAGAAGGTTCCATCATGGGTCATTAATTGCTCGATGACCTAGTCTTCTCAATTAATTAAAAGAATATTTAAATAAAATATTTAAATAATAATAATAAATATTATTATTAAAATATTTAAATAAAAATATTAATTTAATTAACATAATGTTAGGACCCCAGTTGACCCGTTTGACTTGAAGAGGAGGGGGTCCATGTGAATAGTCTCGCACATAGCCAAACTCGATGAGCTTTAAATCCTCTAACTCGGTGTTGCAATCGATTTTGAACCCCACACTAACTCTTTCCTTGCCTTGGTAATCGGGCTCTTTTGCATTGAGTCCTTCGAATGGCGAGCTATCAAACTCGATTCTTATCATTTTCCTCTATTAACTCGAGGCCATTTATGCATTCCACGTTCAAACTTCATGAAACATCACCACGAGCTCCTTGCGAAGTCACCGAGCTCTTCATCTAGCAAACGATCTTACCTTTCCTGGGCTCAAACTCACTTGAATACCGAGCTTAACCCAATACTTCTAAAAAGAATGGTTTTACCACAATGCTCAGGATTCTTCCTCATCATATAACACTTGTAGTAAGAATGTTTTGGCTTTGCCATAATAAGCACAATTTGTACCTTCCAAACGATGAGAAAATGCCATTATCAATAAAGACCTAGTGCTGCCATGATGATGACCTAGGCTCATGCCCGTAACATGTCGATAGACACCCTTAAGATTGATTTTTGGTCAAAGAACCCTTCGGTATTTTGGCAGTGCACTCGAAATCTCGGCTCCAATCAACAATTATGCCACTATTGAGATCTTAGTATGGCATAGGTAGGCATGAGCTACACAATATACTCATTTTTCGAAACTAAAAAGATCTTTATGTTACAATCAACACATAAAAGAAGCCCTTCAAAGAATATATTGAACAATCAGGGCAACCAAGAGGACCTTGGAAAATGTGTACAGTAACAACCATATGAATTCTTCCTTAGTCGTGGATCAAAGCTAATAAAAATAAAGCTAGATAAAATTATCTTGAAACTACAAGATAATCGTCCATTTGTTAAAAACAATTTTCTCTAAACTCGTAAAGGAATACTTTTATTATGCGATTGGACGCACATAATGGAAGGGTATAAATATTGCCTATCGCCTGAAAAGTTTCTCAAAGAGACCATTTACAAGTGACAAGGATGTAGCATGCAAAACGGCCAACCATGTATTTCAGAGTTGACCTTCACATTCAATTCGTTTCAGGAGAAGAAATGTTGAGCAATATGAATCGTTTCATTCTGCACCATAATAAACCAACATCTCCTGATTCAAGGAAATTTTATGAAGCCTCGAACAGCGTGACTCCAATCCATCATACACAACAGTGAATATTTGTTTCCTGCAGCTGCCATAGATCCGAGTTCAGAATAAGGATAAGCCACAGTTGGACAACTTGCTTGCTGGAAGCATTCAAAAGGCTTCTACTGTACTACAACATGCTTGCTACCTGTGCGTGGGAGCTTGTCTCGCGACCACATCAAGTTCAGAATTGTACAGAGGACGAGGAGAAGGTCGTGGCAGCTGGGAGAAGTATGCTGGCATAGGCGAACTGATCAGGTCGGACATCTGTTTGTTGCATTCGGTGAAACAGTATCAACGCTTCGTGAGGAAACACGTGTCTTCTGTAAGCTGCAATTATGGTATTCCATGAGAAGGCGTCTCTTTCATGTGAAAGCATATTCCTAGAAATGCAGGTCCGTAATAGTTGAAGATATGTAGATGGGTTTACAGGGATGTTATGCGTGGTAAGCAGAATGTGTGGAGCCTCCTTCACCTATCTCCGTGTCATACTCGATTTTGGCCAGGCTAGACCACCATGTCCAATCCTGTTAAACACTTCAACTGTCTCATTCCCACGTTCCCCGACTTACCTTTCGAGTGACTCGCACAAAGACTCGGACCACTCCAAGCTGCACGGAATTCCGTTTACATGGCCCGTGTGGAAGTCTCATGATGGATAGCCATCGTAATTTTTTCACTTGGTAGTTTGATCTGATTTCTCCCCTACGCGGAGGTTTGATCATGGTTTGCCAAACCAATATTTCCACGCTTGGTGGTGTTTGCCTTATTTTCCACGTTCATACCTCAGCGTGGGATTAACAACTTGGCCCACCGTCATCAAATTTACGCTTCTTGACTTGGTCATACCAGCTCCAAATCCCCCCCGCGTGGAATTTCTTCTTTGGCTTGCCATCCAGGAAAACCCACTTGGCATTGCTGCCTTGAATCTCCCCCACGTGGAATTTCTTCTTTGGCTTGCCATCCACGAAAACCCACTTGGCATTGCTCGCCTTATTTCCCATGTCTAGGATTGGAGTGCGGGGTTTTATTATCATTTGGCCAGATTTCATTTTGGACAGATGGCCACCGATTTCCACTTTTCCGCTCAGCGTGAGGAGACATCATTTTCTTGGTGCAAACATTTCAGCTGTAGCTTGTAAGGTGTGATAATTCCGACAGAATCCTTTATGCTTGCCAACTTAGTGACTCGTTGAAGATGCTCATATAATTGCAAAGAAAATTGTGCCTCATGAATATTCTGATATGAAATAGTTCCACCTCTATGAGATTCGCTTCCATGAGTTGCATCGTAAAACAAGTAAGGTCTCGATAGAGAATCTTTGTAATAAATTTCATCAAGTCTCCCGGTAACACTCTCACTGTCACTTAATCAATTTTCATAAAAATATCTTGAAGGAAAATCCCGAATTTGAGGATGCATTCGATGCTGATCAGATAAAAACATAGTTGGACAACCTACTTGTTGGAAGTGCTCAAAAAGGCTTCTCACTATACCGCAACATGCTTGCTGCCTGTGCACCGAATGCTCGGCCGAGGAAGGTCTGAACAACGTCAGCAAAAATATATATACTGTATTCACTTATACCCTGGCCCGACATTCTTGTTACCGCCTGCGTCGATCTCTACCGAGATCCTTATAGAGTTTCCTTCATTCGTTAATTTTCAACGAGCTATATTTTGCATTAACAAGACCTCATCGAGCTCTTACAACTGAGAGTCTCTACCGAGATGATTTCCGAGATGACTATCAATTTGACACCGGATTCTTTATCAACTCGACCCTGAACTCTTCACTGAGTTGAGATCAACTGGGTGCCTTTCGATGCTAGGTGATCTCTTCATATGCAATTTAGGAATTATTTTTAATTATTGCATCTCGTTAATAACCGAAGGTGGGTTCCTGGGATTATTATTTCATTTTGAACGTGATAGGACCCCATTGTCCAATCTTGCCATGTGTGCAAAATTGGATAACAATACATTCTCTCTCAACCATGATCCTAGCAAGGGAATGATATTCTCGTACCTTAGCATTTTACACACCTCCTTGACCTCATCCAGGTCATCATTTTGTGCCTTGACCCTCCTTCCTTTTTCCTCCATCCTAGATTTCTCCTTTAGACACTATGGATCTCCCCTTGTAAGCTTCAAATAACATCCATGGTGTCCTGATATATCTCTTTTTGATGCATGGGGTCTGGATACTTTCCATGAATGACCTCCTCCCTTGAAACCAGGTTCTTCTATCTTGGTACCTCTCTTGCGTGCACGCTTCTACCCTTTTTGTTACCAAGATAGGCTCCAAACCTTCATCTTGTGTTACCCGGGGCATCCATTGTATGTCTACTTTCATAATACTGACCATTGCAGCACCCTTGTCCTTTCGATGCTGTTGATTCATATGTTCAAAAAATTCTGGGAACTCATCATACTTATGCTTCTTTCCGCACCACGAGCACTGTAATAGGTCTGTGCATTCACATTTGTAATGTTCTGTAGACCCCCAATTGAAATAGGCTCCGTGTGAGAACTCACTCCTTCCTCCTTCGTGGTTTCCACGACCACCAAATCCATCTCGAAAACCTCTTCCACACGTGCCTCCATCTGTGCGCTCCTCATAACGGTGATCATCACCCTTAGAACTACTTGCAACGCTAGTTTGGCACACCCCATGATCGATGGCCTCATGGATTTGATCAATGAGCCTACAATCCTTAGTATCATGGGTTGTAGAAGTGTAAATATTGTAATAACAAGATACATTATTCTTGATTGCGCACTATAGCAAGGGACATCTACTTGCATCATGGTCCCCATGAAAATCTCACACTCTACCGCCACAGCACGTACTATCCTCCGAGGGAAATTATCCTTAATGTGCCCCTTTATCTCACAATCTATGCACCACAAACCACTGCGAGTTTCATGGACTGAGTTCGCAGAAATTTTTTCCAACTGCTTGGCCATAGTAGCAATCTGAGCCTCCAAGAATGGGCTAACGCCAATATCAACACTACCAATAGCCTCGATGTAGGGCAGCCTCCAATGCCTTGTGCGGGTCTGTAAAAGTTTTATGAGATAAGGCCCTTCTAAAAGGGGTGATCAATCCTCCAACAAACCACTATGCATGTTGTGAAGGATGAATATCATATGATAGTTTAGACAAGAGAGTCTTAAAGTGCACATCATACTCCCGCACACTCTCTGCCATTCCTTGCTAAATCTCCTTCAAAGTGCTGATGCTCTTCTACTCAAACTCAGGAATGTGGAACTTTGCTAATAACGCATTCTTTAAGGCCGTATAATCCACTACTATTTGATGAGGGTCATACTTCCTATACCAGCTATACGTGCACCCTTGCAACGTGGTTGCAAACTAACTAGCCTTTTGTTATGGGGTTGTGGCACCCTTCGCGCACCATAGCAGTTCACATTTTTGAACATGTTCCGCAGCATCCTCAATACCTCTATAATAAGGCAAATGTAGTGACATTTCAAAGAAAACTTGTGGGGGTGGTTGGGGCCCGAATCCTCCCGAGCCAAAGCCTCGCCACCTACGTGTTTCCTCCACCACCTGATCCACTAGGTCCACTAGGTCATGAACCCCCAGGTTCACCAGGCCCAACAGGTCTTGAACCACTAGATCCACTAGACCCACCAGCTCCTACTCCACTTAAACCACCGGATCCACCAGGCCCACTAGTTGCTGAAATGGTCATGCCAAGGGTCCCCACAGCTTCCACCGAGGCGCACCTACGGTCATCAACAATGCCCCACTACCAATAGTATACCCCGCGCCACTTCCACACGTGGGACCAAACACTTGTGTGCCTATGCCTTGCCCGAAAATTCCTAACACTGGGCTGGTGTTTGCAGCCATAGAAGTACCAAATGAGAAATTATACCCCCTTGGTGTAGAATGATCACCTCTTATGTAATCAATCGGATTAGCAATATTATCCCCCTGATATGGAAAACCAAGCACCAAGTTCCGGTCCACCGGTGGGCTCGGATGCGTACAACAGCTTTTCTTTCTCCGTGCGACGAACTCTTATCAGAAGCTGAAGGGATTTCTCTCACATGCTTTCCGGGATGGGGTTACATAGACTTCTCGTGCTCCATGTCCTCAAAGGCATGAACCTCAAATCCTTCTGTGCAATGTACCGCCACCATATATCCATCACACTTTGCAACCTCGTGTTGTCTAGAAATATCCCTTTCACTCGCTTCACCATACTTGAGTTGTCTCTCCTCCCTTTCTTTTTTGCTGCAACATCTGCCATCTTCCTCCACCCTAGCTTCCTTGCCCAGTGCTCAGAATGGTTTAGCCAGCCATTAGGAAAGCCTCTAAACTCATGGTAATCATCAAGATCTTCAAAGCCAGAGGGACAACACATAAAAATGATCCTCTGGGCTCCCTCATAAACTCAAACTCAGCAACCTTCGACAAGAATATGTGGAAATGGCATACTCTAGAGTGTAGCTAGCCAATACTCCTTTCCACCAATGATCCACAGCACGGGTCCACGTCAGATCTACATCCTGTAGCCTTTGGTACTCTTCTTGGGTCCACACATGTGATCTACAATGCCAACTTGATCTAGAAGCATAGGATGAGAGCCATTCATACAGTTCCACAGGGAAACAACAGAAAAAAAGTTTCGTATAGATCATGGTAGAGATTCTCTTTTACCCATCTATGTGCATTAAACTCAGGTCCAGTATTGAATCTCTAAGAAAATTCATCCTCCATGCTCTTGAACCATGATTCAACATTTTCCAATGTTAGCCGCTCTGCCATTACTCATTATACGAGATCATGATGTATGCTAGATCCCACTACAACTTTCAAAAGAGGTTCTGGCAATGGAACCAAGATGTAGTAATTTTTACTCCTATCCCAAAAGAAAGGAATCCCATATGCGCCGGCCTATCACCCAACGAAAACCAGGTGCTCACTCGAGGCATGCGCGAGTACGAAGTCTCTCTTTAATGTGAGTTTAGAGGAAACATCATCTATGATTAGTGTAGGATATTTCAAAGGGGAAGACATACATGAACCATAGGGATCGAAACAACCTCTAGATCCTTGCAGGTCACTTCGAGATCGGGTGCTTAACGAATCCATAGCATGTATTGTGACAAAAAATAAACATACAATCATTCATACTTAGCATGAAAGGAAAGAGAACTCATAAGAGAGAAATATGAATTAGAACCATTGATATTCATGTATATATTATAATAGGTAACCTTATTACATCCATGAAACCTTTACGAGAGGGTCGCAGAGAAGCAGACCGTAGTCATGCATTGCACTAGACTTAATGTAACTACGCTTCCCAAAAGAAACTTTACAACCCCTAGGACTAATGCATTCTCTCCCAAATACAACCATTCACCGACGAGTCCTTGAAACATTTCTCGCGAGCTCCGCTCACTCTCTAGATATCCATCTCTATGTGTATATGTATATGTGTATTTTTTTCTCTATAGGTGCTTGTATTTATATCTTTCCTAGATTGCCAACCTGTTCTCCAGCGTCCTCAGATCCGGTGCCAAGTGTTTGAATGTGGTCCTCCATGCGAGCATGCTTCTCCAGGCCTGAGCTCTCCACCTTATTCCATGATGTTCTTCTGAATATTCCATCGTAAGCATGCTCCATCTTGGGCCAACCTGTCACCAGGCTGACATCTTATCCATGTGCAACCGGTCATGCTTTTCACGTGTTTTGCTCCTGGACATCCAAAATGACTAAGTCCTTATCCTTTCATGCGTCATGCGTGCTACATGCTTCCTTATACCCTTCTCTTGCGTGCTTTTTCCTTGCGCGCCATTCCATAATTGGGACCTTGCACGCCTACATGCCTTCATACTTGGCCAATATTCCAAGGGCCCAACAATTTTAATCTAGTTAGGAGGACTAAAACACTGTAAATGAACTAAAGCAATATGAAATAAATGTAAATAAATTATTCTAGATGAAATAAAACCCTAATGTGTAAGAGAAGAGTAAGGAAAAGACTCATCTGATAATAGAAGACTGTCACACAATTTCATAGATTTGGAAACAAAATATAGAAGTGCAGATGAACCCTCAGAGACCCTATGAAGGGAAATCTATATTGTCTGTGATAACACAGGCACCTGGGAGTGTACTAGGGCACCCCGGTCTATAATTTGGGCACTCAGAACTATGTAAATGCTCAAAACCTCAATCTGGTATGGTCGATAAATGTCTTGAGTACTTTCCATCTATCGTGGTGGATTCATCGATGAATTGGAGAATGACTATAATTCCAGAGAGAAGTATAAAATCCTAGAAAAATGAAAGATGGATATGAATGGGTCAGACTGACCTCACCACCAAACTAGTGGTCTTATTGTTGAGTGTTACACTACATTTTAGACCTAGATGTAGTTTTGGTGTGTGTGCATGTCATGCCCTAGGTGCTCTCGTGTCAGTCACACTTTTTGAAGTAGCGAGCAATAATAGCTATAGAAATGTAAGTAGCATGTGTGCATGGAATAGAATGGAATCCCTCCCCTATGAAGTGTGTGTGATGCAAATATCCTAGCTTGAATGCATGACACTATGTGGATGCAAGTGATGCAATGGATGTAACCCTAGATGGAGTGATAGTAGTGATAAGATGCAATGACCTAGGACCCTCATTATGGTCTTATAACTTTATATTTATAGGGATCTCAAGCTTAATTTCATAATTAATCCCGATAAGGCTGACTGAGAAGAAGATAAGGATGACCAACAACTAGAAGTGACCCAAAAGAAGCGAAAGAGGTTGTGCATAGACCGAGGCACCTAAAATGGGACTAGGGCACTTATGATCCCCAGGTTGGGGCACCCTGATTTTAGGATAGAATGTTGAAAGGTCATGAAATGGGCTGATAGGTATCAAGAAATACATGGGAAAGATGAAATAAAAGATAAGAAAAAGGTGGCCAAAAGGTGGGATTAATTAGTACTTTGTACACTTGAGAACCTTTCTAAATAGTAGTATAAGACCAAGGGCTAAATATTGTCTAATGTGCAATATTTGTGTCTACATTTTCCCCCACTTTATGTTGGTGAGCGGAAAGCTTGGTAACATAAAGTAGATAGAGATGCATACTGATAACCATGTAGAGTGTAGAAGAAGATGTGCGATGGACTAGACTCAAGCATGGAATGAAAAAAAAAAATGTGGAGGAGCGTGGATTCTAAAGATGAAAAATGTGTATAAAAAGTGATGAGAGTGAACCTAGGGGAATGCATGTGTAGTTGTTGTTGTGTGTAGTGTACCTGCATGGTTAGTAAAGGAAAATGTTTGTAGCAGTGTGTTGTTATTCATTGTCATTGTTGTATATTGTTGTTGCCCCCAATTTGACTACTTGTTTCTCATATGGTGGACCTGCAAGGAGAAAATGATCAAGTAGTCAAATATGTATGTATGTAAAAATGTTGTGTAAAATATGCAAATGTAAAATACGCTAGAATAGAAAGTGTAAATGAGAAAAATGGAACATGTGCACCTGATCCATGTCAAGAAAAAGGGTGTAGAAGGATATCCTGTAGTGTCACAAGTTTTTTGGGTGATCTCATGCCACCCTGGCTGAAGAAGTATAGGGAGGAACCATGATGTATCCTCTAACCTTTAACCACTTCTACTGAAATGTTGGAAGAGATATCTATACTATCCTAGTTTTTGGGTGATCCGATGCCACTAGACAAAGAAGTGTAGAGAGGCACACCCAATGTAACCCCCAGCCTATAACCACTTTGCGGAATTGCGAAGGACACCATGTCCTATTAGGCCATTGTGTATGGAGTTTCATAGACTAGTCTGAACTCACTCAATGTGTGTGAACTGGTGTAGATACGTTGTGTTAGTAGAAACCATCAATGATGCCCCCTCTTTGGGGGTGCATGCGATGACCTGGAAGGAGAATGCAGCCCCAAAAGAGGACCAACCACACTCGACCTGTAGAACTCTTACCCTAGGGAAAGGAAATTCTTGGTAGATACCAAAGCACACACAAAAGGGATGGATAGCCAATACAAGTGTTAGTCTGAACACATGCATGAAAAATAAGACAAGTGTAAAATACACAAAAATGTAAAAACTACCAAGTAAAGTAGTGTAAACATGCAAGAAAACAAGAATACCGCACAAAGTAGGTTTTAAAACATGGGACATCACTCATGATGTCACAAGACACAAGGCCATCATGGCCAAAAAACAATCAAGTGTGCACACTAGAAAAGGGCAAATCCCATATAATGGAAAACAATGCAAATAAGTAAAAACAAACATGTAGTCATGGAAACATGTAGTCAAAAACAAGTGTTGCACATGGAACACTTGTTAGCATGTCTAAGTGATAACCAATATGTCAAAGTGTGTAGAAGAAAGTAGTAAAATATGCTAAGTACAAAATGAAACAATAACACTTGGATAGATGAATGTGGATGCCCCAACGATTGGTATAGGAAGGGTAGAAGGCGAGCATCCATGCCACGTGTAGAGTCATATATCTGCGATCACACTAGAGAAAAGGCATGAATGCACATGTGTGTATGATAATGACATATAAGAAAGTAAACCTAACATGTAGTAGAATGAGCATGCAAAACACTAGTAAGCAAAAAGTAAATGCTACTAAGACAATGCAGTATGTTGTGGATGGATGGAATGGAATGCAAGATGGAATGATAGGAGAACGTGCCCCCTGAGTGGATGGAAGTGTATGTAGTGAGGTTCATTTTGTTTTCCCCCTCAGTAGTCAATAATGAACCATAAACGAGAGTGTGTCATCATCGGGAAATGGTCGAGTAGTGTTGGTTGTATCTAGCGTGTTGTGATGAGTGTGTATATGTAATGGTGATGAAATGTGACATGTAGAGAGGTGTGTGTGGACCCTATAGCCTAAGCATATACCACGATTGATTGAATGAAGGAGTGATGATTTAGGCCTAAGCGTATATATAAGATGAATGAATGAGATGGGAATGGATATATATGGGGAAGATGGGCGTGGACCCTATAGCCTAAGCATATACCATGACTTTGTTGAATGTAGAGTGATGATTTATCCTAAGCGTATATCACTATGGGATGAATGGATGATGAGATATGTATGAAAATATGTGCGTGGACCCTATAGCCTAAGCGTATACCACGACTTGTTGAATGGAAGAGTGATGATTTAGCCCTAAGTGTATATCACTATAAGTTGAAAAAGAATGGAAGGTGGTGATGTAACTCCATTTGAGGTGTATACCACTAAAATGATATAATAGGTGTGGTGATGTGTTAGCCTAAAGCATATACCACTAAACCTGATAATAAGGATGGGGGACTATTTAACCTAAGGTGTATGTCAATATGTTAGAATGTCATAAGAGGAATGTCACATGGTAAATGTAAGGTCCATTTAGATTAGTAAACCCTCGACATGATGAGTATGGACCGAGTAACTAAAGTGTGTCATAGGGTGTGTGAGTACATCGTATAGAAAACAATGTATAAAATGTACCAAGATATGTGAACGTAAAGTGTAGGAAATGTAATGGAATATGTGGGTAGGTAGAAATAGAATGTGTAATGATGATAGGTAAAACTAGACCCAAGTATAAGGAAATCTAGTGTAGGATGTAGAATAGGTAAGATGTATGAATGCAATGTGGGTGTGTAGGATGTATATGTAACTAGTGTAAAATATAAGATATGATGAGATAGTGTAGGTAGAATATGTGATGGAAAATAGTAGCTAGATCTCATATACAATATGACGTAGTGTAAATGTAGAATGAGAGGATGTAATGTAAAACTAGGCTCATATGACACTAGTGTATATGAAATATGAATGATGTAGTGTAGATGGATGAGGATGGATATATAATGTAAGATGTAGGTTATGGATGATGATAGTGGATGTAAATGTATAAAATGTGTGTAGGTCATGTAGTGTAGTGTGTGGGGTTCAGTGTAATGGTAATCCCTCAATAGTCTAGTGTGAACCGAAGCACTAGGTGCGTCATCGGGTAATGAGGGTGTGATAATATATGATGAAAATGTCGATATGTGAAGAAATGAAAATGTATGAATGTGAGAGGTAGCGATGCGAGAGTGCAGGAGGGGGTGAGTGTCTAATGGCTATGCCCCCTCAACTATTTAGGCAAGAGGAATCATCCAATAAGGTCAGGGATGGATGTCCATCGACCCATGTACATGAGAGGAGGAAAGCATAGAAGGATGCTCTAGTAATGGTGGTATAGGAGATAAGTGTTATGCGGGGAATGAATCCGATATGTATGCGAGGGGTGGATATAAGATGAATTTCATGGCATAGTAAAGTGCATAGGTGAGGGAGATCGAGGAAATGGTGTGCATAAAGGGAAGGATGATCAACATGGGATAAAACATGGTGGTGATTTATGACGAGAGGCGGTAATAGGTTTAGGAATAGGTGGAATGTCGGTGTGTAGGACTAATGGAGTGATGTGACAACATGGGAGTCAATTGATGGTGATGAAAGAGGAATAGGATGTGGTGTTGGTAATGGCAGAGAGGATTTGTGTAAGTAGGAGGGGAGGCACGGTAGCGAGAATGAGAAGGTGTCGAGAGAGTGGAGGGCTAGGAAGGACTCATTAATGGCGATAACTTGATTTTTGTAAATAAATTTGAGATGCAAGTGGGTCATAGAGATAATATCTTGGGATTTACGAATCCAATTGAGGCCCAGTAGGTCACATCCATTGACTATTGGACTAACAAGGCAAGGGATGAGAAGAGTAAGAGGGCCAAATGATATAACTTAACAACACCAAAAGGTCTATTGAATGGATAATCGATGTCTGATGGAGGGTAACCAATAGACCATAAAAAGGGAAATGAACATGCACTAATAGGGAAGAGGGATCAATCTTAGTGTTGTTAATAGAGTTTGAACCAATAGTTGCTTGTATATATGCAAATGGTCAGAGGTGAACGAAGTATGATAATCGACATTAGAAAAAGAGATGACAGGTGTCTTTGTATTAGTGCTAGCGACTAAGAAATCAAGTGTACCCCACGGCCGGAGGGTGTGGCATGACATGGTAAGTGTGATTAAAGTTAAGAATATGTGGGATTTTTGTCATGTTGATGGGAATCATTATTAAAAAGTTTGATTTTACCCTTATCTTGGGAGGGAGTAGGGCTAGTAGGTTTGGGAAATTCAAGTTGATCATTGTCATGAGATCTTGTATAATGGTGCGAGTTTGAGACATTGATTAGTAGAGTGTCCCACAAACAATGATAAATCACAATGGAAATTTTCATTATAGTTGCATCCTTTGGGTCGGGATGGGTCTAATTCGAGTGGGGAGGAAGGGTAATGAGGTTGTTGTCGAGGAGTTGTTTTAATATGAGATGTGGTGCCATAGGGAGGTTAGTAAATGTACGCCAAGGTGGTTGGGATGGTGCCTCCTTAGAAGGTGTAACAACATTGACTATGAGTTTAGTGTCGATAGGATTAGATGTAGAGGGTTTAAATGGTGTCTTGTTTGGAAAATGAGAGGAGGATGAAGGTTGTTCCTAATACTTTAGTTTTCCAATAGAGAGAAGCTTAGATTCACGAAGCTTAAGAGTATGACACAATTGGTCAAAAGAAAAAAGGTTCAAAGAGAACACTTTCATAGAGAGGTGGTAAAAGGATTTGTATAAATAAATCTTATAACTCAAAATCGGCAAGGACATGTTAGTCATTTTGGCAAGATTATTTTTGTAGTGCAAAACATAATTAGTAAAGTGCTCATTTGGTCCCTGTTTAAGTTGTGCTAATTGGGCGTAGGTCATCTTAGAACCGATGTTGATGGAGAATTGTGTGAGAAAAGCATCGGTGAGATAGGTAAAGGAGGTGATGGAATGAACAGTAAATCATAGAACCAACACATGGCGTAGTCATGGAGACTATGAGGAAAAATTTGGCTAAAAGGAGGTGATCATCAACAAAATCGAGACAAACAACATGAAATGCATGGAGATGCTCTTGTGGGTCACCATGTCCATTAAAAATGGGCAATTTAGGGGTGAAAAGTTAGGAGGAAGAGGGTAAGTAGAAATAAGAGGTGAAAATGGGGTATGCAACAACAAGGTAGAATCTAAAGAGGGAGATGTGGTGGCCTGTTGCAGCTTATGAATTTGAGCCTGGAGATCGTGATATAAGGAGGTTAAATCCTTGATTGCCAATAGAGGATGTTTGTTGCTGATGTGAGACCAAAGGAGGGGTGAAGTGATTAGTTGGAGTGGGAACCAAAACTAGAACAATAGAAATGGGTGGAAGCATAGAGGCGGGTGGTTGGGTGGGAAAAGCTATAGAAGGGTTGAGCTCAACCAAGTTAGTGGCCTCTTCACGAGCCACATGCAAAAGTAAATCTAAATCATGTGGGCATTCAACAAGGTGATCATTGATGGCTTTAAGGTGAGATTTAGTAAATTCCTCATGAGTTTGAGCCATGGGAAAAGGGGAAACTACACCTCAGAAGGTGTGATAAAGAAACGTTGGGTTCACCAAAATGATTAACAAAAATAATGATATTCCTAGATGGCCTAAAGGGGTATCTAGGGTATTAATGTTAATCTAGTTAGGAGGACTAAAACGCTATAAATGGACTAAAGAATGAAATAAATGTAAATAAATTATTCTAGATGAAATGAAACCTAATGTGCAAGAGAAGAGTAATGAAAAGACTTAGTTGATAACAGAAGACTATCGCATAGTGTCGCATATATGGAAATAAAATCTAGAAGTGTAGACAAACCCTCAGAGACCCTACGAAGGGCAGATCTAGATAGTCCGAGATGAAACAGGCACCTGAGAGTGTACTGGGGTGCCCTGGGAACCCTGGTCTGTAATCTAGGTGCTCGAAACAACGTAAATGCTCAAAACCTCAATCTAGTATGGTCAAATGTCTCTAAGTACTTCCTGTTTGTCATGCTTGGATTCATCAGATGAACTAGAGAATGACCCATAATGCAAGGAGAAGTATCAAACCATAGAAAAATGAAAGATGCATATGAATGGGTCAAAATGACCTCAACCACCAAACTAGTGGTCTTATTGTTGAGCATGTTGCACTACATTTCACTCGGATGTAGTTATGGTGTGTGTATGCATGTCGTGCCCTAGGTGCTCTCATGCTAGTCGCACTTTGTGAAGTAGTGAGCAATAATAGCTATAGAAATGTAAGTAACATGTGTGCATGGAATATAATGGAATCCCTCCCCTATGAAGTGTGTGTGATGTATATCTCCTAGCTTGAATGCATGACACTATGTGGATGCAAGTGATGCAATGGATGCAACCCTAGATGGAGTGATAATAGTGATAAGATGCAATGACCTAGGACCCTCATTATGGTCTTATAACTTTATATTTATAGGGCTCTCAAGCTTAATTTCATAATTAATCTCGACAAGGCCAACTAAGAAGAAGATAAGGATGACCAACAACTAGAAGTGACCCAAAAAGAAGTGAAAGAGGTTATGCATAGACCAGGGGGTGCCCAAAAATGGGACCAACACTTTGGGGGCCCCAAGATACTGGTTGGGGTGCCCTAATTTCAGGGATAGAATGTCGGAAAGGTCATGAAATGGGTTGATAGGTATCGAGAAATATGCGAGAAAGATGAAATAAAAGATAAGAAAAAGGTGGCCAAAAGGTGGGATTAATTAGTACTTTGTACACTTGAGAACCTTCTAAATAGTAGTATAAGGCTAGACTAAATATTTTCTAATGTGCAATATTTGATTTTGTCTATACTATTACGTGTTTACATTCTCTTCTTGTGTCCTAGCTTACACATTGCTTTCTACATACATTTTTGACATTTGCACTAACACTTTTTTCCTATCCATTTCTCTTGCACGTGCCTTGGTTTTTACTAAGAACACTCCCTCCCCCTATAGCATATTAGTTACTGTTCAACGGTTGGTCCTCCTTTGGGCTGCATAATCCTTTTGATGTCACATGCACCCCAAACGAGGGGGCCATCATTGGGTGAATCAATCACCCATTCAATATTTTACTGATCACGAGCTTCAACACGCTTAATATTGGTACAACAAAATACTTAGTCTCGAAATGGCCTGTAATCGACTAGGGTCTTGAGAGAGACACATACACCAAAGTGCCTGGACATAGACAGTAGCACTGAGCGCCTCGACCCTTCCTAGGCACCTATGACCAGGGTAGTTACACATTTTTTCTCAGTTTGGTATAGTTCAAAGAAGTTTACACGATGGATTTTATTGGATAGACACCGTTCTTCAAAGACACTTGGCATGCATGCATTACACCTTATTTTCTACTTTCATGTTGGATCGAACTAGATAAGATTTACACACACCATATGTAGTGGTGTTTATACTTCAAGAAGTAGTCAAAGGTTGGATAATGACACTAGACATTTCTCCCTACACTTATTTCGCACTTGGCATGAGATCACCCACAAAAACTCGTACTTGGCACAACTAGCATGAGATCACCCAAAAACTCGTTCTTGGCATGAGATCACCCAAAAACGCACTCTTCTACAACATCTTCAGGATCCTTTCTATCTCTTTCACTCATCATATATCAGGTGTACATGTTCTTTTTGCATTTTTACATACTTTTATAAATTCTCTTTTACATGTTTTGATCAAATTTTTCATATACATGTATTTGACTACTTTTAGTTCTTCTCTTTTGTAGGTCCTGTCCTTATGGGAAGCATTAGTCACATCAATCACACATCATCACACATCAAGTGACATCAACAACATATATAAATTCGACATCTACACATATGCTTTCACCCCTACGGTCATGGTCATTTTCACTTCCTCTTCTCTAGCTTCCACGCTTCACTTTTTGTCACTCCACGCTTTTTCTTGTTTCCTTGACAAGATTTTTGCCATAGATATACATAGTTATTAGGTACGCATCTTCTATCAACTTTATGTTATCAAATTTTTTTTGTACAACATAAAGTGGGGGCAAATATAGACACTTTCGATCACGAATTTGGGTATATTTCTAGTCCTGATCACATACCACTATTCATATGATTCCTAAGTGATAAAAGTACTAATTGATCACTGTCTTTGGCCTCTTTGCTTTCTTTCTATTTTCCTTCTTGGTCTTACACTCCTTACCCAGTCTGTCTTTTGGTACTTCTACATTTTTGACTCGAACACCAACACCCAACTAGGACGCCAAAGACTCCAATTTGCCCCATCTCCTCTAGGCTTCCCCAACCACTTTGTACTTTACTCACATATTTTAGGTCTTTTATAGCCATTTGGGCATCTTGCTTTTTACTAGTCATCCTTTTAGTGTTTAATTACAAAACTCAAGCAAGGGAATCATATAAATACAAATATTTGTGACCATAATAAAGGACCAAGCACTAAGCATCTATTGCTACCACCTAATGTTACATTTAAAGGCATTCTAAGAGCACTCAAGCATCCATCTAGCTCCACACAAGGGATAAGGGATTACATTATTCTGCATACACTTCATAGGAGGGGAAGTTCATTTTTCCATGCACATATCTATCTACATTTTCTACATCTAGTTATTGCTCGCTATTCAAGTGTGTTTGGCACAAGAGCTACCTAGGCACGATTCTACACACACACATAACTACATGGAGTCTAATATGCGGTCAATGCCCGAATCGTAAGTTCACTTAGTCGTGTGACCGTCAGGGTCATTCTGAATCCACATTTTCATCTTTTTATTTTTAGGATTTGATGTGTTTTTTGGTTTTGTAGGTGCTTGTTTCTTCTTGCAAGTTTCAGTCGAATAACATTGAAATTCCTAGACATACAAGAGATCAAAGGTGAAAACCATTGAACATCTTATGAATTTCTGAAATTGGGTTTCACAACTTTTGAGAAGTCATAGACAGCGAGAATAGGTCTCTTGCACCCTAGGTGCCCTTGACCCCGCATAGGCGCCTGGTCCCGGCATTTACATTACTGCATTTTTAGGTTTGAGTGCGACATCCTACTCCTCTATTCCAATAGTTTTCTAGATTGGCACAACTTTGACATCACTGCGAATCATCTAAGTATTTTATTCCCTTCATTAGCAAATAGGGTTTTAAATTTAAATTGCTTATTTTCTTGGATCAAATCTATAATTAATTGTTTATATCATTACTGTTGGTACATATTTAGGTTTAATATTTATTTATTTCAATATTTTCTTAATCATATGAGAATCTTGACCCATGGCACATTTTTTGAGGTTTTTTTATCCCTTTTCCCTTAACCCAACATCCAAGGGGATAGTGGGGACAAAAAAATGCATCCATGCTCATAGAGTTAGACCTTGACTATGTATAAAACCTCATCTCTGCTCTTGAAATCTTATCTCAATATTCTTACCTTTTTGGTGAAGTTTTCACTTTCCAGTTGATCTAGACAAGAGAATTTTCTAAAATTTGGAGCAAAGAGCATCCTAGATAAAAACCTAAACATCGAGAGCATTTCCATCCCATTATAATAGCTAGAGGATCACATTGTACCACGTCCTCACATTCTAAAAATAGTAATTTTTAGAAATGGGATAATTTCTATGTTAGCATCACTACTTTCATGATGTAAATACTCAAAAGTGATAATTTGAGAAACTTTCCAAAAATAGACATTCTAGGTGGGACCTTCTAAAAATAATAAGGGTTAGGATTGGGGTCAAATCATTCATGCTCATCCATCTACCATCCATTTCACTAACTTCAGTCACCATGAAGATCAAATACTCAAGTTTAGAGCCAATTTCCACATTAAACACTGAGTATCCCTATGTGGGTGATTGTGATGTGACAAACATGGACTTGGAGGATATAAAAGCTAGGATGTTGAGTGAACCTCATGAACCTATGGAGTAAAGTATCTTCTCAAGTGGGATATAGAAAGTAGGCGGTCATTTATTTTTCATTAAAAGCATATAGCTAGTCCTAGCTTGTGCCCAACACTATGACCCAAACTCAAGAATAATTTTGGCAGATGAAAATTCAATTCTAGTAGTCCTCACTCTGAAAGGTATCTCTCAATGTCTGCAAATTCCCACTTACAAAAACATGGCGATCAGCTCCCGGAATTTTCATCTCAAGAATGGATTCATTTTTGTAAGGCTCCACATATTTCACCAAAGGAAATCTCTTCATCATTAGAAACTTCTTCATCCTCAGATTGAGCACTCTTATTCTCTCTCTTCTTCCCTCTCTTTCTACATTCTAATTCTTCTTTGGGAATGTAATTTTTGAATTTTTATATTATTCACTTAAGTGGCCTTTTAATTTTGCATTGTAAGAGTTATTTTTCATTAATAATAAAAGGACTCATCTTTATTCTTATAGGAATATGAAAGGTCACAAGTGGTAGGAATGTGAAAATTCACTTAGGGGAAGATGAAGAGACATTTTATAAGGCTATATATTAGGATGGATTCTCCATTCTAAGGGGTTTGATAAATTTTGTTCTCATACTACAAGTATGAAAATATTTCTTCTATTACATTGTTTATGTTCTTGTACTTCTTATTTTTCAACTATGTAGACTTTGTAATCTTGTATAACCAAGAAATAACTTTGTATCTTTGAGGAATATATCAATAGAACATTATGTCTTTGATTTTTTAATCAAATCTATTGTGATCCCCAATGTTATGATTAAGATCCATGTGCGGAAAAGAAAGTCCTCCTAGAGGTGGAACACCTTAAATACCTTCTCTCACATTGAGATAATGCCTCGCGTGCTTATCGGTTGGGTTCCTCTAAATTTTCCACACCACCATTCTCCCTCGTAGGTTTGTGGCCACAATGTTCCTAAGCACCACTAATGTATAAAGGTATATTTTAGATTATATATATAAGGTGTATATGTATACATATACCTTATATATATAAAAGGTATATTTTGGATTATATATATATATATATATATATATATATATATATATATATATAGCTTACACCGTTATTTCTCTTCCTATTGGATGTGGGCCTACTCTAGTTAATTTCAATGAAGTTTACAAGTTCCTACTCACTACCTTAACCCTCTCTCCCTATATTCTTATCTCCCCGCACCTCTCCCCAAGAAAATTGCTCCTTGTATTTACAAGCAATTTGCCATAGGTTTAGTAGAGTATTCCTATGTGATCGCCACCTTAATCACCAAAATTTTTACTTTTCAATGCATTCAATCAACGAGAGCCTCCTCATTGCCAAGAGGATGAATCTAGTCCCATGACCGTTGGTGAAAACCGCTAATTTTCCCTTGCGACAATTTTTTTTCCCAATAGAGGGTAAAGGTTATCTCGAGTAACATATTTATTCCATTCATGCTACTTGTTGAGGCTCGCTTATAATGATCTTATTATTACTTGTTGTGTAATGGTTCTATGATCTACCTATTCACTTTATAAGGGATTTCAATCCATTGGTTATCAATTTCTTGCACACTTTTCTATCAATATTGGTGATAAGATTTCATATGCTTATATGGATAAGGTGCAACAAGGCTCTAATGAACTAATTAATGACTATGTTTTATGACAGAGAACCATGCTTACTAAGATGAACACTATACTTCGAGATGATGAGCTTTAAGATTTATTTACTCAAATTATTCTATCTCCTTGCCGATAATCGATTATGTTTGAAAATTATGATTTTTGATGAGATATGTCACACTTTAAGAGAATAAGAGGTGCATTTCTTTACATTAAACAATATTAAGCACGTGTCTACCAATCCTAATACATATACATAAAAAAATCAAGTCAAATATAATTATAAAGTCAGACCTAATGATAACAAGAATAGTAATAAAGTTATTTTTAATGACATATATCAACCTATAAAGCTTTAGTTGTAAGCTTATTCTCAAAGTAATTCATAGGGTTTCCTACTACCACAAGTGACCTTATAAATTTTTCTAGAGAGTAACCTTATATCTCCCCCTCCTCATGTTGAGGTTGGTACAAACAAGCCTCAAAACAATTTTTTTGACTCTAATTCCTATTGTGACTTCCAAAGATGTATTAGATGTTAATAATGAATACTTTAAGATTTTTCATGTTACACAAGACCTCATTAATCCTAATACAATTGAATTTGACTCTTATCGGAAGAAAATTAAGCCTCCTACCAATAATAGCTCTAACCTTAAGATATTCAATGATCCACTTCCTAATCATCACAATTATGAATCTAAGAGCACTTCAAAGGTGCATCATACTTATAGGGATCCTCCTCCTCTTGATGCATATGATCATCCACTCTTTTCTCTAAAATTACTTATGTTATGCCTCCTAGGCCTACTATCACATTTGATAAGACTGATATTATTGATGATGTCATCTCTCATACAATCTATGTTCCAGCCTTTGTTAGTCTAAGTCATATCCATAGTGTCTTAATTAATAACATATCTAAACACAATATATGTAATTTCCAATCACTTGCTTCTTTGGAAGCTTTACTTGTAAGGAAAATACTTGGATAAATAAGTTATCGACAATAAGAGAACACCAATGAACACAATATTGCGGATAAATGATCACAATATGGAATTAGAATAACTTAGTTTCTTAGAGGGGCAACCTTCAAACCATAAAATAAGACTCAAATGCTCAACGATGATGAACTACTACCTAATAACCCTTATATATACTATTCTTATGTTATGGCCTTCACAAAGGCCGATCCACTAATTATAATATAACATATATGAAAGAGATACATCATGATAAGAAGTGATGATAGCCACAAGCTCGGTAGCATATATGATTAAGGGGTAGCATGCCCATCCCCTTTGAAGAAACATTGTCCCCAATGTTGAGAAGCTCTGGATGCTACTGTAGGAAATTTGCATCCTCCCAAGTTGCATCTTCATTGTCTAGATTTTTCCACTTGATTAAATACTTAGTGATGACCCTTGTCATTAATCACTTATTAGGTGTTTGAAGGATGCATTTAGGTTCCAAGATGACTCTCCCCTCCTCATCGAACTCAAGTAACATTGTTTGGGCTGATACCCTCTGTCCAATTACTTTCTTCAAGAAAGAAACATGAAAGACTGGATGTATTATGGTTGTTTGCGGAAGTTCTAATTTGTATGCTACAATACCGATATTCTACAATACTTGATAGGGGCCATAATACTTAGGTGAAAGTTTGTTATCCTTATGTTGTTGTTTCAAAGACATTTACTTTTATGGTTGTAAACACACAAAACCTAGTCACCGACTTCAAAATGCCTTTCAAAGATCGATGTTGATCAGCCCTCTGTTGCATGTAGTTATGTGTCATGGCCAAGTTCTCCTTGAGACTAGAGAGGAACTCTTATTGATGTTGAATGTGTTCTTCCACTGATCTAACCATTGGTTTTCCTCTCAACGATGATGTGATGGATGGTGGATGATACCCATAGAGTGCCAAAAAGGAGACATTTTGGATGAAGTATGGAAGGAAGTGTTATACCACCATTCTACAAGTGGCAGACATTGGACCCATATTGCTTGTTTATATGAGGTGAAGCAATAAAGATATCCCTCAAAACACTTATTTACAACTTCTATTTTCCCATCATATTGGGGATGATAAGAAGAGCTACGAGCTAACTAAGTACCCAAACATGAGAATAAATCAGTCCAAAAATTACTAGTAAATATAGGGTCCCGATCACTTACTATAATCTTCGGTGTCCCATGTAGCTTCTGAATTGTGTCCATGAAGGCTGTTGCTATTATGCTTGCAGCAAATGGGTGTGATAAGGAAAAAAATGAGCGTATTTGGTGATTCTATCCACCACAACCATGATGACATTTTTTCCTTCAAATTTAGGTAATTCCCGTGATGAAGTCCATGGAAACCTCTTCCCACCACCACTGGCTAGGAATAGATAGAGGTTATACAAGACCCGTGGACCAAATTGTTTCACCCTTATTTTCTTGATAGACCATGTATTCAACCACAAAGTTTTGGGCATCCTCTTTGAGCCCTTCCTAGAAGAAATATTGTTTGAGTCGATGATATAAGTCTTCAAGAATCCAGTGCCCCCTAATGCGAGAAGCATGAAGCTCAAATAGAACCCTATTTTTAAGGGTGGAGTTCTTACATAGGTATAATCTATCTTTATACCATAAAACATCCCCTTTCCATACAAATTTTTCAGACATGCTTGGATCATTCTGGATATTATGAATGAGGTTTTGTGTAGTTGGGTCATTTATCCATTCGGACCTTGCCTCCTCTACCCAATCTTCCTGTAAGATGGATATGGCACATAACAATGCTACAACTGATTCATCTTTCCTAGACAAAGCATCCGTGACTACATTATCCTTCCCTTTCTTGTAGATAATATCAAAATCATATCCAAACATCTTTGAGACCCATTTTTGTTGTTCTTCATATGATAAGTGCTGCTCCAAGAAGTATTTCAGACCATCATAATTTGTCTATACTTTAAAGCGTCTTCCTATGAGATATGGTCTCCATTGCTTTACTACATGAAGTATGGCTAGCATTTCCTTCTCATAAGTTGGCTTTGAAAAATTATTACCTTTTAATTGAAAACTCTAAAAGGCAATAGGAAGGCCTTCTTTTATGAGAACTACCCCATACTAGAACCTAATGCATCACATTCAACAATGAATGTTTTGGAAAATTTGGAGTAGCCAAGACTGGAGTGGTGCACATGGCCTCCTTTAACTTCTCAAATGCTTTGGTAGCATCCTCATTCCAATGGAAAGAGTCCTTTGATAAAGCTATGAGAGGTGTTTCTATACTTCCATAATGCCTTACGAATCTATGATAATAGCTTGTAAGCCCCAAAAACCCTCAAAGATTCTTTAGGTTTTTTGGAACCTTCCACTCCCTCATGGCCTTGATCTTATTAGGATCCACTTTAACACCTTCATGAGAGACAATGTGACCCAAATATTCAACCTCCTTGAATCCAAAAGAACACTTAGAGGGCTTTGCATAAAGTTGATGTTGCTCAAGGGTTTCCAAAACCTTATTTACATGATGCAAGTGTTCCTCCCATGTTTTTCTATAGATTAATATATCATCAAAGAACACTAAAACAAAATTCCACAGAATGACTTAAAAATAGAATTCATCAAACTTTGAAGTGTAGAAGGTGAATTTTTGAGTCGAAAATGCATTACCAAGAATTCATAATGGCCTTCATGTTTCCAAAAGGAAATTTTATGAACATCCTCATCCTTGATTATGATTTGGTGGTATCCCAGAATGAAGATTGAGCTTTGTAAAGTAAACAACACCATGTAACTCATAAAGAAAATCATCAATTACAGGAATATGAAACTTATCTTTCACTATGTACTTATTAAGTTCCCTATAATCTAGACACATGTGCCACATGTCATCTTTCTTATGCACCATCACTCTTGGATAAGAATAAGCACTCGACTATGATGGATGATTCATGCTTCAACATCACTTGTAAAATCTTCTCAATCTCTCTATTTTGCACATATGGGTACCTATAAGGTCGATGTTGGGCGGTTGGATCCTTGATACTAATTGAATAACATGATCATGATCTCTCTTTGGAGGTAAACCCTTGGGCTTGTTTTCAAACACAACATTACTAGACATTTAGGAGCTAGATAGATAAAATAGTCTAGGCGCACTTCTAACTTATGATTGATGAAGTTGTGAGTACGTCTGAGTCAATCAACACTTTGTGACCCTCTTTTTTAAGAATCCAACCACCCTAAGGGTTTGGGGGTGCTAATGCTTGAAATTGCATGGAATGAGATCGTTGGTTGGGGATCTCTTGACTCCTCCTCTGGCTCGACCATGACCTCTGACTCTTCATCTTCTTCCTTCTCTTCATCTTCACTAGGCCCATCAATGTAGAACAACTTATTTTCAGCACATTTATGTCCTGGTCCATATTTACTGTCATAATTAAAACATAACCCTTTTGCTCTTTTTCTTCAAGTTTTGAGGTGTCAATCGAATCAGGAGGGAGTGCTTTGAAATAAGGCATTGTGATCTATGATATTAGTGAATTTTTTTCACCTTCTTGAAACCAGCTTTTCCTCTACGACATGCCATAATTGTTAGGTTTATGTTAGTGTTAACATTATTTGTAATTAGTTTATTATTATATTATGAGTTGTTTATAAACAACTCATAATTATAATAATCATTATTTGGATTGTAAGTGAAGTTGTTAAAACAACTTCACGTATTTAGTGAGTTGTTATAGGAGGTTTCCTATTTTATAGGAAACTATCCTTCTATATATTTGTCTTTGTATCTTACCATAATATATAAAAATTATTATTTCGGTGTGTATATCTGCTCTTTGTACCATCATTTGGTATCAGAGTGACCATGGATCTGTGAGATATTAGTGAAGGGGCAGTGTTATTCTTTTTCCTGGTGGATGGAAATTTATTTGTGATGAGTTTGTGCTTAGTTGGTTTGGTGATTAAGATTTTAGATTATTAATGGGTCTGTGAAGAAGTGAATTCTAGTACTATTATGGTATGGTAGTATGGTAGTACTGTTATAATTTGACAACATGTATTGTCAATGATCTACGGTGTAAAGAAATATCTTCATGTTCATATCAAGTCTTGGAGATGCGTTGATCTGGTGGATTGCGTGACAACTCGGTTTGGAAGCATATAAAAACAAGAACCATCCTAACGTGGTCTTGATAGTCTCAGATATGATTCAGATCTCGTCCCTATCATATTTCTTCCTCAGCTCGTGTGGACTGGTATATCTATACACATCTGAGAACTGCCATTTCAGGTATCTTCACCTCCTCTCAGGCTACATATTACACATTATTCCTGACTAAAAACTACCGCATCAGATATGATCTTCCTGTACATGTTGTAATTTGTGGTATCTAAAATATCTATGCTCCAAAAGTGGACGATCTATGTAAAGGAGAGGGAGAAGAGCTGGTTGTAATATTTGTATTTTAGTTGCCATATGGGATGGTGGAACCCGTTTGAAGAGTCAGCTTGGTAAAATATTTATTGTGAAAGACAGACGAACAGGTTTGCGATCCATTGGAGATCATACAAAGTTTTATATCGACTTAGCCAACGATCAATTCATTTGTTGATTCTGCATGATTTTATCATAAAAGCATTAACAGCTGGACGGTGGACCTCAACCTTGACATGTTTACTTGTTGGACGGTGGACCTCAAACACCTATGCGTTCAACACGGCCATCTACTATTTAAAGTTCTGTATTCTATAAACACAAGTCTGAGTTATCTATGGTGGTGAATCTATCAGGCATCCATAGTGCAAAAACAAGGCTTCTTCCAGACCTCGTACATCATGCACTGAAAGTCCCAATCTCAGATTTAACCCCGTGTTCATTTCAGGCTCGACAATCAGGACTGTAAGCAATACGTCATCTTCATTTAAAATGGTTCTTTGTGCATATAAAGTGGCTTGTTATTATATCAATATCCATCTATCAAAGATTCAAACAACACTCCACGAAGCAAAAGTCAAAGGTCTGAATTGATACATTTTACCCATCCTACGTTTCATTCCATGAAAAGTGTCGTATAAAGGTATTAGGTCTGTTATTTTTAAGATATAGTTGTCTCTCTATTGGAAATTAGTGAATTGTTCGGTTTAGTATATTATCATCACTTGAGTCAAATAGGTATTAAAATTCTTTTAAGCTTTAAGTTCATTTGGTATTTTAGGTCCTTAGCTTTAGTTTTAAGTTTAGCGTATTTAGTTTGGTTTTGTCTTGAGAGTATAAATGTATTGTAAGTTTATTGTTCATTGAAGTCAATATTGATAGTGTCATCATTTAGTCATTAAATGATTATTTGTATTATCGTTTTGAGTCTAAAGTATCATTGTATTGTCAAGAGTCGATTTTTGTTTAGTCGTCAAAAGTTCATTGTGGGTCAATGCCATTATAAAAAGTGTCGTCTTCCAAAGTTCGAAAATAATTTTTTTGCTCGCATTTCAATTTTGGACGCATTTTCGCTTGTACACGACGTCTAAATTATTGAAGGTATTTTGAGCTTCATGATCACATCCAGCTGAAATAGCAGCATGACATTGGAGGTAGGAAGAAATGGAGGATGGAGGGCTATTAGCACCTCTTGTCGATTACCAACGGTCACATTCAAATTTGGTGGCAGTATTTTATATTATTTCAGTTGTGTGGTGTGTGCAGAATAAAGTGGTGTGTGGTTTCCTTCCCTTGTTTTGATTCAAACAAGGAAGATGTGCATTTTGGATGCTTTGAGGATAGTTTTAAAGGAGGGAAAATGAATCTGAGTGATCCTCTAGCTAATCGCAGAGATCCTTTGACTGTTGTACTTCTAACATCGATCGGCCGGTGAAATCTATCGTTCACTGGAAGTGAAAGCGGGAACTATTGAGTTCACATATGTAGGTGAATCGGTGGAAGTGTGATCATCCGGTATGGGGTTCACTATGGTGAAGCAGATTAGTCATGTGTAGTAAGATCCAAACAACAAGATCCAAGCTAGCAATATGCAAACCTAAAAGTATGTAGAGGCATACGATTCTAGTTCCAGTTCTATGGTGCATTTTTTCCGTGTTCACATTAAGGGGGTGAAGATTAGATATTAATAATGTTCACACTAAGGGGGTGAATGTTAGGAAAATAATGTAGTGTTCACATTATTAATGTGATTATTGTAAAATGAATAATTACGTTAGTAATTATTCATTAATGGTTAGTCATATATATATATATATATATATATATATATATATATATATTGTTATAACCAACAATATATATGCATATATGCTATATTATTAAGTTGGTTGTTAGTAAGATGGTTAAACATATTATTGTTATAAAAAATAATACGTAATTAAGGAATGTTGTTATATTAGTTTCCTATATTGTTATATGCTATCAATCAAACTGTTTGAGGGAGTGCTAGAAATAAGGTGTTACGATCTATGATATTAGTGAAATTTTGTCACTTGTTTGAAACTAATTTTTCCTCTCGCCCGACATGCCATAATCATAGATTCGAAACCTTATGAGGATTGAACATACACATCTCATGATCAATGTGATTCTTAAGACCCCTAAGAAATAGGTCATTCGATTCTCTTCATAATGTTTTCCACCCTCGAGGAAAGGTTTTGGAATTAATGAATGCAATCCTTATGAGATCCTGTTTGTCTTAACTTTGCTAATTGGCTGAAGTAATTCTATGACACACTAGAACTATATTGTAATTGCAAATCTTCTATGAAGACTATCCATATAACATTGAGACCACTCTTTTCCTTTAAGCACATAACCATCGATACTAGACGAATTGGTCAGGTTCGAGATACAAAGATGCCATAGTCATCTTTTGTCCTGATGGAATCTGATGTAGATCAAAGAAATTATCCATTTGGTTAATCTAACTGAGTGGGTCCTCTCTATAAAACTTACGCATCTCCACTTTTAGAAACATGTTACGGGCTTACAGAGTGTTTGTATTTGGATTGGGCATGCTCGAAGATCCACCCTGGCTCATTTGTCTATTACTTTGACCTAAAGATCCACCTTGGTTGATAGAAGTATGATTACCCATTATATGTTTGCTGCATTCTTTGCATGAAATCCTCTAGTATTTTCCAATCCTTTTACATCTTCTTTCTTTGGCCACCCTAGAATCGAGGTCTCACAAGTCAAACTCAAGTTGGCTTACCTTATGGTCCGTCGAGGTAAACCCTAATCTTGAGGAATCTATAGTTACCCCTTCTAACTCCAAATCCTCAAATATTATCTCATCCTTTTTATGGAGTTTTACCTAGAGTGATGGGATTATTTTTGCCTCTTGTGGAAGGTCCCACTATGATGCCCCAAAATAGTAGGATTTAGGGATCAAGGTCAAATTTTTGGGTTTAGGATTTCTATAGGAATTAAGATAAATATAAAAAAACTTAAAGAACAAAATCCAACTAATTTTTTATCATATTTTTGAAAATGTAAAGAACTTGGAAAAATTCTACAATTTGTAGTCTAGGGAGCGAATTTATGAAAAACCCTAAATTTGTAATAAAATTTTCAAAATAAAGAAAAAAAAGTATGAAATTTCTGGGAACCTTACTTGGAATAATTTGTAACTATGGTAAATAAATCTCCAACAAATTCTCTTTGGTTCACAAGATATAGTGGAAACACAAAATTAGGGATTTTACCCTAATTTTGGCCTAGATCACAACTATGATACCACTTGTAAGGAAACTACTTGGATAAATAATTTATCAGTAGCAAGAGAACACTAATGAACACAATATTGCAAATAAATGATCACAATATGCAATTAGAATATCTTAGCCACTTCGAGGGGGCAACCTCCAAACCATACAATAAGACTCAAATGCTCAATGATGATGAACTACTACCTACTAACCCCTATATATACTATTCTTATGTTATGGCCATCACCAAGGCCAACCCACTAATGATAATACAACATATATGAAAGAGATAAATCATGATAAGAAGTTATGATAGCCATCCGTCGACTATATACATCCAATATAATATATATGATTAAGGGCGTAACATTTACTAAGTAACATATGCAATTTGATGTTAAAACTTATTTTGGTCACATCGTCCTCCCTCTTATCGTGGTATCCGCTACTATGAGTATACCCTTCCAGTTAGTTAACGCTTCTCTTATATCAAGTGACATGCTCCTAGGATTCCCTTGGCTTCGTCAACTTAAGGCTATCTATTTGATGCTACATCAACATTTTAAACACATCCTTGAAAATCAATTATGGTTAAGGGTATCCCAAATGAGACACCTTTTCTTAGTCCTTTACTAAGAAAGCATTGATTCTTGTATTTATGCATGTAACACCTACTCATGCCACATTTATATAATATATACCTCACAAGCTTCCTCCTATGTCTCCTACTTTTTTGCAAGTAAAAAGCTCTTAACCATGTCCTAAAGCATCGATTATATGTAATTCATCCTACTCCTAGTGTGTACAATGTTAATTTTAGGTCATGTCCTCTTACAACTACATTTTCTCTCATCACCATCTTGATAATATCATAGGGGTAAAAATTTCTTTTCACAAATACAAATATTCTAAAAATGTAAAAACATTTTAATAATCTAACGAGAACAAAAACATTCAAATATCATTAAAATCCGAACCAAAACCTACATATAAATTAATTTTCTAGTTCTTTACTTTGCATATGATGTTTGTCACATGATTTGATTGATAACATATCCTATATACTCTTTACGTACACGTATTTCATGAGGTGTTTGAGCATGATGTAAGACACACACAATAACCTACATGATGATAACTAATGTCCTAGTCCCTTTCCTAATGGTCTTGCTAATTTGGGGGCATATTCTACAATGTTAGACTTACTATTGTTTCATTACATGGCACTTTTCACTTATTATTCTTTTATTGGATATTGTGTTATATGTTATTTATTTAAACTAATGTAGCTAACACATATATCTTGCGTAAAATAGTATCTCTTGATTTATTCTAGTAAATAAATATTTTGAAAATATAAAAACATTTTAATAATATAATAAGAACAAAAACATTCAAATATGATCAAAATACAAAATCAAGACCCACATATGAATTGATTTGATAGTTTTTAGTTTGCATATTTCATTTGTCACACAAATTGATAGATAACATATTCTATTTACTCTTTACACTTTCACGAGGTGTTTGATCATGATGTAAAACACATACAAGACTCTACATAATGATAGGTGATGGCCTAGTCCCTTTATAAAATAAAAAAATTTGTTTCACAATGTAGAACTAGTATAGACATATTCTAAAAAATTCAAAAACATTCTAAAATATAATTTAAAAAAAAATTTTTTCAAATATTATAAAATACAAAACAAGGACCGACATATGACTTGATTAGCTAGTTCTTTACTTTGTATATGTTGTTTGTCACATGGTTTGATAAATAACATATTCTATATACTCTTTACACACATGCATTTCATGAGGTATTTGAGCATGATGAAAGACACATACATGACTCCAAATGATTATAGCTGATGGCCAAGTCCCTTTCCCAATAGCCTTTTTAATTTGGGGAATCTTCTACACTATCAAGTGTTATTATTTCATTACATGGTGCTTTTCACTTCCTCATTATGCATATATTCTATATTGTGTTATATGTTATTTATTTGGACTGATGTGGTTAACACATGTACCTTGTGTAGAACTAGTATCTATTGATTTATTCTAGAATACAAATATTCTAAAATATTAGAACATTTTAATAAGATAATAAAAATAAAAACATTCAAATATTGTCAAAATACAAAACCAAGACCCGCATATGACTTGATTTGCTAATTCTTTACTTTGCACATGTTGTTTGTCACATGGTTTGATATATAAAAATTCTATTTACTCTTTACACATGCATTTCATGATATATTTGAGCACAATGTGAGACTCTACATGATGATAGGTGATGGTTTAGTTCCTTTCTAAAAATGTAAAAAAATAATTCACGATGTAGAGCTAGTATACAAATATTCTAGAAATAAAAAACATGTTAATAATCTTATAAGAAAAACATTCAAATACTATCAAAATAAAAAATTAGGACTTGTATATGACTTGATTTGCTAGTTATTTACTTTTTATATGTCGTTTGTCACATGGTTTGAAAGATAACATATTATATATAGTCTTTATGCACTTGTATTTCGAGAGGTATTTGAGCATGATGGAAGCCATATACGGGAGTATACACAATGATAGGTGATGGCATAGTCCATTTCTAAAAATATAAATATTTTGTTTCACAATGTAGAACTAGTATATAAGTAATACATAAAAACAAGGAAATTTCAAGAGCTCTTACCAAAATACGCCTTAGCATTTTATGGAAAATTGTAAAAATGCGTTTGAATTCATGGTGAATAACATCAAATTTTGTATAGTCATGTAAGTGAATCAAAATTTTGAACCATGAAATGGTAATGAATGTGTTGAATAACTCATAGAAAAACGTCTCAGAGAAATGAACACACATATGGATGTCGAATGTCCACTATCGAAATAAAAGTGGATGCCTTATGTATGCAAATGTAGACAAGCATCTATAAGGCCACCAACACCATTTGCATCCCGGATGCATGGGTGGAAAGGGAAATAGTCACTTGGCTATAACTTAAACTGACACCTTATTGCACCCAACTAGATGCAAATGCAACTAACCACTTGCAATCAGTAACTAATTCATACCATGTCACACGTGTGCTCAACCAAATGAACATGCCATATGTCCCTATCAGGTTTATAAATAAGAATAAATCTCGTTATGTTTCACTTTTCTCAATATAATTTGTTGTGCTCTCATACTCCTCCCCCTTCTGTCCTAACTTTACTAGCTCAGTGAGTGTCATATACCCTAAGTTTTTCCTAGAAATTTTATGGAGGAAATTTTGTATTTACAATTTTATCTATGTAGAAAAAATAGAGAGATGGATTTTCACAAAGCCATTACAGACACCATGCTCAATATTATTTTCAAATCCCAAACTCGAGTGAGGTTTTAAACAAAACTAAGGTCATTACAGGTTTTTCTTGTCTCAATTTTCAAAGCCACCCCGGAATTTTTTTGAAATAGTTGTAGTCTTCATTGTACCCATGTTCAAAGTAAACCCTAACAAGAGGGCCATGGTGGTGATGGGTATTATCTTCATCAAGGAAGAGCATAAGAAAAATTTGGACGTCGTGCTTAAAAATTGGAATTAAGTGGACATGGATCATCATTTCTTTCCCCCTTCCAGTGGCTCTCTCTTGGATTCTTAAATGTCACCGATTTCAAGAAATTTAAGGATCACTTTTATACTCCTCTGAATTTTATCAATAAACTAGTCAATTGTGAGTCCCACGAAACCATAAAAGTTCCAATGCCCAAATTAGATGCCTTGCAGAGCTCCAATTTCAGATGTTTCGCAATCATCTTGAGGCATCCAAGAAATAAAAATCTTACAAAACCCTAATCAAACAACCTGAAACTAAAGGTTTTAATGTTTATGATAAAGATATTCTTGGTTCTTTTACCATTTGAAAATGAATTTCTAGATATATTAAGACATGTCATTATAGATATCTCATAATATTTTTGTATATAAAATTTAATGCTTAATGTACTATTTTTGAATTGTTAATCGAAGGGAAAGGGACCCTTCAACCCTTATTTACCTATAAAAAAATGTATCATACTATGCTTCTAAATTTGATGGTGCTTTAATATTTTATCATATATGGAAGACAATGTCATACTCTATAACAAATTTGCAAATAAAAATAACAATACTAAAATTATTTTACAATAATGAACAAAATTATATAATCATTACATATGTAGTTTAATATGAGAATTAGTATTTGTAATAAATACTAAACTTTAAAACTCAAGTAGCTGAAACAATCCTCAAACAAATCATTTCTATTAATTTTCATACTTTGTTCCATATCTTACATGAATACGTTATTTTCATTTTCCCAGGTTGTGTGTTCTTTTTGTTTGTCCATCTTTTGACTTAAGCGACACATATGTTTTGTCATAAATTTTCTCAATTTTATCCAACTAGAGCTGCATTTTGTGTTCCTTTCCAAGTTTTCAACTACATATTTCACATCTACATTCAATTGGGGTATCATTACTATTTTCTGGCATAATTGGTTCAATGAATGGATATTTAGTTGCCATGTTAAAATTAAAATACCTTCCGATTTTCCATTTGATTCTATTCCTTTTCTTAGATTTTTGAGTGTTTTCAACTTAAATTGGTGTTTGATGAGTATAAAAATCTTGTGTTAGTCGCGTCTCATCATCGATAAAGTCCTCTAGTCTTCTCTTCCTTAACATAGAATGGTGAGTAGAATTTACAACTGAAGTTGGTGTTTGATGAGAAGTAGAAATGTCTTTTACTAGTTACATCTCATAATTAGGTTTGTCATCCAAAGAGGTACATAACAAGGATCATCCTCTAGTGGAGGTATGTCATCATCAATAATATTATGAAGTGGTGACATGTTATTGAGATTAATTATTTCAGTGTTTTTGCATGAAAAGGGTTTTTCATATTATTATTGAACCTAAATATGAAACTAAAAATGAATAAAAACATATTTAATAACTTAGTACCTATATTTGGTGTGGATGTCAATTGCATTGGTCTTTTTTGTAGCTAGCTAAAATAAGATAATAAGATAATAAGATAATTTGACCCATTATTATAAATCATCACATCAAACTACAACTTATAAACATCTACAACTTGTGAAATAATGTCAAATGCATATAAATGATGTTTATGTAGTCGAATGACTGCAAGACATGGTCACATCAAATTTGCAAGCGATCGACTCGATTTAACTACGTACATAGGATTTTTATGTAGAAGAATAATTATTATGGAGGAGATGGAAAATATGGACTTTTATGAGATCTACCTTCGACCTTGAGCATTAGGAGTCGTATATAGTATATATGTTGGTAATTGTGCCCAGTTTGAGTTTCAAGGTAGCAATGATTTATATTTATAAATATGAAATTTATTTTAAACTATAGGCAAGATGACATAGAAAAGTAGCTTAAATCCACGATTATTTAGGAAAAACGGTGTTGTGTACTACTCCAAATCACCCAATGCCAATTTGAAAAACTGGAATATTCATGAATTAATGAAAAATTTCGCTAAATTTTTCCTGTCAAAAATATAAAAACATTCTAATAATCTAATAGAACAAAAACATTTAAATATTATCAAAATAAAAACTATGATCTACATATGACTTAAATTTCGATTCTTTATTTTACATGTTGTTACGAATATTTGTAATTATTGCTCACATTAATATCTTGTGTGCGTGAGTGAGGTGTTGTGGAGTTACAATAACTCACATAAATATATATTATAAGGTTATTAAACAATTAGTATGTGAGTGATTATAGTTGAGTGAGTTGTTAATAATAACTCACATATAGAAATAGGTTGATATATACGTGAAGGTTGTTCTCCTTGAATATAAGAACAACTACCTCTCCCTCTCTCTCCCATATAGAGGGGGCATGGGCATGGGGCCATCTCTCTATATAGACTTATCTATCTATATCTATGCCATCCAGTCTCTAACCTATAGTCGAGTATCAAGGATCCATTTGTGCTCCGATTGATGGTTGAGAGATGTGTAAATCCTAGATGATTTAATATTGAAGATTATTTGTGAGGGTAAACATAGTTTACTTAGTAATTTTTCATTGTATTTATTGTTTACCTTAGATCATAGTTTGTTACTATGTTACTGTGGTAACTAGTTGTTTTACTTAGGTAAATAATTGTTTATTATTTGGTTAGATTGTTACATTGTTTTATAAAAATATTTGTACTTATGTATAGTTTTTGGTTTATTATGAGGAGTATTGTTACATATGTGTAACCTCTTTCTTGTGTGCATATGGTTGTCCAATGCATATATACATTATGGCCCATATTTTTTTATTAAGGGTGAATATTTTGAGGGTTTTTAGGAAGGAACCACATCCTTCTTGTAAAAATATGGAAACCATCACAAGGAACCTGAGTGAAGAAAATTAATGTATGTTACATCTGCAACATATTTCAACTAGGAGTCCAGTGAGCTACATCTGCAACAAAGTGAAGCCATTTACAAGAGTGTTGCAACTGCAGAGAAGAGCCAAGATCTGCCACTGCAGTGAGGAATATAGATGTCACAAAAATGAATTTTAGAGATGCCACAACTGTGGAAGAACCACCTTTAGGGAGGATCGTGCCTCGGGGGGAATTGAAACCGATTAGGCCAACACACAACTGTGTGACTTGACCACACTTCTCCCACCCGATTGGCTACATTGCAGCCAATATTGCTATGTAATATACTATTTTACATGAATAAAATCATGACATACTACCTCCTTATTTCCTAGTCCTCAACATATGGTATCGTAGAAAGTATTTGAGGAGTCTCGTAAAACAAAAGATGTTGTAGGAGGTTACGAAGTATTGGAGAAGAAAAATGCTTCCATGAGAGCTGTGTTGCCTCTAGAAGCTTCCCGCACCCACCCTACATCCCTAAAACCCTGATTTCTAATTTTATTTGCAAGGAAAGAATTTTTTTGCTTTGGTACCTCCTCCACTAGGAAAAATTGCTTGCTAGAAAAATTTTGGTTTTGAAATTAGAAAAATTAGACAAAATAAATAATTTTTTTCATTCTTCCCCAATAGGGGTTTCTCCACTAAATTTAGTGGACTATTTAGTTTCTAGTAAAGTTATCAAACTACTAAATTTGAAGGTCTCAGTATGCTATAGGTTGAGATCTGCAGATTTACCGTGTCTGATTGAAAGGGCCTCTCGAGATCATGATCGAGCTAGTAGGTGAGTTGGCTCCATTCACGGAGTCAAAGGGCGAGTTAGGTTTTTTCTTAGACCAAGCCACATGGGTATTAAGAAACATTACATCGAGTAATGACCGGGTTAAGAATTGACTCAATGACTTGCATTGAGCTTATATTAATGAGTTTTTCATACAATTGGTGAGTTAAGTGTGTTGCGGTATGTGTTGTCCGCCAAGATGAAGTTTTTAAGATTGTAAGTGGATCCACATCGAGCCATGACAAAAACATTTTATCGAGCCATGTTGCAAATATCCCCGCTTTCTATGCATCTGGTTAACCTTGCATAAAAATCACAATCAAAATCATTGCGAAGGAACCACGCTTCAAATACCTTGTGTAATGGTCAAAGTAACCATTTGTAATTGGGAAATCCATTCCAAAGAAAATATCGTCTACACATCCTTCACTCCACTATGTATAGCTCTAAATCGAGCTCCCGGAGACTTGCAAAAGAAGAAAATAAAATAGTGGTTGAGATATCCACTATCGAGCCACCCTACCTCTTGGGCATACACAACAAAGATCTACACTAAGTGGAAAATAATTGTGGAGGAACAAGCAAGAATAAATGGCGAACAATTAATCCAAAGGTGTTTAAAGAGAGCAGATAACAAGAAGCCAAATCTAGTTTTCTGTACAGACCCTAAACCACTTTGTATTCCTTCTATATTGCCACGCTTGACCTCTCCTCTCATGGCTATGTCACATTTAAAAGTTTAGTCCAATATTGAATATTGTTTAAATATTAATTTTCCATCCCTTATCACATGCACATCATGTGCTTAGTTGATAGTAGAAAGTTTTTAGGGGTAGCAAGCCCTTTGATTTTGACCCCCTAGTCAAACATTATTTTATATATTAAAACTTAGAGGAATTTTTAGCCGAATTGCTAAATATAGTGGAGAAAACCTTCACTAACTCAGTTATTTGTAGCTAAATCCCCCAAATTTAGTGACAAAAACACTAATTTTGGGAATTTTTTCCTCTCGTGGACCCTAAAAATTCATTCCTACCACATTTGTAAAGGGAGGGGTACACGAAAGTGCAAATTTTTAGTATTTTTGTGATTTTTCATAGTGTGAGACATTTTGAGCTCTAGAGGCCACCAAAACCTCACAATTTTTTTTTACCTTCCATTCAATTTTCCCCTTAATCGATTGTAAATAAATATTTTCAATTTTTTTGCATTATTTTATGCTAACAAGCTAACTAGTTGGGAAAAGTCTAACCACCAAATATGGAAAACAATGCTTCAAAATTATTCTTTCCTAACTCATAGATGCTTTGTAGTGACAATTATGCCACATGGAAGACCAAAATTGAACTCAACTCGAGTTTGAAGAAATTTTTCCGATTGCGAATGGTTCAAGAACCAAATTAGAAGTTGATGCAACCCAACAGAGAAAGATTGAAAAGGCCAAACAAAAGGAAAAATTGATAATCTTGTTTGTAGTTTCCGATGATGTGCAACCCCACATTCACAATGATAAAACAACCAAATAAGTGTGGGATAAGTTGAGCATCATGTACAAGGCTAGAAATCAGAACATAATATTGAACTTGCGAGTCATATGTATACACTCAAATTCAAGCCGAACGAGGAAATGGAAGCTTTCTTATAGAGAGTCACAACATTGAGGGCTTCACTTATATCCATGGGAGAGGAGGTTACTGATTCAAATCTCGTGCCCATTATTTTGAGATCACTTCCTTCCTCTTACTACATTTTTGTGATGACACTAAACTTGTCATATCCAACCATCAAATTTTACAAGCTAGTGAATTTGTTGCAGCAAGAAGAGGCAATTTATAATAAATATGAATAAGAAGAGCATGCACTATCTTCTCATTGGAAAGGGAAGGGAAAATCATAGCCTTCCCAAAAGTCCACAAAATAACATCGATAAGGGGATAATAAAAAGAAGTGTCCTATCTACAAATGAGGACATGATTTGAAATATTGTTGGTATAACACATATAAGAAAGGTTCATAAACTAATTCCAAACCTCAAAATCAATAGTCTTTGCAGGGAATTTCACACTACAACCAAAGGCAGAAGAAGGGGAACTAGAGAAAGAAACCCCATCAAAGGCAATGTAGCTGAGCAAGAAGACCATTCAAATGATGAGGACTTCTTGTACACTTGCCCATTCCAATGAACCATCCACATCATCTAGTGCTATCTGGTATGTTGATTCGGGAGCCACTCGACACATGAATGGGCACAAAGATTGGTTTACTACCATGAGGGACACACCTTCAAAAATCATGTTTTGTTAGGTGATGATTCTTCTTACACAATACAAGGTATTGGGAACATTTCTCTACCTCTTGGTTCATGGAATTGTAGATTATTAGATGTATTATATGTCCCTAGCTTAACAAAGAATTTACTATCAGTTAGTTAACTTCTAGATCATAATTTGAATATTGATTTTGATAGTCATTCTGTAAGAAAGTGTGTTTGATTCAAGACAAATCTAGAGGCTTGAAAATTGTTACAAAATCCTCAAATGTGGGATGGATGTTCTAGCTTGATTTTGTCCATAGGGATGATTGGGCACTAGTGGCTAAGAATTCTTCCTCTGCATGGTTTTGGCATTAGATACTTGGTCATATCAGTTTTAGATATCTCGATATACTTTTTCTGTATAATATGGTGAGAGGTTTTCCATCATCAAAAAAAGGATACGAAAAAGTATTCAACGACATAACAATAAAATAACACATAACTTCATTCTAAAAGAGTGCTTATCGAGCTCTAGTTAAGCTTGATTAAGTTCATATCAATCTTTGTGGTCCGATGCAACCTAGTCATTCTAGATTTTAGTATTTCATGCTATGTGTTGATGATTACTCTAGAAAATGTTGATTTTTTGTCTTTGCAAAAAAATTGATGCTTTGAGAACTTCAAAAATCTCAAAGTGGTTGTAGAGAACGAGACCGATCGTCATATCAAATCTCTCTACTCATAGCAAGGGGGGAATTCACTAGTAATGAGTTCAAATCCTACTTGCAAGCTCTTGATATTCATTGATGGATGCTTCCTCCACGCACTCTGTAATAGAATGGTATTATTGAGAGAAGGAATCGTACTATCTTGGATATGGTGCATTGCAAAATAGATGATTACGGACTCATAAGGACATTCTAGGCGGAAGAAACAAAGACAAAAATATATTTGTTAAACAAAGTGCCCATAGTTTCTCTTGATGGAGTAACTCCACGTGAAGCATGGTCGAATCGAAAGTCATTTATTGCACACCTCAGAGTATTCGGGTGCAAAGAAAACATTCACATACCCAAACAAAACAAAAATAAGTTGGATATGAAATCTCATAAACTCATCTTCATTGGCTATAATGAAGAGGCTATTAGGTACATATTGATGGATCCAAAGACCAAGAAAGTTTGCACCTATAAAGATGTTGAGTTACTCAGTAATGTCCCTCTTTCTCAAATAGTTCGATTGAAGACCTTTGGCCCTTTTTGTTTACCCGATGGCCAAAGGGTGATTTCAAGGGTGACTTCGGTTTATTAATTTTATTATATCGTGCTAAAATAAAATAAAGTATCACTAAGCACATATAATGAATTAATAGACTGTTTAAGTGACTTCGACTTAGGAAAGTACATTTAAATAAATTAATAAATTATTTAATGTGCTTTCCTAGGCAAAAAGTGTGACTTGCTTTGGGAAGAATTAAATAAGCCAAAAATGTGACTTGCTTGGAGAAGGGAAAAATTAATTATGTTGCTTTGGAAAAAGTGCGACTTGCATCTTTGAAGGGTTTTTTGGCTATAAGGAAAAAGTGCGACTTGGGCAAAGGCATTCCAGATTATTATTATTTTCTCCCGGCAGTTAGCTTTGAGCTTTTGCAGACAAAATCCAAGGACGGAAACCCTCTGGATTATTCCTCTTGTGGACGGAAACCCCAGGAGCAGTGAGAGGAGTTCCTATTCAGGGATCTTCATTGTATTCACAGGTTTTTATCATTTCAGCAGTTTGAAAGAGAAATAAATTGCAGCAGTGGGCATACAGACTTCTTCTAGAGTGGGGCGACTTATTCTACAGTTGTTTTATGTAGTATCTGAGGTATTTTTCATGCTAGATAATTATTGTAATTTCCAGCATCAGTTATATATCAAATCGATTTGGTTTGAATCATTTACAGTGGGTTTTGGACAATCTTTATTATCAATCTATCTGCAGATTTATAATTGTATTGCCGTAAATATTTAGCATCAGAAATCATTATTAAATACATGACTGAATTGTTCATGAAGAAATCTGCCTGTTAAACCCTAGGCACCTTTTCTGTATTCACCCGGTTTGTGGGGTTTGTTTTATTTAATTTATCTATGCAGTTTGAGTATGGTGTTCTATGGATTCTTTTGATGTTATCAGTTCAGATTTGAGCCGAGAGAAATAAATAAATAAATAAATAAATAAATAAATATATATATATATATATATATATATATATATATATATAAGTATCCGAGCAAAAGGGTTTGGGATCTTTCATGGTATCGAGTAGTGTATCCTCCCAGCCTATGTGGGAAGGAAGTAGAGAGTATATTAAAAAAAGAAATCAGCTTTGAATGCAGCATAGAGAGGACGGTCCACACAGATACTACACCTAGAGACGCAGACACGACTCGAAGTTGGTATTGTAGGAGGTGACAGAATGGATTTTTTGGGTGATAGACTAGAGAGTCCTCCTTGAGAGGAGCATGCAGATCCAGATAGGGATTTCATTCGGGATATGGCAGCCACTTAGAGGCAGTTGTTATAGACTACGGAGCGCATGGGCTCCACCTTGGGCCAGTTGGAACTAGGCAGTGTGGACGAGGACATGGTAGGAGGGATAGATCCGTATCAGTTACCAGTGGTTACAAGGATCACAAAAGATCACCTTCAGAGCTTGGGAGTGTTAGGGGATCACCACATCATGAGCGATGGCACACTCATACAAATGAGTGGAGACACACTCATACATATGAGAGGAGGGCTACGCGGACTAGAAGATAGGCCTATGCAGCCTAACTTCTTGCTTAGAGATGACCCACTAGAGATTGAGGGGTGGCCGGAGGAGGTAGCTATTCCGATACTATTGTGGCGATCGGTGATGATTGGGGGAGTTTTATGTTGCATGTTAGGGATGTATTTACCCTCCCATAGTATTATGCTCAAAGGAGAGATAACATGAGGGTTGGAAAGGACAAGAGGCCTAGAGTGTAATAGAGCGAGGATTTGCGACGAGTTACAATAAGGTAACCCTCTCCACTTTTTATAGTAGTAGAAAGATCAGTGTCATGGCTTAGATTCACAAGCTTAACACCTATCTTACCCTCAAACCCATGAGGGAACATGAGGCTATATAGTTTGTTACGTTACACCTTGAGGGGGTGGCTTATGATTGGTGGCACCATGGATTAGTCACATAGGGTCATGAGCTTCTACGGTCATACAGGGATTTCAGTGAGAGGTTGATTGTGAGATTTGATCACAAGGATGTGGAGCTTTATTACAGGGACTTGGCATAGATCTGATAGAGTGGACACATTGATTATTACATAATGAATTTCAGCATATATCACCATGATTCTAAAGATTCCCGAGAAGAGGGTGGTGATGTTATTCATAGAGGTCCTTCATGATAGGATGAGAGGATTGGTCAAGGCTCTTTGTTGGTTCGAAAATCTGTTGCTTGGGCAGATCTATGGATAAACGAGCCAACAGTGTGCAAGGCATAGCCCCTCTTTGAGTCAGCAAAGTGAAACTGGTTTATTGCTATTCTACCAGCAGGAATCAGTGCAAGTCTCACAAATTCTGCCTTCGGGGGTTTGGGATCTCATCCTAGTAGGGGTGTTTCCGACTGTGAAAAGAAAGGAAAGGAAGAGGGGATGAAGAAAGAGCAAATCCGAAGGAGAAAGAAATGAATTCCAAAGCAGAAAGGTCAGAAGGTTTATGTTTTGGGATTGGTAGTAAATAGAGCCAAACCTACTTGCATAAACGAGCAAAGCAATACGATGATAAATAAATGACAATAAAATGCGAAGACATCCAACGAGAATAAACACACATATCTAACGTAAGAAATATCTAATGCACATAACACATGTATTCAGAGCCTGAAAGTCTAAATATTGTATTAATATTTTCCTTCTGTTACAAAAAGCTCAAAGTCTTTTCTCCTCACTTCTATTTTTCATCTGAAAGATATTCATTCACCCATAATACAACAAGTATTGGGGTATTTATAGAAGAAGGAGAGAAAAGAAGGCAAAAAGGAGCCAACAACTTATTTACAAAGATATTTACAAAATATCTAAAAGTCATGTTGACTTTTGACCACTTGGCGGACGACATCATCCCATGATGCAACATGGATGATGTCATCATTTGTGTCAACATACTCCAGATATTCCCAAAAAGAAAGTCGAAGAAGAGAGAGAGAAGAAGAAGAAGAAGCTACTCGTCATCGTCATCCTGTGGCCGAAAGGGGGTGGACTGCTTTTGTTGTTGCTCAGGTGACGAGATATGGAATTGAGAGCGGTATTCCATAAACTTGTTGATCATTGGCCCTAGCTGATCCTGGGAAGGATCCTTGTGCCGATCACTAATCGCCTCACAAGTCTCCCACTCATCTATGAGTTTCTCGGGGAGTTTGGAATAGTCTTTTTCCGCTTCAATGAGTAACCCAATGAAGTCCCGGCAGGCCAGCAGGTTGTTGATAGACTCTGCGTCAAAAGTGACCTCTGGCCCCATCCCTTGAGAAATGATCTCCTTGAAGATCTGAATGGTCTCCTCAGCTTTTCTTAAAGTAAAGGAAGGAGTAAGTAACCCTGGCGACATGTTAAGAACGATTCGTTCCATTTGGTGCATCGCGTCCAGGGCTTCTTCCTTCACTTTGTCAATCTTTTCTAGGACAAATTCCAGCTGATCCACCCGGTAGTCCAGAGTGGACATGATTTTGTTGAGGGCCCTGGGATGGCCGAAGACGCCGAACTTGACCAGATCTTCGACTGAACAGTCAAACATTTGTTGGAAGGTCTCGTGCTGCAGTCTAGCATGTTCCAGCTCTTCCGATATGGGTCCCGCTAACGCTTGGAGCTCTTTATTCACCTTATTGATGCTTAGATATAAGTTGGAGAACTCGGTGATTACTTTTTCGCTGTCTTTGAGGATTTGGCTCCTCCAAGCGGAAACGGCCATACCCTGCTCGCCGATCTTTGCGTACTCATTAATTTTCTCCTGGCTGAGAAGCTCAGAAGTCTCGGCGCGATTGTGGGAGGTGCACTACCCCATCTTACGTAAGGCTTGGAGCGAGATATTTGTTTTGCTCTTTCAATTGCCTTTTCTCTTCCTTTGTCTCTTGAAGCTTCTTGTAGGGGCGTCAATCTGCAGAAAGGGCCTCCCCACGAAGGCTTTCGAAGATGTCCCCATTATGACCTAGGTCACGGTATAATCTATCGAGAGACAGATCCTCCTTCTCCTTGAGGGATTGGGGTATGCGATCTCCATAACCCTCTCTCCTGCAAAGCACTTTGAGAGAAGCGTGTGACGGGCTTCGCTTCTTTATCCCCTTAGATGGGATTACGAAAAGTCCATCGAGCGATGGGAACTTTCCTCTTTTCTTTGACTTAGCTCTTTGGGAGATCCAGTGGACCTATGGGAGAAGGGCCGGAAACGGAAAAGGGGGCAACTGCAGGTTGTAGAGGGGAAAAATGGAGGGGGAAAGATCCGCAAGGGAAGAGAAGATAGACGAAGAAGCGGGGGAGGAGTAGAAGAAGGGGGAGAGGACACGACCAAAGGAATGGCCGCTTGAGTCACTCGAGGAGGGGAAGGAAGGGAAGAAGAAGGGATAGAAGGGACCTCGGTTGCTTTGTAGCAATGCCGACATCCTGAGTGGATGGGCCTATTGGAACATCCTCTTCTGCTTCTTTCTCTGGCGAAGCCAGAGTTATAACCTGTTCGGGTGCGGCGGAAGGAGGACTTGCTGGAGCTTCTTCCTGAGTGGTGCTGGATTCACCCTCTATGCCTTTGCCCTTGCCTTTAGGCTGCTGTTTAGATTGGGGAGGTGCGTTACCCAATGGGGAGGTTGTGAAATCAACCCCGAGGTAGATTAACCCGTTCATCCGGCACCAATGCTCTGTCACGCGAGTTTCCTTGACCCTCTCCTCAATCGTCTGAGGTGCCTTAGTTCTATCAATGGCTGGAAAAGGCCAATTGTCCCCATCCGTGTTAGTATATACTTGGTCTATTTCATCTTCCGTAGTCTGGAAGCCTTTGGGGACAATTGCTACCCCATATTGGATGATTTCTGCCAAGGCTAAGCGAGAATGATCCTTTCTCCTGAGCTCAACCTCATGGATGATGTCGATGTAGATGTCCTCGATCTGGGGGACGTGGATTGGATCAAGTTTCACCCTTGGCAGACAATTCCCACGGGTCGAAGGCAAGCTGGCCGGAAATCATGTCTCAAATTAAGCAGCTCCAGCTCTACGAACATGTCCTTTGCCTTGTGGTGGGTAAGGCATGTATATCGCCCACTTGTGAGGGGGAAAGGAGTTCCACCCTTCTTTCTTTTGAGGCACTTCTCGTGATATGTAATCAGCTGTCTTGACAGCTCCAGCAAAATCAGCTTGGGCCCAGCATACCTCGGCAGTCTGGTCGGCTCTCCCAAGAAGTTGGCCGCCCTCAGATAGGTGAATAGGGCCCCCATTTCTCAGTGGCTGCCACTATGCTTTTGGTCGTACGACCGTAAGTCATATTTGGCCTCAACAGGCTAGATGATGTGGTAGAAAAACACATCGTTGATTTTTGTGAATTGAGAGATGCTATTCTCCAGCCTCAATTCTGGGTAGTACTCATATATTTTGACCTGAGGCCAAACCCCACTTCGTATCAGGCCTGGGTAGTCTCTCTCGACATGATGCTGCAGCGTAAACAACATAGGAGTTCATGTAGAATCTCCCTGTTGTATTGAATTGTTGAAACTGCTCGGAGATTGTGCTGCTTATTATTTCTCCCCAGCAAAAGCGCTGATCGGGCACGTTCTTGTTCATGGTCTCTAAGTACCGCAACATCCATTTATGGAAAAAGTGGGCGTCAGGAAGCCCAAAGACCCTGCTCAGGAATGTGATGGTGTCGCTGAGCTCCTCTGAGAAGTCACTGCGGTGGATGATTTGAGGCCATCGGGTCACCACCTTTTTATTCTTCAAATAGACCTCGTTCATCAGCTGCATGCACTGATCTTCGTTATCATCCCAGGCCTTAATACAATCCTCTCGGCTGATGGCCACAAAGTGCCAGTGATGAGGGATGCCGAGTATTATTTCAAAGTGGCGGGCAGTGAGGTTAATGACGACCTCGCCCTTGTCATTTACGACACACCTTGTGTCCTTGTTGTAGCACAGGCGACCACCATCATGAATTCATTGTTGATGGTGCTGACTGGGATTCCTCCAGCGAAGTGTAGGGCACTGCCCATTAGTTTGTCCATCCATGGACTTCTAGTTACCTTCTGAGTTCTGACCCCAGAATTCCTCCATATCAATGTGACCCAATTCTGAGTCTCTGATGTCTAGGTCGCATTCGGCCTGGGAGTCAGGCATTCTGACTCTCTGATACTTGTATTTCATCTCTTCTTCTGTAAGTTTGGCCTTGCCTTTGGATTTGGTAGGTCTCCTGCTTGATGTAGACATATGTTCTTTCGAGCTTAGTTGTTGATCTGCATGAAGAAGAAGCGAGACCCAACGCAAAAAGGTTGTATTAGCCATTTGATCTTCCATTGAAATGTTAACAGAAGAAAGAGTTAGTGATTTTGAGGCTCAGGGCGCAGGGCGCATGAAAGCTGCAGCTTACAGGGCTAAATAGGTAAGGCACACAGAAAAGAGGTGTTGCAAAGGTTAAATCAGCGCCAAAGGCGCATGGCGCATGGGTACTGCAGGGTACATTTTGTAAAGGGCGCATGGAGACATCGTGTTACATAGAGACAGGATGCGCCAAAGGCGCATAGATTTTTCATGTTGCATGGGGATTTGGTGCGCCCTTTGGCGCATGTATGGTTTGTGTAACAGGAACTTTTCGTGCGCCAAAGGCAACTTGGCGCGGCACACGGAGGGTTTACACAACATGATGTTTTTGCAACGAGGAAAGTGCCTGCGCCTTCCAAGTTTTGCACTTGGCGCAGATTAAGCTGATGTTGCGCAGATGCTGGGTGCGCCAAAGGGACGCATGTTTATGTGATGTAACAAGGAAGGTTGGTGCGCCAAAGAGGGCGCAAGGCTAGCGCTTGCAGCATGTGAAGGAGGCGCGCCTTGAGGGCGCGAAAGTTCTTGATGCGACAGGCATGCTGGGTGCGCCATAGGCGCAGATTTTATTCATGTTGCGGGGGTGATAGACGCGCCAAAGGCGCAACTATTTTTGATGTTGCAGGACGTGCCAATGCACCAAAGAGAAAATAGAGTCTTCTTTTTTTAGAGCTTTAATCTCCCTCAGAGGGGTTTTCCACATGGTTTAGCTTCTCTTTTCTCTTTTCCTTTCCTCTTTTTACAGGGTTATTTGGGTAATGAAATGGCTTAACTAGAAGGGATTTAAACCATGCTTTGAACAACTTCCTCTACCAGCAGATCTGGAAAGAGGGGGAGGAATATGGAAAGACAGCAAGGGGGGCTAGATCAATATTTCAATCCCAAAACCAAAACAAGCATACAAAGAACCAAAAACGCCAAACACATGAAAGAGATAAGAACCTCTTACCGGATAAATAGCGAAAACGTGCAAACGGGTCCACTAGGCGTTTGAAAACGCAGCCCAGTGCTGGACTTGGCTGAGAGCTCGAGAGAAAAGAAATCACGTGTTTTGCATCTGGTGATAATGACATTTGCAGGCATGCAAAAATATATATATATATGTGAGTCAGTAATAAATGCGCCACCAACTCTGTAAAGGGCGCATGAAAATTACTGTCGACATAGGAAAGCATGCGCCCTTTGGCGCACCAAAGCATTTGCCAGCATGGAATTAAGTGCGCCTTTGGCGCACCAAAAGTGGTGTCGACATGAGATTATGTGCGCCTGTGGCGCACCAAAAAGTGGTGCAACAAAAGGGTTGCTAACACGAAGGCGCATGCGCCTTGGCGCACGCAGGGAAGACTCAACATATCAAGGCGCACCAAAAGGTGTGTTGACACAGGAAAATATGCGCCAAAGGTTTTAAAGGGCGCACCAAAAGGTGATGTTACATAGCAATTCCATGCACCCAACCAAAAGACCAAAAATGACTAAGTTCGGAAAACCAGATTTCCCAGAAAAGGGATTTTGCAACGTTCCGAACGCAAGGGATCCCTAATGAGGGATCGGAACAAAATTTTTGGTATGGTTATCGGTAAAATTGCCCTTGTCAATTTTACGGGATAACACTCTTAAGCCTAGGACATTGCATGATTCCATCTAGATGACATTGGACTTGGACACATCCCCCACTTCTTACCATCCCACTTCTTATCAGCCCAATAAGAAGTTTCCCACGAGCTCCAGGCCATTTCAGCGCTCTATCGTTCAGAAAAAGATTACACCACCTCCTAAGGTGGATCAGGAGACTCGTAATGAATTGAGGAGGAAGAAGGTTTGATTTCATTGCAAAGATCATTAGGAGCCTGGACATCATTGCCTTGGTAAAGGAAAGGTGTATCTCATTGAGGTGATTTTAGATGGGGATGATGATCACTTGCCAGATATAGATGCAGAGGATGAGGGCAGTGGCCATGATGCATAGGGGAGCAGCCCCAAGTAGAGCTTGGTGAGAGTGAGGCATTGGATTCATCCGATGTCACTATTGCTACACTCTTAGGAGTTCCTAGGTACCATCCCTTTCGGCTGAAGGGAGTGCTTAAGGGACAATGGATTGTTTGTTTGGTTGATAGTGGAGCTACGCACAACTTCATTGATGAGGGGTTGGCTACGAAGCGAGGATTACATGTTGAGGAATTTGAGGGGTTTAGTGTACGGGTAGTAGATGGATTTGCTATTAGTTGCACTAAGAGGATTCCATGGCTTAGTATTCAGATGGGGGACTACACATTGACTGATGACTTCTATGTTATTGGACTTGGTGAGATTGATATAGTTTTGGGTATTCAGTGGTTATAGTCCCTTAGCAGATATGTGCAAGACTTTTGGAGGATGGAGTTGGAGTTTATGGTGGATAAGAAGAAGATTGTGCTTCGGGCTCTTTCTGATGGTGGGCCTAGAGTTGTTTCAACACACAAGATGGAGTCTATAGTTAGACATGGAGAGGTTGCATGGGCAGCCCAATGTTTCATTTCATCCAAATCTTCTTCAGATAGTGAGAAGCCCTTTCATATAGATATACAGTCCATACTAGATAAGCACGACCTAGTGTTTAGTGACATCCCCGAGTAGACCACCGAATAGAGGCTTTGAGCATGTTATAGAGCTTGAGGAGGGTGCTAAACCCATGATGACTACACCTTATTGCAATCCTAAAACATATAAGGATAAGATAGAGAAGGCCATTAGAGAGCTCTTGGAGATGGGACACATCCGTCCTAGTTCTAGTCCCTTTGCTTCTTCAGTTGTTTTGGTGAAGAAGAATGATGGGACCATGAGGATGTGCATTCACTATCATGCATTAAACAAGAAAACCATCAAGAACAGGTATCCCATTCCTCACATTGATGATCTTTTAGATGAGTTACATGGATCTATCTATTTTTTGAAGATTGATTTTCGATCGGGATAGTATCGATTCAAGTTCGGGATGAGGAAATTCACAAGACAGCCTTCAGGTGTCACTACGGGCACTATGAGTTCTTGGTGATGCCATTTGGACTCACCAATGCACCTACTACATTTCAGTCATGTATGAACCATCTCTTCAATAGGCAGTTGAGGTAGTTTGTGTTGGTCTTCTTTGATGATATTTTGATATATAGCAGGACATGGGATGATCATTTGAGGCATCTTGATGAGGTACTTAGCATAATGGAGACTCAGTCTTTATTTTCTAAGATGTCCAAGTGTGAATTTGGACTTACGGAGATATTATATCTTGGGCATGTCATTGGGGCCAATGGGGTCAAGGTTCATCAGGAGAAGATACAGGCAATGCAGGATTGGCCACCACCCAGGAATATCTCTGACTTGTAAGGATTCTTGGGGTTATGTGGTTATTACAAGAGGTTTGTGAAGGGCTATTCTCAACTGGTAGCTCCATTGATAGATCTTACACGGAAGGGGGCATTCAGATGGACAAATGAGGCATAGGTAGTATTTGAGAGGCTCAAGGTAATTATGAGCACCTGTCTAGTTTTGGCTCTTCCAGATTTCTCATGACCTTTCATTTTGGAGTGTGATGCTTTGGTATTGGGGATTGGTGCAGTTTTTATGTAGGATCTTCATCTTATTTCCTACGAGAGTAGGAAGTTGAGAGATAATGAGAGATTGTATTCCACCTATGATAAGGAGATGCTTTCCATTATGCATGCTTTGGCAAAGTTCAGACAATATTTAGTGGGTGGGAAATTTGTGGTAAGAACCGACCACAACAGCTTGAAATATTTCCTAGAACAGAAGGAGCTCAATGAGAGGCAACAAAAATGGGTCAGCAGAATCCAAGCATATGATTTTGACATTGAGTATGTCAAGGGGACGAAGAATGTAGTGGCTGATGCACTTTCCAGAAACCCCATCTCGATACCCTTTGTTCCTTGAGCGAGATTTCAGAAGATTGGAAATATCAACTATTAGTTGATTATTCCAAAAATACTTGGGCATGCGACACGATGGATGGAAAAATTCAGTATGGCCGATATAAGGTAATAGCTGATTTGATTCTGTATAAGGGCATAATTTACCTAGTTCTTGAATCTGAGCTTAAGGAGAAGATTATGCATGCTTTCCATGATGAACCACTTGCAGGACATCCAGGTGCTTTAAAACATACATGAAAATTAGAGATAGATTCTCCTGGAAGGGTCTCAAGGATGATGTCTTGTGCCATGTCTGCGAGTGTATGACTTGTCAATAAAAAAAGTCAAAGCATACTTTCCTAATAGCCTTGCTACATCCATTACCGATTCCAGAGTAGAAGTGGGAATGTATTTTGATGGATTTCATTACGAGATCTTCCCGTGGTGTAAGGAACGATCGCATTTATCTGATAGTTGATCGGTTGAAAAAATATGCACACTTTTTGTTGTCCCTACCAGCTTTAAGGCACCTCATGTGGCTGATTTGTTCTTCCATCGATATTCGGGTTGTATGGACTTCCAAAGAACATTATTAGTGATCGAGGATAAGCGAGGTTTATGAGCATATTTTGGTAGGAGCTTTTCCATTTGGTTCACATGGAGTTGACTCCAAGCACTAGTTATCACCCTCGGACCCATGGGCGAGATAGAGATTTTGAATAAGTGGATAGAGGGTTATCTTCGTAACTATATTGTAGGACAATAGAAGGCATGGGTAAAGTTTCTATATTTATGTGAGTATTGCTATAACACCACTTACCATGTGTCTATTGGTATGAATCCATTCCAAGCATTGTATGGATATGATGTGAGATCTTTTGTTGATTTGGCGTTTGGAGACAATAGAGCTCCCAAAGCCCGGAGATTTTACAGGATAGTCAAGACATCCTTAAGGTACATAAGGATAATATTCAATGGGTCTAGAATCGAGAATATGTATGTAGATAGGAACATGGTAGAGAGAGCATTTGAGGTAGGAGACATGGTATTTTTACATCTTTAGCCTTATAGATAGAGTACTCTCAAGAAGAGTGGAGCTAAAAAGCTCAAGCCACAATTTTATGGACCGTACAGGTGTTAAGGAGAGTTGAAGAAGTGGCATACGAGTTGGAATTACCTTATGAGAGTAAGATACACAATGTCTTTCATGTATCTTACCTGAAAAGGCTTTGGATCAGCACATTGTTTCTTCTACAGGGTTACCACCTTTGGATGAGGAGGAGGTTGGATTTAGTGCCAGAGGAGATCTTGGATAGCTGAGAGAGGAGATTGAGGAATAGAGTTATTCGGGAGTTCCTGGTGAGGTGGAAAGAGTTGCCAATAGAGGATGCTACATGGGAGGGTGAGTCTATATTACAACATCCAGCTTTACAGTTGCTTGGGGACAAGCAATCTCGGGAAGGGAGGACTGTAATGTCCCTCTTTCTCGAATAGTTCGATCGAAGACCTTTGGCCCTTTTTGTCTACCCGACGGCCAAAGGGTGATTTCAAGGGTGACTTCGGTTTATTAATTTTATTATATCGTGCTAAAAATAAAATAAAGTATCACTAAAGCACATATAATGAATTAATAGACTGTTTAAGTGACTTCGACTTAGGAAAGTACATTTAAATAAATTAATAAATTATTTAATGTGCTTTCCTAGGCAAAAAATGTGACTTGATTTGGGGAAGAATTAAATAAGCCAAAAATGTGACTTGCTTGGAGAAGGAATAAATTAATTAAAAATTAATTATGTTGTTTTGGGAAAAGTGCGACTTGCATCTTTGAAGGGTTTTTTGGCTATAAGGAAAAAGTGCGACTTGGGCAAAGGCATTCCAGATTATTATTTTTCCTCCCGGCAGTTAGCTTTGAGCTTTTGCAGACAAAATCCAAGGACGAAACCCTCTGGATTATTCCTCTTGTGGACAGAAACCCCAGGAGTAGTGAGAGGAGTTCCTATTCAGGGATCTTCATTGTATTCACAAGTTTTTATCATTTCAGCAGTTTGAAAGAGAAATAAATTGCAGTAGTGGGCATACAAACTTCTTCTAGAGTGGGGCGACTTATTCTACAGTTGTTTTATGCAGTATCTGAGGTATTTTTCATGCTAGATAATTATTGTAATTTCCAGCATCAGTTATATATCAAATCAATTTGGTTTGAATCATTTACGATGGGTTTTGGAATATATTTATTATCAATCTATCTACAGATTTATAATTGCATTACCGTAAATATTTAGCATCAGAAATCATTATTAAATACATGGCTGAATTGTTCATGAAGAAATCTACTTGTTAAACCCTAGGCACCTTTTCGTATTCACCCGGTTTGCGGGTTTTGTTTTATTTAATTTATCTATGCAATTTGAGTATGGTGTTCTATGGATTCTTTTGATGTTATCGATTCGATTTGAGCGAGCAATACACACACACACATATGTGTGTGTGTGTGTGTATATATATATATATATATATGTATGTATATATATATATAGATATAGATATGTATGTATATATATATATATATGTATATATGTATACATATATATATGTATGTGTGTATATACACACACACACACACACACACACATAAAGTATTCAGACAAAGGGGTTTGGGATCTTTCAAGTTCTTTAAGAAGAAAGAAGTTGAAACTCCTTCTCTAGAATCACTTGATATAAATAGTTCACCTATTGTGAAAATAGAAGCAGATGTTCCCACTAATGATAACAGTGAATATGGGGATGATGGTGATGATAAGACAGGACCACGACCCACATGAAAAATATAGTGTATGCCCAAGTGGTATAAAAACATGATTCAAGATGTAAAATTGGATGCTCCATCAAATACATCCACCACTAGACCACAAAATCATAGTAAAGCATGAGAAGAGGTAAAATTTTCTTTGATGAGTAGAGTTGTTGAATATGTTGAGCCCTCTACTATCTAGGAATCCCTATAGTCAAAATCTTGGAAAGATGCCATGGATGTTGAGTATCAATTAGTGATGAAAAACAACACCGACAACTTGTTGATCTTCCACTAGGAAGAAACCCATTGGTTGTAAATGGATATTCAAAACAAAGTACAAAACAGATGGCACTTTGTAGACAAGTACAAAGCGAGACTAGTTGCGAAAGGGGTATGCACAAAAGGAAGACATAAACTATGATGAGAGATTTTCTCCCATAGATAATATCAAAACTATTAGGATGATCTTTTCTCTAGCTACACAGTTTGGTTGGAAAGTCCATAAGATAAACATGAAATGTGCCTTTACGAATGGAGATCTACATCAGGAAGCCTACATGACTCAATCAGAGGGTTTTTTTCATTCTTGGTGAATAAAAAAGGTATGTATACTCATAAAATATTTGTATGCACTTAAATAAGAACCTTGGGCATGGTACATCAAGATTTATGAGCATCTCGTTCAACATGGATTTGTGAGAAATCCATATGATCCCAATCTCTACCTCAAGAGGAAAGGAGGAGAGATTGTGATAATTGTTGTATATGTCAATGATCTACTCATCACTGGTAGAAAAATGAAGATGATTGATGCTACAAAGAAAGATCTTAATCGATCATTCGATATGAAAGATCTCCAGCTCATACACTATTGTCTTGGATTAGAAGTATGAAAAAAGGTAAATCAAGTCTTTATTTCTCAGTTGAAGTATACCAAGACAACACTCGAGAAAATTAGGATGATGGATTGCACACTGATTACTATACCCATGGATACAAGACTTCAATTATATTTTACAGATCCATCTCGTCAGTAAATATAACCCTTTATCAACAGCTTGATTGGGAGTCTCTTTTACCTAACATATACTAGACCAGATATCAAATTTACAATGAGCTATCTTTCCCGGTTCATGTAGGAATTCAGATTTTTTCATTGGAAAACAACAAGGTGGATCTTGATATACCTCAAGGGTATTATGGATCGTAAACAAGAGTATAAGAAGAATTATCATTTCTTCTTGATTGGATATGTAAATTCAAATCATGCAGGTAACATTGATTACAAGAAATCCACTTCTAGATTTGTAATTTTTTGGGATCTCGATTGATATCATGAGAAATTAAGAAAAAAAACATTGTTTCTTGCTCTTCTACAAAGGCTAAATATCATGTTATAGATGGAGATGTCTACGAAGTGATATGGCTATGTCACATACTTAAGGGTTTTAGAGTATCATAGGAGAAATAAAACACCTTGTATGTTGAAAATGAGGGTGTTATGAAACTTATTCATAATCCAATGTTTAATGAGAAAACCAAGCACACCGAGGTACATGTTCATTTCATACGCGTGCATGTGTTGAAACACAATATACATCTTTAGTTTTTCCCAACAGATAAACAATGGGTAGATATTTTCACAAACTCACTTACACATGAAAAATTCAAATTGTCCACAGAGTTCCTCTCCTCATCCCTTGAGGAAATGAAAAATTAATGGGGAAATGTCGGGGTAAACATAGTTTACTTAGTGATTTTTCATTATATTTATTGTTTACCTTAGATCATAGTTTTTACTATGTTACTATGGTAACTAGTTATTTTACTTAGGTAAATAGTGGTTTATTACTTGGTTAGGTTGTTATATTGTTTTATAACAATATTTGTACTCCCATGTAGTTTTTGGTTTATTATGAGGAGTATTGTTGAACTGTGTAACCTCTTGGTTGTCTAGATATGGTTGTCTAATGCATATATACATTGCATCCCATTTTTCTATGTAATTTGCTTGTAATTTGCTATGTTACATTAAACAATAATCGAGGTTTCCTCCCTATTTCCTGGTCCTCAACATTATTTTGAGTGTTTCACATTTTACATTTCTAACCAAATTTATATTTGGTATCAAAACAATTTAATCAATGTTTGTGATAGAATAAAAAGTGTGAAGGGGTATATCTCTTTGTGTTAAAGCCTCAATTAATGGAAATAACATGAGACAATAGTATTTATGTTATTATATTTTAACAATAAAAAATTCATATTAGTATGAGAGTGTTTTAGTTTTGTATAAGAAATTGCATTCATAGTTCGACCAACACAATCTACTTATATTATCATACTTGTGTGTTTAGTGTTCATTTGGGAACTCACTATATATGCGTTGACAACCTCATAAGATCCATTATAACTGACATACATTAGAGAGATTTATTGCAATACCAATGTATTTATTGTGTTCTTGGCCATAATTTTTACGATGTTGACACATGTCTAGAGTCTTGGAAGATATTAGTAAACCAAATTCCATTTCATGTATAAATTTTCATGGAAGTTAAGATTTATTTGTTTGATATCAAATTACGTGTTTTGTGCATCAAGATTTTTATATTTCATTGGATACTCATTGCCAAATTACATGTGATTGATATTGATATATTGTATTCATGTAATCTAATCCATAATGTGACACTTGCCAAATCTTCCAACTATTTCATAATTTTGGAACTCCAAATAGATATGTCTTCTATGATAGAATTGATTTCAACAATCTCTATTGTGATCTTGTGGTTCCTAATTCTAAAATAATGCATCTTTCCAACTAATGATCTTCATAGCTCGTGTTTCATCATACAAATATCAACACCAAGCTCATATATATTGTAATCATATTTGCATAGATATTTTCAATGCCTTCTTTATTTTTATTAACTATTTTTCTACAGTCATCATATTTATTCAAACTTGTGTCAACTATGCATTGAACTTTAGTTGTCAAGAACAAACTAGGGAAAATTTTAATGGTGATTCTTTGCTAATTCACGAATATTTACATTTTTGAAATTTGCATTTGGCATTTTGTGGAGTTGTACAAAGTAACATTTCAAATAAATTTATTGGGTACAAGTTAATTTTACGGGTTAGCTCCCTAGTGTTTAAAATAAATTTCATATTTATGCATATATATATCCACTATCTCGAAACACCAATTAGGTACATTCGCCAATATATATATATATAAAAAAAGAATTTGCAAAATTCAAAGGCTCTTACATAAAAGACACTCGATAGATGAGCTTGACTACATAGGCCAGATGCTTGACTACAAATGTCTGACAAACAAAATCAACCACAAAGTCTAGTTGCTTTACTACGAGACATCCAAATGCATTATTTTGATGCTCGATTATATAACTCGGATGCCCGGCTATAAAAATCTAGACACTTGACTGTAGTTAGGGTTAAGGTTTGAAAATTGAAGGCTAGGCCTTGTTTGAGGGTTGTAAAGAAGCTTATTAGGGTTTGAGTTGGAAGATTGAAAATTCTCCTTCATTTTTGTGTGTAGGTAGGGAATATTCTCTAATTACAATACACACACAATTTCACTTTAAAACCCATGTAATGTAGGAGTTGCATGTATGTAATCGGGTGGCTGCATGCATAGATGCATGACTACATAGACAGTTGGGCATATGTATATGCATTCACCTAGTTACATGTGTAGAGAGGTGTCAAAATATGTATTTATTGTGTGAAGGAAAGGAAAGGGTTATTGTACGATGGAAAAGTGACAAGCGAGCATGGGAATCTACAAGCAACTCTTCCTCGCACCCGACCTCCCAAGGTCGTGCCGAGAGACAATGGTGGGGATCGAATATGCATGGGATGCGAGAAAAGTTAGGGAAATCTGATGTCTTCGACAAGCACTAGTGGAAATTGTGAATCTAAGGCAAAGAAGGCCCTTCTAACTTGAACTGGTGTGATAGATCGATCAGCAAGGATGACTGCTCAAAGGCTCCAATCAATATCGAGCTCTGGCGTGATTCGATCTATGGGTTGTGGAATACGTGGAAAATGACCTAGGATAGTTTCGTGTATGTCTCTTGATAAGGTCATAGGATGGATGATAGATATAATTGACTCTATGGGTGATTCTCTGGCCTAGTCTAGAACTCCTTAGCTTTGTTAGCTACTTATGTCTAATAAGGATAATTGTTCGATGATGATAGGTGGAAGTGGAGTAGATCGAATACTAGTGTCGTAGGCCAACATCTATGTCGATTCACTTATGGGCTCGTTGGGATGTGGGATTTGTGGGTCACACCCATAGATTCATATTTGTTGTGGTCTGCTTGGTCATGTGCATAATCAATCCCTAATCCCTAGTATCCAATAATCATATGCCTTTTCAAACCTATATTCAGAATTAATAATTGTGCGATCTTCTCAGAGTATCTTACAGTGTTTGTGCAACCTAAATTCTCAAGCTAGTATCTATGTCTGTGAGAGTATCTCCTGCGTCTGGCTGTGGGACCAAAGGATCACAACCAAAGGTCTTGCTCTCTTTCAAACCCTTCTACAGTCATGTGGATATGAATCTAGGGTAATCTGTAGTTTGGTTGATTTGACCAAAATGTGTGTGCTTTGTCGTCTTCTATGTTTAACCGCTTAACTTGGAAACCAATTTGTTGTAAGTTTACCGTTGTTCGGAAGACTTGGATCCTAAGATTTTGATCTATATCAGTTATTGTTGTGATGAGATTGGGTTGGGGCACGATTGGCTCGAATACGTATTCTCTGGGCTCTCTAGGTCCCGTGATTGTCATACAAAAGAAAGTTATATAAATCTAACTAATGATAGAATAAACTAATTGTGAAAGATATGTCTATGTATATTCCTAAATCTGATATATCTATCTACTAAATAGAATTTAAAGAACAACTATCTAATATATCTAGAATTGACAGTTTAGAATAACAAATTAAAACAAACAAGATAACCGAGTATAGCTATTTGTCTGTGCAACTGTGAACCTATTCTAAATAATGAAACAATTGATCTAGTCTATTTGCAAGACTCTCGATCCTACCTCAGAAGTGAGAAATGAATCATAGTTTCTCAGAAACTATCAATCCCCACAGCTTCCCTGGCAATATCGAAAGTAAAATTGACTGAAATAAAGTGATTGGCTACTCTATTTGATATGTTTCTAATTAGAACTTTGAAAGCTAGAACCTGGATTCTGCAGAATAGTGGCGAATCCGATGGTGTGTGTGGCTATGTCCCCTCAGTGTGATCTCCTCGTTCCTTCGTGTTCACTTGGATCCAGAAAAGCATGTAATGCTAGCATCAACAGAAGTAGATATTGGGACAAAGGCAATTTAGGATACAGACTGAATACAATGCGAGTAGGAGAGGGATAGCGCAAGAGTACAGAGCTTGGCTTATGTAATTCCTAGCGGGATTTATTGCGAGTCATGCAACATAAAACGTCCAGAACCTGAAACTATCCTGTTTGAAGAACAAAACCTGCAACTTTAATGGCTTCCTATTGAAAACAAACTATTTTACTCCAATGGATTGGATAAAATATCAACAGCATTTGCACAAGATGGATATGTGGCTTCCTAACAACAAAACAACACTAACTAGGCATGCAATGAAAGAAAACTAAGAATTCTAAATAAAATGAAAGACTAATCTATTGCAATGAGAAATTCAGAGGCAAATTTGAGGGGCCATTTTCTTGAGCACAAGCCAACTATTTATAGCATTTGCATTTACCCAAGGTAAAAACCAAATAGAACTCTTAAACTATAAACAATGGCAAAACACTATTCCAAGGAACCAAAATCATTAATGCAAGCTTATGGCGGTGAAAAAAAGCTGGTGAATCGTTGAAATTTACGTGAGTCGTGTTAAAAGAGCATTCTGAAAATGCGTAAAGGACCGCCACCACGAGCGAGGGCGGCGTGTTCTGAGGCCGCCGCCCTGCTTAGGGTGGCGGTCACGAGACCGCCACCCAAGGGGCGGCGGTTTCGTAACTGAAGAGCAAAAGGCCAAGAAAAGAGGGAAAAAGAGAAAAACAAAGCATGCGGGGGCTAAGCGGGGCATGTGGGATGTTAACGCACACTTGGAGAGCTTTTCCGGATCCCGAACACCTTGCGAGGAGACCTGTATCATCATTGGGGTACGTGTTACGTTGTTCGGTGGTGCAGTACCCTACAATTTTGGGTACGTACATATTGCCCCCTCGGAGAAGCATTTTAGCCATGAAGAGGTGTAAAACGGTGGGTCAGTATGGCGGTCCCGAAATGGGAAGTTGAAAGTTATACCTGATACGTCCATGTGTCGAAATGATGCCATCCAAAATTCCTCTCCTGTAAAATGAAAAGAGAACTCAAGTGCAGATAGACAAGATAGATCGGAAAATAAATGCTAAAATAATGGGAAATGAGGATGTACCATTTGTGCGGGGGTAAGAACTTACCTCCGTCGGTGCTCCAAACCTGCGAAAAAAAAACATTTTTAAAACAAGTCAGGCTGCTATATATATGAAAGTGGGCCCATTTTCCTATTCATTTGTGCATGTTGATTTGATTGATTCTGAGCTCTGGGACCCACGGTGACGGTTTCTTACTAGAGTAGAGCCAAAATGTTCGTGGCGAGATAGTGATCATGCCTCAGCGTGCGAGAACATCGACCCGCGAGATCACAGGTTAGTTTTCTTCAATTTATCCTTTTCACCCCCTTAATTTTAAAATGCTAAAATCTTTGTCATGGGGGGTAATTTTTGAAAATGTTAGGTTCAAAAGGTCCATCTAGGGGGGCGCCTACTGGGTAGGCTTTGTTTTTAGTTAAAATGGTCCTCTTTTGGCATTTTTGGCCTTTTAAGCTTAAAACCCGCGTGGGTTTTCGGGCCACGACCGCCGCCTGCCCAGGGTGGCGGTTACACGACCGCCACCTTGCCCAGGGCGGTGGTTACATGACCACCACCCTTAAGGTGGTGGTTACGAAACCGCCTCCCTGCTCAGGGTGCGGCGGTTTTGCACAGAATGCCAAAAGAACATCTGTTTGAGATTGTTTTTGCATTTTTAGCATTTCTATGTGTTTTCATGATTTTTCTAGTATTACTCGGATGCTAACTTGCTTTGTTTTGTGTGTTTTTGGGTGTATGCAGGTGAGAGAGGAGTATATTCGGTGGAGCCGAGAGAGAGAGTGTGACTGGCTCCCAGCAGTACTAGATGCACTTTCACAGGATGAGGAGGACACTCTTCAGAGGGCCGGGATACTACGTATCTCACGCGTTCCACATGTTGCACCATCCAGTCACATTCTTTGTGACTTATTCTCCTATTGGGATGCTGATCGGAACACCTTCCGATTACCAGGGGTCCGCGGTGAGTGGACCATCACTTTGGAGGATGTTTATCGTATTCTGGGGGTCCCGATCATTGGGAGACGTCTTACCCTTGAGACAACAGGTTCACGGGCCCAGATAGCACAGTGGGCCACTTATATGGGAGATGCAGTCATCTCCACGGGTTCGAAGAAGGGGGTCAGAGTTCGATCCATTCCTAGTTTTCCCATCCCCTTGCTTCGCCAGGCTATTATGGGGATCCTTGCCTCGAGACTGATCGGGGACAAGGGAGGAGACACATTGTTATATTGCTGGTCCCCCATCATTACACAGATAGAGGGACATGGCCGGATTTATGCCTGGGGAGCGGATATACTTGGGACTACCTACCATGACTTATACAGGGTAGTCCATTTACAGGGGCAGTCTTTGAGCCACCCGACCCTAGTCATGAGTTGGGTCTATGAGCACTTCATCCCCTATGGCAGAGGTGTAGAGGTGACAGATCCCGGAGCTGTGAGGGCAGCTAGATGGATAGATATGTCGGTGCTCAGAGCACCTCATCAGCCAGTTGCTTCTTTGACCACTGATGACATGGAGGCCACACCATATCAGACCATGGCAGGCATATGGGGCGAGGAGGCTCTTACTTTGATCTCCTGCTCCACCACAGGGCAGCTTATTGATAGAGTGGGGCGAGTGGAGATACACCCCTTTGGCCGAGTTCCTCAGCAATTTGGCCTACCCTACATGGGCATGCTTCCCCGTAGCGCCAGTATACGGAGTCGATTTCGAGAGGCCGAGAGGGTCTAGAGGCGGGGTTGGACAGGTTGTTACTCTGGCATTCCTATTGCGGCCGGAGGGTAGTACGTGCTCGAGGAGAGCCGGTGCACCTCGAGCACCCTTTGCTTTGGATTGCCATGGGTCCTTCCCATAGCAGCGATGACCCCATCGACATAGACTCACGAGTCGAGGAGTTTACGGGGAGAGAGACAGAGGAGGAGGAGGAGGACGGTGATCTGAGTGGCATGACACTCGGGATATCATGCGGCGAGAGGGGCCGAGAGTGCGAGAGAGAGTTACTCTGGTTTCAGAGGAGCCACTCTCCCAGGGCCATGGTGGGGAGGATGAGTCCATTGTAGGATGCCACATTGCTCCAGCCATGGGGGGAGCACCTCAGTCAGCGGCGGCATCATGGCGGTGCTTGACCCTAGAGATCCATCTGGAGGCACAGTGATCCGTAAGTTACCATCCTTCCTTTTAATGTTTGTTTTTAATTAGGATTTCCTTAGTTACTATCTCTCCTCTTGTTTGCTCTTGTATTTTATCTCTTGTTTTGTTTCTAATTTGTTTTCTCCTTTGTTTGCAGAGACCGCCGATGAGTGGCGGGACTTGATTCGTAGGGTATGCACTGATACCCTGATGATCCCCATGGAGAGGACCCGTGCAGAGTTGTCTGTGGATGTTGGGGAGCCCTCAGCAGCTGGTAGACACACTGACATCTTTGCCCCAGTCTGGCATGTGGCCAGGATGGTATCGACTCTCCGCACGGAGCTAGCGGGGTATAGGACAGCCGAGCGCCTGATGAGGAGTCATTCTCGTGGCGAGACTGCGGCTGCCCCTCGGGATCCTGAGCCCTCCGTGCACTCAGAGCGCCGGCGTAGCCGAGTCCTAGGCATGGGCATGCACCTTGGAGGGTCTCATAGGGGTTGAGAAGCCACTTGGCTCTCCTAGATTTTGTATGATATATTCTTTTGTATATCCGGGCTCTTTGAGCGTTTTGACCATGCTTAGCGCATGATGGCATTGTAGAAACTTTGATATATATATATATATATTCTTTTTGGATCAGACTTTTGGCATTTATGGCTTTGTTTCCTTTCCGTTTCCTCATGTGAACTATGATATTATGCATGTATGCTCTTTAGAATGTATGCAATGGAGAACAAATGATGCAAGTGTTTACTTTCTTTTTGTATTTCATGATGCTGATATATGATAATGTAGATATAATGTGATTTTGAATCTTAGTTTTTGTAAGCAATTTTGGATACTTCATATTTGTTTTGGAAAAGTGGTGAAGACAAACTGATATGATGAGCAGATAAACTTGCCCCTACTCCTAACCCCACACAACTAGTAAGATGCGAGGGCTCATCACCGAGAGTTAGAAAGGGCACAAGTTATGAAATGTGTTGAAATGATAGTGATGAGAGATAGACAAAGCTTTGGTGGAACCAAATTAGGATGCTACTAGCCTACTCCACTCGAGTGACTTCATAGTTTTGGGATGTAACTTGCTTTGTGGTTTATCTAGACTTAGATCCTTAGATGGCCACATGGTAGACAAAATCTGGGTTTTTAGGATTTTTAATTCTCTTGGAATTTTGAACATCTGATTCATTTGTTTTTGACTCAAGACTTCAAGATTTGAATTGTTTGTCTATGACCTTTTGCATTTGTTTGTCAAGAGGACCCCCTACACTTTGCCCCATGCTACTAGTAAGAAGCGTGGGTTTATCACCATAGGCAAGGCATAGGCGAGTAAGGGCATTTCCATCCTTTCCCAACCCTACGTCACTAGTAAGAGACGTAAGCTCATCACCGAAGGTTGGTGGGGCAAGGAAATGTGTAAATTTAAAATTTTATGTTTGATCTATATTTGACTTGTTTACTTGAGTAAAATGTCAGTATGTTTTTATTTCCAAAGAGATATACATACGGGATAGATGTGACACCATGAAGCTTCTAGAATAGACCATAGGCAAGACACCTATCCTAAGAAGAAACCAAAAGTGAGAATAAACCCGCAGATCTTGGTATGGTTACCGTTAAGACCTTGTCATATCTAGCTTTATTTGATGAAATGATTCTGAAATAGTTTGATGATATCATGGAAATGGAGAAGTATGATTAGAGTGTTTATGCCAACAACATCATGAGTTTGTAATGAATTGCTTTGAGAACAAATTCCTTGATCACAATTTTTGTACGAAACAAGCGGACAAAATGATCCTAATCTATATGAAGATGTAATGTAGATATAATTATAAGTAGTGCTAGTTGCTTACGTGTAGAATCGTTTGAGGTGTAGGGAATTGATTGTTTCACCAAATTCCTCACCTTCTAGTGTACATAAGAGGTATGCACCATTTCCATAGTCCTTCATGACTCGGTATGGGCCCAACCATTTGGGCCAGAACTTCCTTCCTTCGCCGGTCTTTTTGTCGATCCGGTTGTCTAGCCTTAGAACTAGATCACCTTCATATATGTCGCATTCATAGACCTTCTTGTTATACTGCTGGCACATCCGGTCAGCATAGACTCTGTGCCACTAGTTTCACATCTAACCTAGCTTCATCTAGGCTTTCTAGTTGGGAGAGACGTGCTTCTCTATAAGCGTCTTCATCTAGAATCCCTTGTAATGAAATGCGGAGACTGGGTATTTCAACCTCAAGCGGAGAAGCTGCTTACTTCCCGAATACTAGCGAGAAAGGAGTCACTCCTGTTGGTGTTCTTATTGAGGTTCGGTGGGCCCATAAGGCTGGATATAACTTCAAATGCCAATCTCGTTTGTTTTCTTTCACCATTTTAAGGAGAATGGCTTTTAATGTTTTGTTTGTCGCCTCAGCTTGTCCATTGGCTTGAGGGTAATATAATGAAGCCGTATGATGGCTTATTTTAAATTTATTGCACAATTCATGAACTTCATCATTCTTAAAAGAAGTTCCATTATCTGAGATAATGATTTGCGGGACACCATACCTGCAAATGATTTGGTTCAAAATGAACTTGGCGATTACAGAACCCGGTACAGTAGTAAGAGGCATAGCCTCTACCCACTTGGTAAAATATTCGGTGGCCGTGATTATAAAATTATGGCCATCTATGGATGAGGGAGAGAATTTCCCTATCAAATCTAGGCCCCACGTAGAAAAGGGCCATGGAGTAGCGATTGGTTGTAGAGCTTGTGCTGGCATGTGAATCTCGTGGGAGAATTCTTGACACTTATGACACCTGCGTACAAACTCTACTGCGTCGTGTTCTAGAGTGGGCCAGAAATAGCCCATTCGATGTATTTTACGAGTGGTGGCATGGCCACCGAAGTGGCCTCCACACATTCCACTGTGAGATTCATGGAGAATCTTCTTGGATTCTTCTGTGTCGACACATCTTAGAAGCATTCCATCGAATGCTTTTCGATAGAGGACTTGCTCTATAATGACGTATTTAGCTACGATAATGCGTAACCACCTTCTTTGTTGTGGTGTAGCACCTTCTAGATATGTATGGTCCATGATATAATTAATGAATATCGGTGTACCAGGACACTTTCGAGAGATAGGAGGTCTGGTTTCAATGTAGTATACGCATTCATCCGGAAAGTCTAGGTCTACTAGATCACCTCCATCTAATGGGTTATCAGCTAACCAATCCGCGATGATTTGTCCCTTAACGACTTCTTGATTTACAAATGTTAATTCAAATTCTCCCATTAAGGTTATAAAACATCCAGCCTTTTTAGACAAGGACCCTTGCGTGAGGAAAGTTCGTAAATGGTTTGTTTTTACCATGACCCTTGTTTCTTGATTTAACATATAATGTCTTAAGCGTTTGGTTGCAAAGACTATGGCGAGGCATTCTCATTCTGCTTGTGTGTAGCATGTTTCATAGTCAAGCAATGTCCAAATAATGAAATAGATCACACGTTCTCTCTTGTCATCATCTTCTTGAGCCAACATACAGGCTAGCGAGACATTGGTGGCTCGCGAATATAAAATTAACAGGCGATCTGGCTTAGGTGGCATTAGCGTAGGTGGTGATAACAAGAAATGCTTAACTGCGTTGAAAGCTTCATTGCAATCTTCGGTCCAATCAATGCTATAATCTTTCTTGAGTAGATTGTTGATTGGATGAATGGCGAAACTTAAGTCTGGGATGAATCTCTAGGATTGCACCAAGCTTTCCGAGAAATGATCTGATTCCAGATTCATCCGAAGGTGGGACCATTTCGAGAACAGCCTTAATTTTGGTTGGGTCAACATCGATCCCACGTGATGATATAATGTAACCTAGGAGCTTCCCTCCTGTCACACCAAAGACACATTTTTCTGATTTAGCGTGACTCTATATTCTATCAGACGTGAAAGAATGATGCGAAGCACTTCCGGATGGTCACAACGCTTCTTGGCCTTGCCAACAAGTCATCTACGTAGGATTCCACAATTTTGTGAATAAGATCATGAAATATATATGTCATAGCTCGCTGGTATGTAGCGCCAGCGTTCTTGAGACCGAATGGCATAACAACATAGCAATAGGTTCCCCAAGGAGTTATAAATGTGGTTTTAGCTTGATCTTGTTCAGATATTCTGATTTGATTGTATCCCGAGAATCCATCCATGAGAGACAAAAGCTCAAATCCAGTTGTTGCATCAACAATGACATCAATGGATGGTAATGGGAAGTCGTCTTTAGGACATGCTTTGTTAATGTCTCGGAAATCTATGCAGATGCGTATCTTTCCATTCTTTTTGAGAACGGGAATGATATTAGATACCCATTGAGAGTAATCGACTGGTTTGATGAATCCTACTTGGAGGAGCTTTATTACCTCCTCTTTTACCATGAGAGCTACCTTGGGTTTCATTGGTCTCGATTTTTGTTTAATCGGTTTTGCATCTGATTTAGTGACGAGGTTGTGCACCGCAATGTGTGGTGCAACCCCTGTCATTTCTTTATAATTAAATGCAAAATCCTTCTGATGTTCCTTGAGGATCAGTGTGTATTTCTACTTCTAATGGAGTTAGCGAGGATCCTAACTTCAATATCCTTGGTTCATCTTCCGTTCCGATGTTAATATCAATTGTTTCTTCGATTAAAGAAGCGTTACCTTCTTCAAACTCAGGCGGGGCTGGAGGTAGTTCTAAATCGTCTCCATTCTCGACTGAGTATATGCTAAGTTCCTTTTGTGGGGGAAGCTCTGTCATGGGATTCCCAATAAGAAGATGAATGTGGGATCAAAGATAAATCTATTGCGTGATGGGCGAGATGTAATGCCGCATAGGCATTTAAGAAATCAAGAGTGGTTGTATCACTATCAATGTGTTTTAGGATAGTAGATTTGTTTTCATTTCCATTTAAAAGAGGTTTTGACATTGTTTTTATCAATGGTTCATCACGAAGGGATACCATGAAATGGGTATCCTCTAACTTACTTTTGGAGTAAAGCGTGATGCGAGGTTCTTTATTGAATCGGCGAGAGATTTTTGTTCTCGTGGGATTGCTTCAATCGATATGAAGTCAAACTCCTTGCTTAAATTCAATACAGCTGTTTTGTAGAGCTGTAAGTGCTCGGCTTTGGTTTCATATACCTCAGAGACTTGGTTTGCTACCAATTGTGAGTCTCCTAACACTCTGATGTTATCAACACCGATTCTCTTAGCTAAGATGAGGCCAAGGAGGAGGGCTTCATACTCAGCACCATTGTTTGTGCATTCGAAATTTAGTTTAAAGGAAAATGGTAGGACTTTTCCCTCGGGAGAAGTAAGGATTACACCTGCTTTGACTCCATAATGACATCTAGCTCCATCAAAATGGAGAGTCCAATACTTAGCTAGGAATATGGGCACTTGGGATATTTGTTGTGTTAACATCTTCTACCTCTACATGCGAGATCTACTGTTGGGAGAGAGCCGACACCTAGGGTGCACCCCATGCCTACAGAATCAAATGGTAGGAACATTGGTAGATCTGTTCTAGTAATTCAACAATTTTTGCAGTAGTTCCTAATGATATTGTTTCTACAGTGTTAGCCTCATCTTTGGGGGCTAGGGTTGGGTTTCCTTGGCTAGGCTCATAGTTCAAGATCTGTCATAGGTACCAATTTTCTTCTGTTTTGCGTCGGTAGGTTTATTAAGTTGGTTTGTTGGGAGTTCAAACTCCGAGTGCATGCCTGGTCTTTTCTTTAAGTCAGCTAGGTGTACATCGAATGGTTTTGGATCACCTTTGGCTACGAATATCTTTCCTAAGTGTAAAAACCTTACTTCTTGAAATAGCGTAGAAGGGATTGCCTTCATGCGGTGTATCCATGGTCGTGAGGATCATATTATAGTTAGTTTCCCGATCTATAATATAAAACTCAGTCAAGATGGTTTTGGGTCCTAAGGTGACCGGTAGTATTATAGTTCCAATTGAAGTGGCTTTAAGGCTGTCATAGCCTCTTAGCGTATTTCGAGTTGTGGAACAATTGGTTTCTCCATACCCTAGCTTTTGAAGGAAAGAAAAAGGGACTATGTTAACTACTGCCCCATCGTCAACCATCATGCGTTTCACATAATTGTTATAAACCCACACTTGCAAGTGTAAGGCCGGATCACCTCGGCGTGCAATCTCAGCATCTGTTGGCATTTTGTTTATTTCGAATATGAATTCGACATCCCTATCCGGCTGCCCCGGAGGATGGATATCAAAGTCTATATGGTTTACCTATGTTTTGGGAGGTGGAGTGATGTTAATTAGATGACCTAAACCCAATGCTTCTAAAAGAGCAGCCCTGTGGCGGGAGAGTTCTTTAGTAAGTCCAAAAATGAAATGTGTGAGAAGGTTTTTGTTAGATCATTAATTAAATCATAAGCACCTACGGGTTTTGTTAATACTTGTTGGATATTATCTGTTTCTAGCGGGTAGCTTGGACTTGGCTGAGAGGAATACTCTCGTGTCCTTGTTACAACTTCTATGGGTAGTTCGGCATCTAACTCCACTAATCCGACTATCTTAGGTCATGGTTGACTTCCTAGTTGTGGCGCAACTAATGGATTTAGTGAAGTTGAAGCTTCATGATCATTGTTTCTGTGATTACACCCTTGTTTGTCCCACTTGGATTTAACTTGTTATTGTTGTGATTTGGGAGCGGATCATTGAAGATCTTGAGGGGTGCATTTTGAGGGGAAATTGCCCCTGTAAAAGTATTCGGTGCTGGTGACGTAGGATCTGCCAAGAACATATCTATGAAAAGTTGTCTTTGTTCATCTGCAAGCGTTGCATGAATTTATTGTAGTCACGACATGTTCTAGTGTCATGGCCCCAAATTTTGTGGAAACCACAATACGAATTAGGATTGTAATTCCTAGTTTGTTGGTTTGGTGTATATTGTGGCCCAAAACTTTGATCAAACCATTGCCTATTAAAGTTTTGTGTTTGTTGTTTTTGGTTTGAATTCTGGTTTTGATACCTAGTTGAATTTTGATTTGGATCCCGTGTAGGGCTTCACATTGTTGTTGTTGTTGTTGTTGTGGATGATTAAAATCCACTGTATTGATTGTTGGAGTAAAGTTGTTGTTTCGTTGATTGTTTATTTGTGGTGGAGTATTCACAACATTTGTCTTTCTAGCCTGATCAGTTACTCCATCCGTTGTCACTCCACAATTTTTGTTAAGGATTTTAGGTCCTTGATTGACATTCGTGATAGTAGGATAAGTTGTAGTGTTTTGGTTGGAGGTGATTAACCTCCCGTTTGCTCCATATGTCTTGCGACCACTATCAATTGCCACTTGATCTATTCGGAGAGCACTCTCAAGTACTTCATCGTAAGTTCTTAGTGGGAACTTCTGACTTCTTCCTTTACCTCTCTGTTGAGAGAATGAAGGATTAAATCCCATAGTTCCATCGATCCATGTTTGGAGCACTTGCCGAAAATAGAATAGAAGCGTGCGCCACCTCTGGATGAAATGGGCGACAGATTCATTGTGTTCTTGCTTAATGTGCAAGAATTCCCTGATTCCTATTCTTAATAGTTTGTTCATGTCAAAGGCCTTGATGAACTCTAACACGAGTTGCTTGAATGAATGGATGGAAGCCTCAGGTATTCTATAATACCAATCGAGAGCGATACCTTCCAAAGTTTTGGGAAATATTTTAGCAACAACCCCATCCCAAGGGAGTAATTCTCGAATGGCCATAGCGTAAGCTTTGATATGTGCATTTGGATCTCCCTCACCTTTGTATTTGGGAAAATCGGGAAGAGGTCTTGGAAGCATGACGCTTCGTATGGTGAAATCTAAGGGCTCTTTCAAGTATTCTGAATATGTCCCTATCGCATAGGTTTCGACCATTGATGGTGCCTGTTGAGGGAGTGGAGGTGGAATGGGTTGTTGATATGGCATTGCATATGCATTGGTAGGAGCATAAGGGAACCCCTGTGGTTGAGTAAAAATACTGGGAGAGGAGAACATATCCCCTTGTGGTGATTTGGAGTACATGTTTAAGTATGAAGGGGTATTGTCCAAGAATGGATTATTTTGTACTAGACCGGGAGGTATTGGAGCATGGTGTTAGAAATGGTGGTTCTAATCGGCATTTGTTGTGAATACTGAGGAGTCATGCCTAACGTGCCTATTCCTGTGAGGAGGTCTACTTGGCTAGGATGGTGTGGAGGATTGGAACTTCTTCTGCTGCATGAATTGAGAATGGTGATTTGCTTGAGCAAGTTCTAACCCTCTCACTTTTTCTACTAACGTTGAAATGACTTCATTTGGTGAAGTCACGGTGTTTTGCCTTAGCGGCATTTGTTGTATATCATGGTGTTGTATAGGCATGTGATATCCTACTATGAATTGATCGCTGCCCTGCCAAGTTTCCCCGAGGGCATTTCCTATATGTAGTGGCATGGAGGTATTTTCTTGAAAAGAGACCTCGGGTTGTGTTTGTAAACCTCCTATAGGTGGGTACATACTTTGAGAACGTTGTTCATTCTAACATAACGTACAAATGTTCATCATCTAAACCTAGGTATGGGTCAGATTGTCTACTAATTTGTGGTCTAAGTAGTACCTGAGGAGATGAACTAGACTCTCCTGTGAGCGTCATATTGTTCGAGCCTGAAGGCTCTGTTTGTGTTTGAGCAAACTGATCCAACTCTTCTGTTTGGAAAGATGAGTTATATCTGATCCTTGGAGATGGAGTTTGTGTTGATAATTGGTTATTTGAATAGTTTTCACCCCATACCGAGAGTGAGGGCGATGATGATTGTCTATTCAGTTGAGCGTAGTATGCCTCAAGACCTAAGAGAGGCCTACCATATGCATCGAATCCCGACATATTCGGGGGGTATATGAATACCCGCAGAATAATGGGAAGGAGTGAAGGTGATGGTGAAAGCTAATGAGGTAGTAAAGATGAAAGATTCATTTTTAATTTGAAAGAACCAGTAGAAATCTGACTCCAGACCAGAAAGTAGAAAGTTCACGTCGGGTTCACCAATTTTGTATGACGATGGAAAAGTGACAAGCGAGCATGGGAATCTACAAGTAACTCTTCCTCACACCCGACCTCCGAGGTCGTGCGAGACAGCCGGTGGGGATGGAATATGCGTGGGATGCAGACAAACTAGTTAGGCAATCTGATGTCTTCGACACACACTAGTGGAAATTGTGAATCTAAGGCAAAGAAGGCCCTCCTAACTTGAATTGGTGTGATAGATCGATCAGCAAGGATGACTGCTCGAAGGCTCCAATCAATATCGAGCTCTAGCGTGATTCGGTCTATGGGTTGTGGAATACGTGGAAAATGACCTGGGATAGTTTCGTGTATGTCTCCAGATAAGGTCATAGGGTGGATGGTAAATATAATTGACTCTATGGGTGATTCTCTGGCCTAGTCTAGAACTCCTTAGCTTTGTTAGCTGCTTATGTCTAATAAGGATAACTGTTCGATGATGATAGGTGGAAGTGGAGTAGATCTGAATACTAGTGTACGTAGGCCAACATCTATGTCTGATTCACCTATGGGCTCGTTGGGTTGTGGGATTTGTGGGTCACACCCGTAGATTCATATTTGTTGTGGTCCTGCTATGGTCATGTGTGGAATCAATCCCTAATCCCTAGTATCCAATAATAATCATATGCTTTTCAACTTCTATATTCGAATTAATAATTGTGTGATCTTCTCGGAGTATCTTACGGGGCATTTGTGCAACTTTGAATTCTCAAGCTAGTATCTATATCGTGAGAGTAGTCTCCTGCGTCTTCATTTGTGGGACCAAAGGATCACAACCAAATGTTTGCTCTCTTTCAAACCCTTCTACACGATCATGTGGATATGAATCTAGGGTAATCGTAGTTTGGTTGATTTGACCAAAATGTGTGTGCTTGGTCGTCTTCTATGTTTAACCCATGCTTAGCGGAAACCAATTTGTTGTAAGTTTACCGTTGTTCGGAAGACTTGGATCCTGAGATTTTGATCTATATCAGTTATTGCTATGATGAGATTGGGTTGGGGCATGATTGGCTCGAATACGTATTCTCTGGGCTCTCTAGGTCCCGTGATTGTCATACAAAAGAAAGTTATATAAATCTAACTAATGACAGAATAAACTAATTGTGAAAGATATGTCTATGTATATTCCTAAATCTGATATATCTATCTACTAAACAAATTTAAAGAACAAATTTAAAAGAGTAACTAAATATATCTAGAATTGACAGTTTAGAATAACAAAATTAAAACAAACAAGATAACCGCAGTATAGCTATTTATGCATGCATTTGTGAACCTATTCTAAATAATGAAACAATTGATCTAGTCTATTTGCAAGACTCTCGATCCTACCTCAGAAGTGAGAAATGAATCATAGTTTCTCAGAAACTATCAATCCCCACAACTTCCCTGGCAATATCGAAAGTAAAATTGACTGAAATAAAGTGATTGGCTACTCTATTTGATATGTTTCTAATTAGAACTTTGAAAGCTAGAACCTGGATTACGTAGAATAGTGGCGAATCCGATGGTGTGTGTGGCTATGTCCCCTCAGTGTGATCTCCTCGTTCCTTCGTGTTCACTTGGATCCAGAAAAGCGTGTAATGCTAGCATCAACAGAAGTAGATATTGGGACAAAGGCAGCTTAGGATACAGACTGAATACAATGCGAGTAGGAGAGAGATAGCGCAAGAGTACAGAGCTTGGCTTATGTAATTCCTAGCGGGATTTATTGCGAGTCATGCAACATAAAACATCCAAAACCTGAAACTATCCTGTTTGAAGAACAAAACCTGCAACTTTAATGGCTTCCTATTGAAAACAAACTATTTTACTCCAATGGATTGGATGAAATATCAACAACATTTGCACAAGATGGATATGTGGCTTCCTAACAACAAAACAACACTAACTAGGCATGTAATGAAAGAAACTAAGAATTCTAAATAAAATGAAAGACTAATCTATTGCAATGAGAAATTCAGAGGCAAATTTGAGGGGCCATTTGCTTGAGCACAAGCCAACTATTTATAGCATTTGCATTTACCCAAGGTAAAAACCAAATAGAACTCTTAAACTATAAACAATGGCAAAACACTATTCCAGGGAACTAGAATCATTAATGCAAGCTTATGGTGGTGAAAAAAAGCTGGTGAATCATTGATTTTTACGTGAGTCATGTTAAAAGAGCATTCTGGAAAATGCGTAAAGGACCGCCTCGCCCTGCTTAGGGCGCTTGGGCGGCGGTCACGAGACCGCCGCCCAGGAAGGGTGGCGGTTTCGTAACTGAAGAGCAAAAGGCCAAGAAAAGAGGGAAAAGATAAAACAAAGCACGCGGGGGCTAAGCGGGGCATGCAAGATGTTTCGAGATCCCGAACACCTTGCAAGGAGACTGTATCATCATTGGGGTACGTTTACGTTGTTCGAGAGACTGTATCATCATTGGGAGTAACCATTTTTCTTCAAACCCTATAATTCTACACTTGAATTTCAAGATTAGAGTGCACCAGATCAAGTAAAATGTTTAACATTCTTTCTTCATCCGTGAAAACACTATCTCAGTTGTGTTGTCTTCATTATAGTATGAAATTAATGTAATGTTGGATCTATGATGCATAGTTCAAATTCATGTTTATTTTCTTTGTAAATTTTTATAACATTTGATATGGTGATTGGATACGCAGGCACCCGTTCATATTTGGGAAGTTTCAATTGCAGATTTATTTGTGTTTATTGTCACCGAGTAGTATATGCAGGCACTCGATGGTGTATGCAAATGGGCATCTACATGTGTAGATTCTTGGTTGCGTATGTAGATTGACGTGTATGTGCCTTTTTTTGGTTGCTCCCTACAACTGTCCCCAAAATCCCTCTTATTGGATAAATTATTCTCTTGTATCACTATATACAATTTTTTTCATATTCGCGATCATTAGAAATCTATTTTTACAATTTTCCAAAAAATCCAAGTTGAATTTTGTAAAGGGTCTTAAAATTTACCCCGAACAAACATATGATTCTTTAAGTAATGACACCATCATGGCCTTGCCCAAGTCTATTTGTATGTGGATCTACTCCCTAATCCTTCTCTTGCATATACTCTTCCTAATACCATTTTTTTGTTTTATGAAGTATAGTGTAGTTGCAAAGGTTAAAAAAATTAGTCTAAATTATATGGTCACAATTGTTCATGTTGAATCATTATACCAAGAGTCAAGTATCACATTATCAATAGTCATTGTTATTAGGTGTCAAATACCATTATTATACTTATTATAAGTCATCAAAAGAGTCAAAAAGTGTTTATTGATTGTCATCTTTTTCACCTTGTCATATTGTCTAAGTAGTCATTTTGTAATTGTTCTTGTGTCAATTGAGTCATGTTTATCATCAACTCAAAGTTGTGTCTTTTAAGATTTGGTTATTAGAGCCAATAGTCATAAAAGTTTCATATAATTACAAAGAAAAATAACTGGACACACTATTGCTTGTACACAATGTAAGTTTTGTAAAATGAGCCTTAAAGATAAAATTTCTAAATAACATATTACCTGAGGATGTAGGAAAATCAACATCTCATCAGCTACTAGCGATGAGGCTTTGATACTGACATTGGTAGCATACTTTTATCAATTCCATTATTTTACAGTGTGATGTAATAAGTGCAAAAATTCCTAATGTAATCTCCCGATGTAAAAATATAATGGAGAATAGAAAACATAGTGTATTGAAACATCATGCTACTTGTTTAGGTTGTTGGTTGTACTATAAAATCATTTGTTTAGGTTGTTGGTTGTCCTACAAAACCTTCTAGGTGTTTGGGTTATTCCTCAATCCTGTGTAAAACCATAATTATATAGGTGTAGAGGATGAATGGATGTGTGGATTCATGTTCATGCCTAGGTGGTTGTTGTATCCATCCATGAAATCCACCTACAAGAATACAACTTTGGATAAGCTGTGTGACAACACATATGGATTGATACCATGAGTAGACAAAGATGACATGTTGCAATTGAAGAAGTGTGATTTTGTTTCTACCATGTTTGCACTAGGGGTAATGTTATGAATATGTGCAATTAGTTCTCACGTTAACATCGTGTGAGAGAGTGAGTTGTTGTGAAGCTATAACAACTCACGTAAATAAATATTATAAGGTTATTAAATAAACTATTGAAGCATAATGGTTAAGTGGGCTGGCCACCCCTTAATTAAATATGGGTCCAACATTATAATATAGGTTAAATATTTAATAATAAGAAATATTTCTATTTCTATTATTAAATATTCAAACCTAGGAATATACTTTAGGTTAAATATTTAATAATAAGAAATAGTTATATTTCTATTATTAAATATTTTAAACCTTGGTATATGTGTCAACCGACATGGTTGAAAAGGTGAGTCGAGAGACATACCCGATCACCTCATATAAAAAGGACTTCGGTCCTCATTTGATATATTCAAAAAATAATATATCAAAGGTTTTCACCCTTGTGATTAGGGTTTCTAAGGAGGAGGTGATTTACTTGGATGTAAAAAGTTCTCTACAATAAAGGTTACTTTTCACAGTGGTTTTTACCTTCAGGTTTTCCACTATAAATATTGTGTCCTATGTTATTTACTTTTGTAAGTATTACTTTATTATTATGCAATGTGATGTGATGTTTATTTATTTAATATTACATAGTTTATTAATGTTGATTAAATCCGTAATTAATAGAATCCTCAAATTCTAACATGGTAACAGAGAAAGGTAAATTAAATAGATTAGATATAAAAAATTGTATTTAATTTATTTAATTTTATACAGGTTTTTTTAACTAATCCGAAGGGTATTTAAAAATCATCGGGCCCCTTCTCCCCAATTTTTGCAATCTAAAATTTTGAATGTTTTGTGAGGAATTAATGTGAGTGTGCACAGGTGAAAGGGGTTTACATGTGTGTGAAAAATCACATACAGGTAAGGGTAAATTAATATATGAAATATTTCTATTTCTCTATAGTTTTAAATGTGTGCAGGGTAAATGTTTTCAAAGGTAAAATTCAAGAGTAAATGAAGGGAGGAGACAAGTTTCATGAAAATAAGGTAGAATGACGGTCATTTAGACGCCAAATTTAAATTGGTTGGATAGAATAATTTTTCACTGTGTTAAAATTGAAGGTCAAATGACCGTCCCAAAGAGACCAAAAATAAGGTAGAATGATGATCATTTAGACGTCAAATTTAAGTTGGCCAGATATTTATCTACATTAACACTTTTCATAAATTTGAAGTTGTTGTGTGTTCTTAGGGGTTTCATCTTCTCTTCTATATGGTCAGAAATTTTTTTATGATAGGTATGGGGTATAATGCAGTGCCCTTTATAATGCGGGTCATTATTTGATTATGGGAAGTTAATTAGTATGCATTTTTATGACAAAATTAGTTATGGTCAAATAGTTTCTTTAGATCTATAAATTTAGATCTGGTTCTATTAATATTGTTATGATCATATTAGTTATTTCTTTATAATATTTGATTTTTTAATGAAATAATACAAGTTTTTTTATCATAAAATATGGGTATTGTCGTTTTTTCAATTAATATGTTTCTAACTCAGTGGTGCATTATATCATAATGGGGTATGCTTTTCAGGTTCAAGAAATTTGAAAGACAATGGCATCTAGTTACTTTTCCTTGATAAATCTCGATCCTAAATGGAGCCAATTACAATATTTGGAAGATCAAGGTCAAATTGGAACTTATGGCAAGGAAACTCTGGACAATTGTTTTAGGAACTGATCTTGCACCCACCAGTCATCAAATGACTGTGGAAAATATGAATGCATTCTCACAACGTACACAGGAGGCCCTTTCCATGATTCTACGTAATGTGAACGATGAATATTTTCTACACATCAAACATCCTAAAGAGGTATGGATACAATTAGAATCCATGCATGAAGGTACACATTTATCTAAGATTATTAAACTTGTTTTAGAATTGCTTACGACTCCTATGAAAGGAGATGAAAAGGTAGTTAATTTCTTAGCCAAGATTAAAAATATCAAAGCACAATTAGATGGATGCAATTGTGACTTAATTGGTGAAAAATTAATCTAATTTATTGTTCAGTTGAATATACATGAAAGATTTAGGAATTTTATTTCTATCTTAAACTCTAAATATCAGAATGAGGATGAATTACCAAACTTAAATACTTTGAGTTCTCTTATGATACAGGAAGAGCAAGTGATGATGAACTTTGACTCTAAGGAGAATGCCTCTCGAACTTATTCATAATTCGAATTTCAAGCCTCGCAAGCCCTTCTCTGATAAAAAGTTTAGATCTAAATATTCATTTGTTGATAAGAAAAGTGTTACTTTTGAACATTTGTGTGTAATATTTAATGGTAAATGTCACAAATGTGGAAAATTTGGGCATAAAAAGGAAGAGTGTAAATCTAAGAAACCTATCCATAAAAATCAGAAACAGATTGTCTCATCTAAATATAATTTAAGGAAAAAGGATAGTTCTAATGATGCTCCTAAAACTATTGCATTATATGTTGCTTTATACTCTTCCTCTAATTCTGAATGGATTCTAGATTCAGGTGCTTCAAATCATATGACTGGTATTTCCAATTCTTTATTTGATGTTATGAAAATCAATGAACGTGTGTATCTTGGTGATAACTCATCTTTAGAAGCAATAGAGAAAGGAAAAGTAAAATTTGCAAATGGTATTTTGAATAATGTTTTATTTGTTCCTAAGCTTAAAAAGAATCTTTTGTCATGTTCACAACTAACTCATGATGGTTTGTCTATTCAAAATTTGAAGGATACTTGGTACATCAAGGATAGTAATGATAATATAATTGCTGAAGGAATTAAAAGAAATGGTCTGTATATTTTTGATGATTTTTCTTTTGCATCTTGTTTTGTATCTCAAAGTTTGAATAATTCAAAACTATGGCATGAAAGGTTAGGACATGTGAATTATCAAATCTTGTATGAAATGTCTAGAAATAATTTAGTGAAAGGTTTGTCTGTGTTTTCTTCATCTCATGATGCTTGTGAAGGGTTTTTACACTCGAAACAAAGTGTTAAACCCTTTCACTTACATCCTGAGGAGAGTTCCTCTTCACCACTAGAACTTGTTCATAGTGATGTTAGAGGACCTCTTGAAGTAGCTTTGTTAAATGTTTCTTTATATGTGAATTTTATTGATGATTTCACTAGGATGGTTTGGACATATTTTCTTAAAAATAAATCTGATGTATTTGGAAAATTTATAGAATTTAAATTATCTCATTGAAAATTCATCAAATTATAAAATTAAGACGCTTAGAATAGATAATGGGGGTGAATGTGTTAGCAAAATTTTTGAAAAATTATGTATTGATTGTAGTATTAAAAGAGAATTAACTTCTTCCTATTCTCCCATCTAATGGTATTTTTCTAAATGAAAAATAGGACTATTTTAGATATGGCTTGCACTATGCTTCATTCTAATGGTCTTCCCAAATTTTTGTGGGCAGAAGCAATGAAAACGGTAGTCTACATCCTAAATAGGGTCCCTACCAAAGCTATTCACCTTTCGATCCCCTTAGAGAAGTGGTCAAATAAAAAACTTGATGTATCACATTTAAAAGTCTTTAGTAGTCTTTCCTCCTTATACATCCCTAAAAAGAAAAGAAAGAAACTTGTTATGACTTCTTGTATTTTCATTGGATATGGTATTAACACTGTAGGTTTAAGGATTTACAAACCTGTAAAAAGGGAAGTAATTGAAAATTGCAATGTTGTTGTTTTGGAAAAATACTTCACAAGTACAAATAGTTATGAGACTCTTAATCCTGTCAATATTTCTAATGATGGTTTTGATTTTGATAATGAAAATATGGTAAATGATCATGATGATGTTTCTTGTGTTGATGTTATGGATGTGTCTGAATCTCCTGTCTCCCTAGCTAAGAAACCAAAATGGGCTCAAACTGTGTTAGAAATTTCTAATCCTATTGACCTTAGGAAAATGACCAGAATCCATCATATGTACCATGCATTAATGACCTTGTATGAACTTGAGCCACAGAGTTTTGAAGAAGCTTCTTAGGATGAGAAGTGGATCAATGCAATGCAGCTAAATATAATGCCTTGATTCAAAATCAAACCTGGGAGTTGGTTCCACCTCCAAAGAAAAGAAGCATTATAGGGTCTAGATGGTTGTACAAAGTAAAATACAATGTTGATGGTAGTATTGACAAATATAAATCTAGACTTGTTGCTAGAGGTTTCACTCAGAAACCTGGGATAGATTATGTTGATACCTTTTCCCCTGTAGCTAAAATGAGCACAATTAGGACCTTGTTTGCTATTTCTTCTTAGTTTGGGTGGGAAATCCACCAAATGGATGTGAAAAATAATTTTTTGAATGGTGATTTAAAGGAAGAACTTTACATGTCTCAACCTAAAGGATTTGAAGAAACTAGTAAAGAAAACTATGTTTGTAAGTTGAAAAAATCTTTGTATGGTTTAAAGCAAGCTCCTAGAGCTTGGTATGCGAAAATTAATGCTTTCTTTAAACAATTAGGTTTTTTTAATTGTTCTTATGACAATGATCTATTCATTAAAAAGAAGGTTCTCACATTATCATTGTATGTCTATATGTGGATGATTTTCTTATGATGATGATATTCCTACTTTAATTCATAGGATTAAAGAAAAATTGAAACAATAATTTGAAATGACTGATTTAGGTCTCTTACATCATTTTCTTGGCATGGTTATATTTCAAGACAAGCATTATATTGTTGTTTCTCAAGCACAATATGTAACTAATGTACTGAATTTTTTTAATATGATTGATTGTAAACCAATTTCTACACCTATGGAAGTTGGACTAAAACTTGATCCTAAACCTGCATGTGAAAAAGTTGATCCTACTTTGTATAGGTAGTTAGTTGGTAGTTTGATTTATCTAACTATAACTAGACTATATATTTCCTATGTAGTAGGAATTACTTCAAGGTTTATGCAGGAACCTTATAGAGATCATTAGAATCTTGCAAAAATAATTCTTATATATTAAGGGAATAATCAATTATGGGTTGCATTATACTAAGGATGAAAATGCTAACTTGCATGGATTTTGTAATTCTAATCATGTTAGTGATGTATTAGATAGAAAATATACTTTTGGTTATGTGTTTAAATTTGGTGCAGGTGTCATTACTTGGTGTAGTAAAAAGTAGCCAACTATTTCTATCTCTTCAACTGAAGCTGAGTATAGAAGTGCAATGGAAGCTACAAAAGAGGCTCTATGGCTGAAGAGGTTGTTCGATGAGATAAAGATGAAGGATCAAGGTAGTGTTCCTTTGTTCTATGAAAACTAGAGCACCATAGCTCTTGCACATAATCCAATACAACATCGAGGACAATGCACATTGAGATATATATACACTTCATCTCGTGAGAAGTTTTTAAGTGGTGAGATAGATCTGAAGTTTGTGTCAACAAGAGTAGGTTATCTTTGAAATCTTCACAAACCCCTGAGTGTTGCAAAGTTTTGTCACTTTTGTGAAAAACTTGGATTGTTAGAGTTTCCATTAAGGGGGAGTGTGCATGAAATGTCACCTCCTAATGGAACTTGGTATTTGTAAAATAAAAATGCATTGTAATAAATACCTTTGGGAAAATATAAAATACTTTTGGACATGTGTAAAAGACCTTCGAGCATGTGTACAAGACCTTTGGGAATTTGTAAAAATAGCTTTGGGCATGTGTATACCTCATCGGCTTCTTTTTCTCGAAAGAAGCATGTAAAGACCTTAAAAAGGTGGTATTTAGCAAAATCTTTAGTGCTATTGAGTTTATTGGTAAACATCTAGTGTAAGCATATTGTTAAGAATGTTCTTGGCATAAAAGGCTCCTATATGCTTGGTTTTAAGTAACATTTTACAAGAACTTGTGAAAACATGTAAAACTCACAAATCATACTTAGCCACTGATCATGGGATGATCTTTGGGATTCCAAATCCTTTTGTACCAAAAGGTAACTTTAGTATGATGAAGGTGTTATAATTCCTTCAACCTATATGCTAGCCTAAAACCTTTATGGTTTAAGGATTGTAAATCTTGTAGTGTACCATGGGTAGGTAATCTATTGGCATATGTTATCCCACTTAACATTAAGGGGAGTGTTGGAACATAATGGTTAAGTGGGTTGGCCACCCCTTAATTAAATATGGGTCCAACATTATACTATAGGTTAAATATTTAATAATAAGAAATATTTATATTTCTATTATTAAATATTCAAACCTATAAATATACTTTAGGTTAAATATTTAATAATAGGAAATAGTTATATTTCTATTATTAAATATTTTAAACCCTTGTATATGTGTCAACTAACATGGTTGAAAAGGTGAGTCCGGAGACATACTCGATCACCTCATATAAAAGGTTTTCACCCTTTTGATTAGGGTTTCTAAGGAGGAGGTGATTTACCTGATGTTACTTTTCATAGTGGTTTTTACCTTTGGGTTTTCCACTATAAATATTATGTCATGTGTTATTTACTTTTGTAAATATTACTTTATTATTATGCAATGTGATGTGATGTTTATTTATTTAATATTACATAGTTTATTAATGTGATTAAATCCATAATTAATAGAATCCTCAAATTCTAACATAAACAATATGTCATTAAATATAGTTGAGTGAGTTGTTAATAATAGCTCACATATAAAAGGAGATTGAGAGATATGTGGAGGTTGTGCTCTTTAAATGTAGGAACAACTTTAGCTATATATTTAAAGCCCAAACGATTTAATATTGAATATTATTTTCATGTGTTTCACCTTTTATATCTATGACCAAATTTACAAATGTTTCATTTTTCACATGGAGTGATAGATAACATATTCTTTGTATTCTTTATGTACATATGTATCATGAGGTATTTGATCATGATGCAAGACACATACAAGAATATACACGATGATAGGTGATGACCTATTACCTTTCCTAGTGGACTTGCTAATTTGGAGCCATCTTCTATACTATCAAGTGTTATTGTTTCATTACATGGTGCTTTTCACTTCCTCATTATGATTATATTATATATTGTGTTGTATGTTATCTATTTGGACTAATGCAACTAGCACATGTACCTTGTGTAGAACTAGTACCTCTTGGTTTATGTTCCTATGAGATATTATCTATTATTGTCTTCATTTGCTTATATGATTATTTTTAGTATGTAACCTATGACATTTTTACACATGTTTATGTGAAACTTTGGTTTCCCTTTTTTCGTCCCTCTATTATCTATACTCGTGCTTGTTTATGTGGGGTGACACTCTTATGTCCCTTGTATGTGGCACACTGGAGCTCAAAATTGCAACCTACTCTGAATCCTGAAGACCCAAATTTTTGGGGCAACATGGGACCTGTCTCTAACTATGGGACTTGTGGATTAAGATAGACCTCTAAAGAATTCTGAATTCCTTAGTTCACAGATTAGGGAAACCTACACAACACAACCTACTTCTAATGCTAAACTACTCCTACAACTAATCCTACTTTAACCATACCAAGGGACTAGGGAGAGAGAGATGCAATGAATGGAAAAATAAGCTAACAAGGGGGCAAAGTGATAACACCGTAAGAAGGGTCAATAACCCTCCACAAGGGGAAGGAAATGGAGAAAATGTAGGAGAGAGGGTAGATAGACGTGTTATAGACCCCAAACTTCACAATTCACCCTTCCCACCCATTTACAACACATGAAAATGGTTAAACCTATGAGAATGAAACACACATAACATAAAAAAGGGAGAACGTAAAGGCAATAATACATTAAAAAAGTATAGGGAAAAGAATATCCATAAACACTCGATTTCATTGCTTAAAATATGCACAAGTGGTTACATCCATGGTGGAAGGATATAATACATAGCATAGACCTAGTTTTAGGTTTAAAACTCATGGGAAGTCAGCCACCATTTTGGCATGGTGTCATTAAAATAAAATAGGGATCCATTTTTACAATGTACGAGTTCTAGATTTATAGAGAAATAAGGATAAGAAGAGAGAAGGAGAGAGAGGTGACAAAAAGGAGAGATTCAACCACCAAGTACCAATCACCATAGATACCTACAAATAGGTGTGGGCACATGACATGGCTCAAATTTCACACCATCATATTTTGCAGGATAGGAAACGACACCCATGCTTCACTAAATTATGGTTAGTGGATTGGTTAAATGTCACTTCCAATAAAACAAGCATGGCTTTGAGGTGCCCTACGGAATTCGATATCTCCATTTTGATCCATGGCCTCGGGCATGTCTTTCATGAACATCCCACAACTCCATATACATTATAACACCCACACTTTACTTCTTCTTCCTCTACATATTTTCTTTGTTATGCAGCTTGTAACCATTTGTTCTTTACTTGAGGAGTTTTGAGATTCTTTTGGGCTTCCACATGTTACCATTTCCTCCACAATGCCATGAAATACTAATCATTTTTGTATGGTATTATAGTTCACGCGGCTTCTCATTCACGCTCAAAACCCATAGAAAAATATTGTATTGTTCTGCATATTATGCCATGACCTTTCAAATTTCTCCCATCTATGAACCTTTATTTGAGAAGTTTGCAGAACACTAAGTTAGTGTTCCATGGATTTCATCCTTAGTCATTTCTAACTTTCTCTTCCACACTCGAGAGACACCTAACAATTTGTTTAAGTACATTGTTTCCTTGTTTGAGTGAACTCCAACCTTATCCTTTCTGCACAATATAATATTTCCATAAAAATCCACCTAAGTCCTTGATTGCTCATTCCTTTGTTCTGTGGGTTTTGATAACATGTGGAACACCGCCTTCCCGCACCTTATAGTAGACTCGATCTAGTCTCATGTGGATTTTCCTAAGCAAAAAATGGTAAAGTGCTTTTGAAAATTTATTTAAAATTATAGGGGTATAATTTTGGACAACAATTTGGCAACCTCCAGGGGACATCTACCTACTAGATGATGAAGACAATTTTCCTTGAAGCATCCATTGGGCATGAAGTCAAGCATAACCTTGAAGAAAACAAATCTCAACTTTGAAAATATGTCTCCTAAATTTGTAAGAACTTAATATTGAACTGAAGTTGATTTGTAAAGTTATGAAATAATATATACTAAATTTCACTCCAACTATCCGATTTCCACCATAAAACTTTCTTGAGACCAAAACGTATACAACAACAAAGGCCCACAAAACTATATATAAACATGGGAATTATACGTGCTCCAAGAGGAAACATGCAAAGTTTACAAAATGCACTTACTTTGTAATAAGTAAACCTAAACTAACCTACTATAACCCGATGGAAGGAAACTAAATAAATCCACGATACCGATGGGGAGAAGTAACTTCCTTTTTCAAAAAATCTAACCATGTAATTAATTTAACGATAAAAATGGTCTTTAATGAGAGTGGAAAACTATTTTTGAAAACAAACTCCTCTCTCATTACCAAATTAAAAATACCGCTTTCGATATGAAATTTGTCTTTGGAATTATTGCGGATGTGCTTTGGTGTTTTGAATCTTTTCCTCATTCTCTTAAATGAGCATGACCAAGTCAAACCCTATTTTTGGCTCTAAACTAGCCAAATATCTGATATGACATGTGTCTTTTAGAACCAATGAGATGATCCTTATGATTTACACATATTCTTTAAGCTTATCCCCATGAATGGGGTCATTAATAATATCTTCCTCTTGATGGAGGATGGTTGCAAACTAATCAATTATGTTATGTTCCTTATGCAAACATCTCTACTTCCAATGGATCTACATCCTTTGAGTATAACTATTATCTCTTCAAATTGGGTTCCCTCCTTGAAATTTTTCACAGCCTCTCGACCTCCCAATAAAAATCATAGCATTCTTCAATTATTTTATAAACATCATACATGGTGAAACTGGTTAGAGGTGAGATATAAGTAAGGAGTTTATGATTAAGTGAATTATTAGACATAGATGATTTGGAAGGTGAGGGAAAGATGGGAACAGTGGGGATGGGTTTCCTTTAGCCAACTTTGAATGAGAATATTCTTAGACATTATGTAAATTTCAAAATACTTGAGGAATGGTGATGCTTCTTAGAGCTTGGTTCAATACAACAAAATCAACATTTGAGGATTTAAAATAATACGAGAATTCCATACCTTGTGACGGTATGAATTCTTGAGGATTATTCTCTAAGTCATTGAAAATATGATGTTGAAATTAGAGATATAATCCAATGAGGCCCATTGTATTTTTCTCGAGGTTCTTGTACGTACTCCAAAATTGTAAGGTATCTTGTCGCCAAAATAACGTGACATGTGCCCCAATGATGATACAGGTCTCCTCGCAAGGTGTTCGGGATCCATAAAATATCTCCAAGTGTGCGCTAACATCCCGCATACCCCGCTTAGCCCCGCGTGCTTTATTTTTCCCTTTTCCTCTCTTTTCTTGGCCTTTTTCTCTTCAGTAACGAAACCGCCGCCCTGCCTGGGTGGCGGTCTCGTGACCGCCGCCCTGAACAGGGCGGCAGTCCTGTAACTACCGCCCTGCTCAGGGCGGTAGTCCTTTATGCATTTTCCAGAAAGCTCTTTTAACACGACTCACGTAATTTCAATGTTTTACCAACTTTCTTTCACCGCCATAAGCTTGCATTTATGATTCTGGTTCCCTGGAATAGTGTTTTGCCATTGTTTATAGTTTAAGAGTTCTATTTGGCTTTTACCTTGGGTAAATGCAAATGCTATAAATAGATGGCTTGTGCTCAAGCAAATGGCCCCTCAAAATTTGCCTCTGATTTCTCTTTGCAATAGATTTAGTTTTCATTTTGCTTAGAGTGCTTAGTTTCTTTCATTGCATGCTTAGTTAACATTGTTTTACTGTTAGAAGCCACATATCCATCTTGTGCAAGTATTGTTGTTATTTCATCCAATCCATTGGAGTAGAATAGCTTGTTTTCAATAGGAAGCCATTAAAGTTGCAGGTTTTGTTCTTCAAACAGGATAGTTTCAGGTTCTGGATGCCTTAAGTTGCATGACTCGTAATAAATCCCACTAGGAATTACATAAGCCAAGCTCTGTACTCTTGCGCTATCCCTCTCCTACTCGCATTGTATTCAGTCTGTATCCTAAGCTGCCTTTATCCCAATATCTACTTCTGTTGATGCTAGCATTACACACTTTTCTAGATCCACGTGAATACGAAGGAACGAGGAGATAACACTGAGGGGACATGATCACACACACCATTGGATTCGCCACTGTTCTACATAATCCGGTTCTAGCTTTCAAAGTTTTAGTTAGAAGTATATCAAATAAAGTAGCCAATCACTTTATTTCAGCTTAATTCTACTCTCAATATTGTCGTGGAAGTCATGGGGATTGATAGTTTCTGAGAAACTATGATTCACTCCTCACTTCTGAGGTAGGATCGAGAGTCTTGCAAATAGATTAGATAAGTTATTTCATTTTTTAGAATATATCTACAAATTACATAGACAAATAGCTATACTCGGTTATTTTGTTGTTTTAAGTTGTTATTTTAGCTGTCAATTCTAGATATTTTAAATAGTTGCTTTCTTAAATTCATATAGTTCTTCAGAAAACACAAAAAAAAATAGAGAAATTATATATGCTATAGATATATTCAAAATAGTTGAACTTCACTTTGCCATAGTTAATTTATATTATTACTTTTGTATGACAATCACGGGACCTAGGGAGCCCAGGGAATACGTATTCGAGCCAATCGTGCCTCAGCCTAATCTCATCACAGCTATAACTGATATAGATCAGAATCTTAGGATTCAAGTCTTCCGAACAACGGTAATCTTGCAACAAATCCATTCCCAGTTGAGCGGGTTAAATATAGAAGACGACCAAGCACACACATTTTGGTCAAATCAACCAAACTACAGATTACCCTAGGTAACATCCGTATGACTGTAGAAGGGCTTAAAAGAGAGAAAACATTCGGTTGTGATCCTTTGGTCCCACAGACCTAGATGCAGAGACATTCTTACGTATATAGATACCAGCCTAAGAATTCAGGTTGTAAGAACACCTATGAGGCACTCTGAGAAGATCGCGCAGCTATTAGTTTTGAATATAGAGGCTGAGAAAGCATACGACTATTGGGTTTTATGGATTAGGAACTAACTCTACGCATGACCATAACAGGACCGCAATAACCAAGAGTCTACGGTTGCGATCCACAAATCCCGCAACCCAACGAACCCGTAAGTCAATCGAGACATGGACATTGGCCTATGCACATTAGTATTCGAGATCCACTCCACTTCCACCTATCATCATCGAACAGCTTATCCTTAATAGATACAAAGAACTAACAAAGCTAGAGAGTTCGGACTAGGCTAGAGAATTGTCCATAGAGTCGACTATTTTTACCATCCACCATATGACCTTATCTCGGAGACATACAGAAACTATCTTAGGTCATTTTCCAAGGTTTCCATAACCCATAGATCGAATCACGCCGAGCTCAATATTGATTGGAGCCTTCTGCAGTCATCCTTGCGATCAATCTATCACACCATTCGAGTTAGGAGGGCCTTCTTTGCCTTAGATTCGCAAGTTTCGCTAGTGTGTATCGAAGACATTAGATTTCCTAACTATTTTTTCTGCATCCCATATATATTCCATCCCCACAGGTTGTCTCGGCATGACGTCGGGAGGTCGGGTGCGAGGAAGAGTTGCTTGTAGATTCCCACGCTCGCTTGTCACTTTTCCATCGTACAAAATTGGTGAACCCAACATGAAACAAACAAATTTTTCACCTTCTCCATCTCATTAGTCATTTTCTACCTCATTAACCATCACCTTCGCTCCTTCCCATTATTCTGCGGGTATTCATATACCCCCCGAATATGTCGGGATTCGATGCATATGGTAGGCCCCTCTTGGGCCTTGAGGCTTACTACGCCAAAAAAATAGACAATCATCACCCTCACTCTCAGTATGGGGTGACAACTACTCAACTAACTAGTTGTCAACACAAACTCTGAGAATCAGATATAACTCATCATTTCAAACTGAGGAGTTAGATCAGCTCGCTCAAATGCAACAAATAGAGCCTTCAGGCTCGAATAACATGACGTTCACTGGAGAATCTAGTTCATCTCCTCAGATGCTGCTTAGACCATAAATTAGTAGACAATCAGACTCATGCCGAGGTTTAGACGATGAATATTCGGTACGTTATGCCAAGAATGACCAACGTTCTCGAAGTATGTATCCACCTATAGGAGGTTTACAAACACAACCCGAGGTCTCTTTTCAAGAAAATACTTCCATCCCACTACATATAGGAAATGCCCTCGGGGAAACTTGGCAGGGTAGCGACTTGATTCATAGCAGGATATCACATGCCTATAAAACACCATGGTATACAACAAACACCACTACAGAAAAACACCGTGACTTCACCAAATGAAGTCATTTCAACTCTAGTAGAAAAGGTTAGAGGGTTAGAACTTGCCCAAGCAAGCCAAAATGCGTAATTTATGCAGGCAGAAGTTCCAATCCTCCACATCATCCTAGCCAAGTATACCTTCTCACAAGAATAGGCACGTTAGGCATGACTCCTCAGTATTGACAACAAACGCCAACTAGACCCACCATCTCTAACACTGTTCCTCCCGATCTAGTACAAAACAATCCATTCCTGGACACTACCCCGTTATACTTAAACATGTACTCCAAATCACCACAAGGGGATATGTTCTCCTCTCCTGAATGTTTGCTCAAACACGGGGGTTTCCTTATGCCCCTACCAACACATACACAATGTCATATCAACAACCCATTCCACCACCGCTCCTCAAGAGCACCATCAATGGTCGAAACCTATGTGATAGGGACATATTCAGAATACTTGAAAGAGCCCTTAGATTTCACCATACAAAGCATCATGCTTCCAAGACCTCTTCCTAATTTTCCCAAATACAAAGGTGAGGGAGATCCAAATGCACATATCAAAGCTTACGCTACGGCCATTCGAGAACTACTCCCATGGGATGGGGTTGTTGCTAAGATATTCCCAAAAACCTTAGAAGGCATCGCTCTCAATTGGTATTATAGAATACCTGAGGCTTCCATCCATTCGTTCAAACAACTCGTGTCAGAGTTCATCAAGGCCTTTGACATGAATAAACTATTAAGGATAGGAATCAGGGAGTTCTTACACATCAAACAAGAACACAACGAATCTGTCACCCATTTCATCCAAAGGTGGCATACAGTTCTTTATTCTTCAACAAGTGCTCCAAACATGGAGCAAATGGAACTATGTGATTTATTCCTTCATTCTCTTAGCAGAGAAGTGAAGGAATAAGTCCAAAAGTTCCCATTAAGAACTTACGATGAAGTACTTGAGAGTGCTCTTCGAATAGATCAAGTGGCAATTGATAGTGGTCGCAAAACATATGGAGCAAATGGGAGGTTAGTCACCTCCAACCAGAACACTACAACTTATCCTACTACCATGAACGTCAATCAAGGACCTAAAATCCTTAATAAAAATCGGGTGTAACAACAGACGAGTAACCGACCAGCCTAAGAAGGTAAATGTTGTCAATACTCCATCACAAATAAACAACCAACGAAACAACAACTTTACCCCAACAATCAATACAGTGGATTTTAACCATCCACAACAACAACAACAACGGAAAAACCCCACACAAGGTCCAAGCAAAAATTCAACTAGATACCAAAACTAAAATTCAAACCAAAGACAACAAATGCAAAATTTTAATCCTAGTAGACAACGGTTTGATCAAAATTTTGGACCACAATACGCACCAAACCAACAAACTAGGAATTACAATCCTAATTCGTATTGTGGTTTCCACAAAATTCGGGGCCATGACACTAGAACATGTCGTGACTACAACAAATTCATGCAACGCTTTCCAGATGAACAAAGACAACTTTTCATGGATATGTTCTTGGCAGATCCTACGTCACCGGCATCAAATACCTTCGCAGGGGCGGTTTCCCCTCAGAATGCACCCCTCAAGATCTTTAATGATCCACTCCCAAATCACGATAACAACAAGCTAAATCTAACTGGGACAAACAAGGGTGTAATGATAGGAAACAATGATCATGAAGCCTCGACTTCACTAAATCCATCGGTTGCGCCACAACTGGGAAGTCAGCCACGACCTAAGGTAGTCGGTTTAGTGGAGTTAGACGCCGAACTACCCATCAAAGTTGTAACAAGGACACGAGAGTATTTCTCTCAGCCAAGTCCAAGCCACCTACCGAGGCGGATAACATCCAACAAATAGTAGCAAAACCTGTGGGTGCCTATGATTTAATTAATGACCTAACAAAAACCTTCTCGCACATTTCATTTTTAGACTTACTAAAGAACTCTCCTGCCCACAGGGCTGCTCTTTTAGAAGCATTAGGTTTAGGTCATTTAATTAACATCACTCCACCTCCTAAAACACAGGTAAATCATGTGGACTTTGATGTTCATCCTCCGGGGCAGGTAGATAGGGATGTCAAATTCATATTCGAGATAAACAAAATGCCGACAGATGCTGAGATCGCACGCCGAGGTGATCCAGCCTTACATTTACAAGTATGGGTTTATAACAACTATGTAAAGCACGCAATGATAGATGATGGGGCAGTGGTTAACATAGTCCCCTTCTCTTTCCTTCAAAAGCTAGGGTATTGTTGTTGCAAATCAGCAAAGACTCCCCACGGATGTTGATCAGATTTCTAGTTTGATCATACTAGCATCTAGTGTGATTGCACAACATTGAATCCTCTTCCCAAGTGTGGGACTTGTAAAATGGAAGAGGAATCTCCAGATTAGAGGCTGGTTCCTCAACTCCTCTGATCAACTAATTCACTTGTACAATTGCAGAGGTTTAAACTCCTAAATCTACTCTAAATTCCAAGGAGACAGAGATAGAGAATGCAAAAAAGAAAGAACTAATGCTAATAGGTGATGCACCAAAGGAGTTGTAGACACCTGATGCTGCATGAAATACACAATCCACAAGGAAACACAGCACAAAACATGCACAAATTCTCAAAATGTAATGAAAGATCAAGAAAGCAATGATAGATATATGAAAGGATTGAGGGATTTTAATCACAGAACATATATCAACATCTCAGATCTAATACAGTACATTACAATGATCTAGAGGCAAGAAAAGGTGCTGCATTACATGGAAAGGTAAAATTTCTTCACAAATTCTACCAAGGAGGAAGAAAAAGGAAGTTGCAGAGCTGAAAAAGTGTCTCCCCTTTGCAAAATGAACTCATCCTGGCTTTTACAGTGCAAACCACGACCCCAGGAGAGAGAAACACGGGAAAACGTGCAAGGGGTTCAACCATTGACCAAAATTCCATCAAAATAGCATGGGTGACCTGACAGACCCATTCCCTGACATTTTTAACCATGCTGGGAGAGAATGCGAGCCATTCTTCATTAAAATCGGTGGTTGAAACGTCATTTCTGTTCATGACCACATGCCAAGATTTTTTTATTTTCTCTCTCCAAACTCCACCAAAATGCAAAATTTACCCTGAAATCTTGTAGAGAATTTCACCATCTTTCCATTGATATAAATAACACGAAAAATTGAGCTCTGGATCGAAAGATATGGTGATTTGAAGTTTTAGGGCAAAACAGGGCCAAATCGGATTAGTGGGAAAATAATTCAAATTTTTACCTTTTTGGTCATTTGGAAAATTTTCCAAAATTTCCCGTGCTCCGCCACTCTAGGTGCCACGTGGCAGCATCTCATTAGCCGTGGGCCTTTCAGGGGAAACTTTTCCCAAAAACTCACATTGAGCCATAACTTCAAAAATACATGGAGTTAGGAGGAAAACTTTACCTTTCTGGAAAGCTGAGAAAGAGCTCTATCCAATGGTGTCATTTCCAGAAGGTTTTGAGTGCCTGAAAAGCAAAATTTTGTGACTGAGGCACAAGAGAGGGAAGAATGAGAGGAGTTAGCCACAAAATGAGCAGGGGGCACATTTTGGATAACAATTTTGGCGACTCAGAGGGGTCATCTGCCTGCTGGATGAAGTTACCAGTTGCCTTTTAGCAATCCATTGGGTATGGAGTCATAAGAAATAACCTGAAACCAACCTGATATCTTGAAAACTTCCCTCTGAGCCACTTGAAACCCATTGAAGTTAGAGTTGTTCTCACCAAAATGCCACGTAAAACAGCTGTGCAAGAGCAAAACCAGCAGCACCAAAACTATTTACAAAACTGAAAATCATACATGCTCCAAATGGAACATGCAGAGTGTGCACAAGCACTTCTTTTACTGAAAGCAAACCTACCTACTCTATTCTAACTAGAAGCAAAGGTAAGCTAAACAAACCACAACTGGTTGTGTAAAATAGCTTCCTTTCTTCAAAATTGGCAACCATGCAACTGATTTGGCATTGAACATGGCTGATTGGATGAATGGAAAATCAACAAGAAGTTGGTCTTCCACCCAAATCATCAAGGTATCAGGTGAAGGAAAATTCAATACCTCTTTTAGTTGTTCTGCATTTGGATTGGAGAGGTATGACAGCTGATCCTTGGTTCTTTGTAGCTCATCCTCATGCTTAGGAGCAAGCATGACTGGTTGTGACTTCTCCTTTGGTTCCAATGAAGCCAGATACCTGATTGGGCAAGGTATGGTCCTTTGAGTATACCCATTGCCCTGATTTTCAACTCCAAGAATGGAGTTCTCTTGTAAACCCTTTTGAATGGATGGTGCAGAAGCAAAGGTAGAACCTTTTTGCCCTTTCTCTTCCTCCAATGAAGGACATGAAAGATTAAAATCTTCCAATCTTGGTTCCAAAGAGCTGCTATAAGATGCAGGCTGCTACAAATGGGTGCTCTCCTTCATGATAGTAGGCTCAGGTGTTTGGAACGTGGATGATGAAAGAGAGAATGGTAGGAACTCAACCGGTTCTTCTTCATCAAAACAGTCCTCCAAATCTAACAGATAAACTACCTCATTGTTGTCCTGCTGCAAATGCTCAACTTCCTCCATGGTATCCTCTTGATCTGTAACTTGATCATCATGGTTTCTTTCATCCTCCAACATTGAGTTTGAGAGATCAAACTCTTCTTTAGCACTAGAACTCGAGAGAGATGAAGTAGAAAGAAGAATTGAAGGTTCTCTTGTAGCCTGCTTTGCGCTCAAAGCCCTTGGATCTGCAATTTTCTCCTCCACAACTAGAATGTGCTCCTCTTCTTTTGGATTTGGAGCAGCTTCTCCCTCTTCTACTACTTGAAGACAATCTTGTTCTTGATAGAACTCTTCCTCTAGCACGAAGTTCGTTAAGTCAAACTCTTCGATCTGCTACTCTAGAGGACAAGTTGGGACTGTAGGATCTTCTTCAGAGCTTTCTTCCTCCATGGCTGATTGTGCAACTTGAATTGAATCAGCATTCTCTTCAAATAGAATGCTAACATGGACACTACTTTCTGAGCAAACTGATTGCTGATCTGCTTCTTCTTTTTTCTCTTCTCCTGCTGCAGCAAATTCAGTCCTAACCACCACTTGTTTTCCAACTCCAACCTCTTCTAAAGGCTTAACCATCAAGGGGATCTTTGTCATCCCAAATTTAAGAGCCCAACTCTTGAGACTTTGAATTTCTTCATCCTTGTTTGGCTTTTCTTTTTGCTGTTGTTTTCCTTGACTAGAATTCTGATTTTTATCCTCCCAACATGGATTTGGGAATGCAAGAGGAGAAGTGGATTGTAACTCAATTGATTTTGCAATTTTTTGTGGTGGTGGAGGTAGAAACTCTTGTTTCTTTGGAGGAAATGGCTATTTGGAAGGGAAAAGGACAGAAGAATTGAGATGGGGTGGAAGACTAGGGAATGGAGAAATGGATTCAACACTTGGGACAGCAGATGGAGAGTTTAAAACTTGACACTGCTGAGATAAAACAGATTGGGAAAGAGGGAGAGAAAAGGCATGAGATGGTGTGCTTACTTGTTGACAAGGTTGTTGAATACTCCTCTCATACACCTTTATTCCTTCAGTCCACTTTGCAAGCAATGGTAGTGTTGTAATCATGAAGTCTAGCTTCTCTTGAGGGTCAGTAATGCCTTGGAAAAGGTCCCACCCATGGACAAGGTGCTCTACAACCGATTCTAAATGCTTTCATTTGTGCTTGAGCCCTGGATTGCACCATGTTTACCTCCATCTTTTGGATTTGTTCCAGCATATCTACATTTTCTTCTTGATCGCCCTCTCTCGCCCTCACAAACAAAGATACCCTTGTGCTTGACATGCTTCATATCCAAACTGACTTTGCTTGCACAAGCTCATATGGGTAGACATGCTGATTTTGAATTTGATCAAAATGCTGATTTGGAGGATTTGTAAAACATGTTGGAGGTGTGATATACTTTGCTATTGTAAATGTGAATTCCATGATGGAAATGAATTCATGATTTCACAACTTCATGGAATGGAAAAGAATGAAAATGATGGAAAGAAGAATGGATGGAAATGAATGGAAAACAGGTCTACAACTTAGAGAATGAGTTGTTTACCAGATGGAGTCGCCAGATGTGATTTTGAAAGTGCCTCCAAAAGGCTGAATCTTTAACAGGAACACACCAACCTATCAAATATAAAGTGGAAGACCTCTAAGGTCCCACCAGGCATGCCAAAACTGTTGTTGCAAATCAGCGAAGACCCCACGGATGTTGATCAGATTTCTAGTTTGGTCATACTAGCATCCAGTGTGATTGCACAACATTGAATCCTCTTCCCAAGTGTGGGACTTGCAAAATGGAAGAGGAATCTCCAGTTTAGAGGTTGGTTCCTCAACTCCTCGATCAGCTAATTCACTTGTATAATTGCGAGGTTTAAACTCCTAAATCTACTATAAATTCCAAGGAGACAGAGATAGAGAATGCAAAAAGAAAAAACTAATGCTAATAGGTGATGCACCAAAGGAGTTGTAGACACACGATGCTTTGCATGAAATACACAATCGACAAGGAAACACAAAGCACAAAACATGCACAAATGCTCAAAATGTAATGAAAGATCAAGAAAGCAATGATAGATATATGAAAGGATTGAGGGATTTTAATCACAGAACATATATCAACATCTCAGATCCAATACAGTACATTACAGTGATCCAGAGGAAAGAAAAGGTGCTGCATTACATGGAAAGGTAAAATTTCTTCACAAATTCTGCCAAGGAGGAAGAAAAAGGAAGTTGCAGAGCTGAAAAAGTGTCTCCCCTTTGCAAAATGAACTCATCCTGGCTTTTACAGTGAAAACCACGACCCCAAGAGAGAGAAACGCGGGAAAACGTGCAAGGGGTTCAACCATTGACCAAAATGCCATCAAAACAGCATGGGCGACCTGACAAACCCATTCCTTGACATTTTTAACCATGCTGGGAGAGAATGCGAGCCATTCTTCATTAAAATCGGTGGTTGAAACGCGTCATTTTTTTCATGACCACGTGCGGAAGCATTTTTGATTTTATCTCTCTAAAGTCCACCAAAATGCAAATTTACCCCTGAATCTTGTAGAGAATTTCATTAGCTTTCCATTGATATAAAGAACGTGAAAAACTGAGCTCTGGATCGAAAGATATGGCGATTTGAAGTTTTAGGGCAAAATAGGGCCAAATCGGGTCGGTGGGAAAATAATTCAAATTTTTACCTTTTTGGTCATTTGGAAAATTTTCCAAAATTTCCCCATGCTCCGCCACTCTAGGTGCCATGTGGCAAGCATCTCATTGGCATTGCGGGGCCTTTCAGGGGAAACTTTTCCCAAAAAACTCCGTCGAGCCATAACTTCAAAAATACATGGAGTTAGGAGGAAAACTTTACCTTTCTGGAAAGATGAGAAAGAGCTCTATCCAATGGTGTCATTTCCAGAAGGTTTTGAGTGCCTAAAAGCAAAATTTTATGACTGAGGCACAAGAGAGGGAATAATGAGAGGAGTTAGCCACAAAATGAGTAGGGGGCACATTTTGGATAACAAGTATGGAGAAACCAATTGTTCCACAACTCGAAACACACTAAGGGGATATGATAGCCTTAAAGCCACCTCAGTTGGAACTATAATATTACCGGTCACCTTAGGACCTAAAACCATCTTGACTGAGTTTTATATTATAGATCAGGAAACTAACTATAATATTATCCTCGGCCGACCATGGATACACCGTATGAAGGCAATCCCTTCTACGCTATTTCAAGAAGTAAGATTTTTACACTTAGGAAAGATATTTGTAGCCAAAGGTGATCCAAAACCATTTGATGTACACCTAGCTGACTTAAAGAAAAGACCAGGCGTGCACTCGGAGTTTGAACTCCCAACAAACCAACTTAATAAACCTACTGACGCAAAACCAAAAGAAAAGTTCATACCTACGACAGATCTTGAAGCTATAAGCCCAGCCAAGGCAACCCCAACCCCCAAAGATGAGGCTAACACTGTAGAAATGGTATCATTAGGAACTACTGCAAAAATCGTTGAATTGCTAGAACAAGATCTACCAATGTTCTTACCATTTGACTCTGCAGGCATGGGATGTTCCCTAGGTATTGGCTCTCTTCCAGCAGAGGATCTCTGTATGGTGGAAGTAGAATGTGCAAACACAATAGATATCCCAATGCATCCATATTCCCAGCTAAATATTGGACACTCCATTTTGATGGAGCTAGATGCCGTTACGAGCGGGCGGGTGTAATCTTTACTTCCCCTGAAGGAAAAGTCTTACCTTTCACCTTCAAACTAAATTTCGAATGTACAAACAATGGCGCTGAGTACGAAGCCCTCCTCCTTGGCCTCATTTTAGCCAAAAGGATCGGTGTTAATAACATCAGGGTGTTAGGAGACTCACAATTGGTAGCAAACCAAGTCTCTGAGATATATGAAACCAAAGCCGAGCACTTACAACTTTACAAAATAGTTGTATTAGATTTAAGCAAGGAGTTTGACTTCATATCAATTGAAGCAATCCCGCGAGAACACAATCTTCTCACCGATTCTATAGCAACCTCGGCATCACGCTTTACTCCAAACAGTAAGTTAGAGGATACCCGTTTCATGGTATCCCTTCGTGATGAACCATTGATAAAAACAATGACAAATTCTCTTTTAAACAGAAATGAATCTACTATCCTAGACCACACTGATAGTGATATGGCCACTCTGAATTACTTAAATGCCTATGCGGCACTACATCTCTCCTATCATATGATAGATTTGTCCTTAATCCCACATTCATCTTCCTACTTCGGAAATCCTATGATGGAACTTCCCTCACAAACAGAACCTAGCATATACACAGTAGAAAATGGGGACGATTTTGATTTACCTCCAGCCCCACCTGAGTTTGAAGAAGGTAACGCCTCTTTGATCGAAGAAACAATTGATATTAACATCGGAACGGAAGATGAACCAAGGATATTGAAATTAGGATCCTCGTTAACCCCAGAAGAAGTAGAAATACACACTTGGATCCTCAAAGAACATCAAAAAGCTTTTGCATTTAGTTATAAGGAAATGACAGAGTTGCACCCCACATTGTGGTACACAACCTCATCACTAAATCTGATGCAAAGCCAGTTAAACAAAAATCAAGACCCATGAAACCTAAGGTAGCTCTCATGGTGAAAGAGGAAGTAATAAAACTCCTCCAAGTAGGATTTATCAAACCAGTCGATTACTCTCAATGGGTATCTAATATCGTTCCCGTTCTCAAGAAGAATGGGAAGATACGCATCTGCATAGATTTCTGAGACATTAACAAAGCATGTCCTAAGGATGACTTCCCATTACCATCCATAGATGTCATTGTTGATGCAACAGCTGGGTTTGAACTTTTGTCTCTCATGGATGGATTCTCGGGATACAATCAAATCAGAATATCTAAACGAGATCAAGCTAAAACCACATTTATAACTCCTTGGGGAACCTATTGCTACGTTGTTATGCCATTCGGTCTCAAGAATGCTGGTGCTACATACCAGTGAGCTATGACATATATATTTCATGATTTAATTCATAAAATCATGGAATCCTACGTAGATGACTTGTTGGCTAAGGCCAAGAAGCATTGTGACCACCCGGAGGTGCTCCACGTCATTCTTTCACGTCTAATAGAATACGGAGTCACGCTAAATCTAGAAAAATGCGTCTTTGGTGTAACAAGAGGGAAGCTCCTAGGTTACATCATATCGTCACGAGGAATAGATGTTGACCCAACCAAAATTTGGGTTGTCCTCGAAATGGTCCCACCTTCGGATGAATCTGGAATCAGGTCATTTCTCGAAAACTTGGTGCAATCCAGAGATTCATCCCGGACTTAAGTTTCGCCATTCATCCAATCAACAATTTACTCAAGAAGGATTATAGCATCGATTAGACTAAAGATTGTAATGAATTTTTCACACAGTTAAGCATTTCTTGTTTTCACCACCTACGCTAATGCCACCTAAGCTAGATCGCCCGTTAATTTTATACTCACGAGCTACCAATGTCTCGTCAGCCTGTATGCTGGCTCAAGAAGACGATGACAAGAGAGAACATGTAATTTATTTCATTAGCCGAACGTTGCTCGACTATGAAACACATTATACACAAGTAGAACGAGAATGCCTCGCCATAGTCTTTGCAACCAAACGCTTAAGACACTATATGCTGAATCAAGAAATAAGGGTCATGGTAAAAACAGACCATTTACGAACTTTCCTCACACAAGGATCCTTGTCTAAGAAGGCTGGATGTTTTATAACCTTAATGGGGGAATTCGAATTAACGTTTGTAAATCAGAAGTCGGTTAAGGGACAAATCATCGTGGATTGGTTAGCTGATAACCCATTAGATGGAGGCGATCTAGTAGATCTAGACTTTCCAGACGAGTGCGTATACTATATTGAAACCAGACCTCCTATCTTTGAGTGTCCTTGGTACACAGGTATCGTTAATTATATCATGGACCATACATATCCAAAAGGGGCTACACCGCAACAAAGAAGGTAGTTACGTATTATCGTAGCTAAATACGTCATTATAGAGCAAATAATCTATCGGAAAGCGTTCGACAGAATGCTTCTAAGATGTGTCGACACAGAATAATCCAAGAAGATTCTCCATGAATCTCACAGTGGAATGTGTGGAGGCCACTTCAGTGGCCATGCCACCACTCGTAAGATACATCGAATGGGCTATTTCTGGCCCACTCTAGAACACGACGCAGTAGAATTTGTACGCAAGTGTCATAAGTGCCAAGAGTTCTCCCATGAGATCCACATGCTTGGCACAAGCTCTACAACCGATTGCTACTCCATGGCCCTTTTCCACGTGGGGCCTAGATTTGATAGGGAAATTCTCTCCCTCGTCTACAGATGGCCATAATTTTATAATCACGGCCACCGAATATTTCACCAAGTGGGTAGAGGCTATGCCTCTTACTACTGTACTAGGTTCTGTAATCGCCAAATTCATTTTGAACCAAATCATTTGTAGGTACGGTGTCCCACAAGTCATTATCTCAGATAATGGGACTTCTTTTAAGAATGATGAAGTTCACGAATTGTGCAATAAATTTAAAATAAGCCATCATACGGCCTCCTTGTATTACCCTCAAGCCAACGGACAGGCTGAAGCGACGAATAAAACACTAAAGGCCATTCTCCTTAAAACGGTGAAAGAAAACAAACGAGATTGGCACTTGAAGTTATATCTGGCCTTATGGGCCCACCGAACCTCAATAAGAACACCAATGGGAGCAACTCCTTTCTCACTAGTATTCGGGGTAGAGGCAGTTCTCCCACTTGAGGTTGAAATACCCAGTCTCTGCATTTCATTACAAGGATTACGGATGAAGACGCTTACAGAGAAGCGTGTCTTTCCCAACTAGAAAGCCTAGATGAAGCTAGGTTAGATGCTGAACAGCTGACACAGAGCCTATGCTGACCGGATGTGCCGGAAGTACAACAAGAAAGTCTATGAACGCGACATATATGAAGGTGATCTAGTTCTAAGGTTAGACAGCCGGATCGACAAGAAGACCGTGCAAAGGAAGGAAATTCCGGCCTAAATAGTTGGGCCCATCTTGAGTCATGAAGGACTATGGAAATGGTGCATACCTCTTATGTACGCTGGAAGGTGAGGAATTTGGCAAAACGGTCAATTCCCTACACCTCAAGCGGTTCTACGCTTAAGCAACTAGCACTATTTATAATCATATTTACATTGCATCTTCATATAGATTAAGATCATTTTGTCCGCTTGTTTCGTACACAAATTGTGATCAAGGAATTTTGTTCTCAAAGAAATTCATTACAAACTCATAATGTTGTTGGCATAAACTTTCTAATCATACCTCTCCATTTTCATGATATCATCAAACTATCTCGGAATCATTTCATCAAATAAAACTAGATATGACAAAGTCTTAAACGGTAACCATACCAAGATTTGCGGGATTGTTCTCACTTTTGGTTTCTTCTTAGGATAGGTGTCTTGCCTATGGTCTATTCTAGAAGCTTCATGGTGTCACATCTATCCCATATGTATATCTCTTTGGAAATAAGCACATACTGACATTTTACTCAAGAAAACAAGTCAAATATTATTCAAAACAGAAAATTTTAATTTTACACATTTCCTTGCCCCACCAACCTTCGGTGATGAGCTTGTGTCTCTTACTGGTGACGTAGGGTTGGGAAAGGATGGAAATGATCTTACTCACCTATGATTGGCCCACGGTGATAAACCCACGCTTCTTAATAGTAGCATGGGGCAAAGTGTAGGGGGTCCTCTTGACAAATGAATGCAAAAGGTCATACACAAACAATTCAAATCTTGAAGTCTTGAGTCAAAAACAAATGAATCAGATGTCCAAAATTCCAAAAGAGTTCAAAATCCTAAAAACCAGATTTTGTCTACCATGTGGCCATCTACGGATCTAAGTCTAGATAAACCGCAAAGCAAGTTGCATCCCAAAACTATGAAGTCACTCGAGTGGAGTAAGCTTGTAGCATCCTAATTTGGGTCCACCAAGGCTTTGTCTATCTCTCATCACTGCCATTTCAACACATTTCATAACTTGTGCCCTTTCTAGCTCTCGGTGATGAGCCCTCACATCTTACTAGTTGTGTGGAGTTAGGAGAGGGGCAAGTCTATCTGCTCATCGTACCGGTTTGTCTTCACCACTTTGCCAAAACAAATATGAGGCATCCAAAATTGCTTACAGAAACAAAAATTCAAAATCACATTATATCTACATCATCATATATCAGCATCATGAAATACAAAAAAAGAAATTCAAACACTTGCATCATTTGTTCTCCATTACATACATTATAAAAGAACATGCATACATACATCGTAATCTACATAAGGAAACTGGAAAGGGAAAGTAAGCCATGAATGCCAAGGGTTTGATCCAGAACAAATATATATATATATATATATATATATATATAAATGATAAAAATAATCTGTACAATGCCATCATGCTCTAAGCATGGTCAAAACGCTCAAAGAGCCTGGGGTATACAAAAGAATGTATCATACAAAATCTACGAGAGCCAAGTGGCTTCTCAATCTCTACGAGACCCCTCTGAAGGCGCACGCCCACGCCTATGACTCCGGCTACGCCGGCGCTCTGAGTGCACAGAGGGCTCAGGATCCCGAGGGGTAGCCGTAGTCTCACCACGAGAATGGCTCCTCATCAGGCATTCGTCTGTCCTATACCTTGCTAACTCTATGTGAAGAGTCGATACCATCCTGGCCACATGCCAGATTGGGGCGAAGACATCAGTATTTCTACAAGTTGCTGAAGGCTCCCAAGCGTCCACGGACAGCTCTGTGCGGGTCCTCTCCATGGGGATCATCAGGATATCAGTGCATACCCTGCAAATCAAATCTCACCACTCATCGGTGGTCTCTACAAACAAGGGAGAAAATAAATTAGAAACCAAACAAGAAATTAGAAATACAAGATAGCAACTAAGGAGATCCTAACTAAAAACAAACATTAAAAGGAGAGAGGGTAACTTACTTGGATCACCAGGCCTCCAGGATGGATCTATGGGATCAGCACTGCCACAGATCTGCTTGCTGCCAACCGAGGGGCTGCTCATGTGGCTGGGCAACATAGCGCCCCGCAATGACTCATCCTCCCGCCACGGCCACAGGAGAGTGGCTCCTCACGAAACCGAGTCACCCTCTCTGCACTCTGCTCGGCCCTCTCCGCCTGCATGATATCCTGGGTGTCGTGCCACTCAGGATCACTGTCCTCGGTCTCCTCCTCTGTCTCTCCCCTGTAAACTCCTTAGACTTGGAGTCTACCTCAATGGGGTCATCGTTGCTATGGGCAGGACCCGCGGCAATCTGAAGCAAAGGTGCCTGAGGTGCACCGGCTCTCCCTCTGGCATGTACTATCCTCCTGGCTGTAATAGGAATGCCAGGAGTAACCACTGTCCAACCCCCCTCTAGGCCCCCTCAGCCTTTTGGACTGATCGTATATTGGCCACTCTTGGGGAAGCATACTCATGTATGGTAGGCCAAACTACTGAGGAACTCGGCCAAAGGGGTGCATCTCCACTCGCCCCACTCTATCAATAAGCTGCCCTATCATGGAGTAGGAGATCAAAGTAAGAGCCTCCTCACCCCATATTCCTGCCATAGTCTTGTATGGTGTGGTCTCCATATCGGCAGTAGTCAGGAAAGAAACTGGCTAATGAGGCGCCCAGAGCATTGACATGTCTGTCCATCTAACTGCCCTCACAGCTCCGAGATCTACCACCTCTACACCTCTGCCGTAGGGGATGAAGTGCTCATAGACCCAACTCATGACTAGGGTTAGGTGGCTCAAGGACCATGCCCGTAAATGGACTACCCTGTATAATTCGTGGTAGGTGGTCCCAAGAATGTCTGCTCCCCAGGCATATATCCGATCGTGTCCCTCTATCTATGCAATAATGGGGGACCAACAAGTATAATAATGTATCTCCTCCCTTTCCCCGATCGGTCTCGAGGCGGGGATCCCCATGATGGCCTGGTGAAGTAAGGGGATGGGCAAGGTAGGAATGGATTGAACTCTAACCCCCTTCTTCGACCCCGTGGAGACAACTCCATCTCCCATGTATGTAGCCCACTGTGCAATTTGGGCCCGTGAACCTGCTGTCTCTAGGGTGAGTCATCTCCCAATAATTGGGACCCCCAGAATGCGATAGACATCCTCCAATGTAATAGTCCACTCACCACGGACCCCTGGCTATCGGAAGGTGTTTCGATCTGCATCCCAGTATGAGAACAAGTCACAAAGGATGTGACTAGATGGTGTAACATGGGGCATGCATGAAATGGGTAGTATCCCATCCCGGCAAGAGTGTCCTCCTCATCCCGTGAGAGGGCATCTAGTACCCCTGGGAGCCAATCACACTCGCTCTCTCTACTCCACCGGATATACTCCTCTCTACGCCCGCATACACCCAAAAACACATAAAAAGAGCAAGTTAGCATCCAAACAATACTGGAAAAATCATGAAAACACGTAGAAATGCTAGAAAAGAAAAACAATTTCAAATAGATGATCCTTTTACATTCTGTGCAAAACCGCCACCTTGAGCGAGAGGCGGTTTGTAACCACCACCGCCTTAAGGGCGGTGGTCGTGTAACCACCACCTTGAACAGGGCGGTGGTCGTGTAACCGCCGCCCTGGGTAGGGCGGCGGTCGTGGTCCGAAAACCCACGTGGGTTTTTAAACTTAAAAAGCCTAAAAAATGCAAAAAGGACCATTTTACCTAAAAACAAAGCCTACCCAGTAGGCACCCCCTAGATGGACCTTTTAACACTAACATTTTCAAAAATTACCCCCCCATGACAAAGTTTTTAGCATTTCAAAATTAAGGGGGTAAAAAGGATAAATTGAAGAAAACTAACATGTGATCTCGCGGGTCGATGTTCCGCTCGCGGAGGCATGATCACTATCCGTCATGGACGTTTTGACTCTACTCACGCAAGAAACCGTCACCGTGGGTTCTAGAGCTCAAAACCAATCAAATCAACTCACACAAATGAATAGGAAAATGGGCCCACTTTCATATATATAGCGCCCTGATTTGTTTTAAATGCCTTTTTCATAGGTTTGGAGCGCCGACGGAGGTAAGTTCTTATCCCCACACAAATGGTACGTTCTCATTTCCTGTTATTTTAGCGTTTATTTTCCAAACTATTGTGTCTATCTGCACTTGAGTTCTCTTTTCATTTTGCAGGTAGCGGGAATTTTAGACGGCGTCATTTCAACACACAGATATATCAGGTATAACTTCTAACTTCCCATTTCGGGACCACCATACTCGGACCCACCATTTTATGCCTCTTCATGGCTAAAACGCTTCTCCGAGGGGGCAATATGTACGTACCCAAAATTGTAAGGTACTGTACTGCCAAAATAACGTGACATGTGCCCCAATGATGATATAGGTCTCCTCGCAAGGTGTTCGGGATCCGAAAAGATCTCCAAGTGTGCGCTAACATCCCACATACCCCGCTTAGCCCCGCATGCTTTGTTTTTCCCTTTTCCTCTCTTTTCTTGGCCTTTTTCTCTTCAGTAATGAAACCGCCGCCCTGCCTGGCGGTGGTCTCGTGACCACCGCCAACAGCAGGCGGCGGTCCTGAATCGCCTGCTCGCTGGGCAGCGGTCCTTACACGTTTTCCAAAATCTCTTTTAACACGACTCACATAATTTCAATGTTTTACCAGCTTTCTTTCACCGCCATAAGCTTGCATTTATGATTTTGGTTCCCTGGAATAGTGTTTTGCCATTGTTTATAGTTTAAGAGTTCTATTTGGCTTTTACCTTGGGTAAATGCAAATGCTATAAATAGATGGCTTGTGCTCAAGCAAATGGCCCCTCAAAATTTGCCTCTGATTTCTCTTTGCAATAGATTTAGTTTTCATTTTGCTTAGAGTGCTTAGTTTCTTTCATTGCATGCTTAGTTAGCATTGTTTTACTTGTTAGAAGCCACATATCCATCTTGTGCAAGTATTGATGTTATTTCATCCAATCCATTGGAGTAGAATAGCTTGTTTTCAATAGGAATCCATTAAAGTTACAGGTTTTGTTCTTCAAAAAGGATAGTTTCAGGTTCTGGATGCCTTAAGTTGCATGACTTGCAATAAATCCCGCTAGGAATTGCATAAGCCAAGCTCTGTACTCTTGTGCTATCCCTCTCCTACTCGCATTGTATTCAGTCTATATCCTAAGCTGCCTTTATCCCAATATCTACTTCTGTTGATGCTAGCATTACACGCTTTTCTAGATCCACGTGAATACGAAGGAACGAGGAGATCACACTGAGGGGACAGGATCACACACACCATTGGATTCGCCACTGTTTTGCAGAATCCAGGTTCTAGCTTTCAAAGTTTTAGTTAGAAATATATCAAATAAAGTAGCCAATCACTTTATTTCAGTTAATTCTACTCTCAATATTGCCAGGGAAGCTATGGGGATTGATAGTTTCTGAGAAACTATGATTCACTCCTCACTTCTGAGGTAGGATCGAGAGTCTTGCAAATAGATTAGATAAGTTATTTCATTGTTTAGAATAGATCTACAAATTGCATAGACAAATAGCTATACTCGGTTATTTTGTTTGTTTTAAGTTGTTATTTTAGCTGTCAATTCTAGATATTTTAAATAGCTGCTTTCTTAAATTCATATAGTTCTTCAGAAAACACAAAAAAATAGAGAAATCATATATGCTATAGATATATTCAAAATAGTTAAATTTCACTTTGCCGTAGTTAATTTATATTATTACTTTTGTATGACAATCACGGGACCTAGGGAGCCTAGGGAATACGTATTCAAGCCAATCGTGCCCCAACCCAATCTCATCACAACAATAACTGATATAGATAAGAATCTTAGGATTCAAGTCTTCCGAACAACGGTAAACTTGCAACAAATCTATTCCCGGTTGAGTGGGTTAAATATAGAAGACGACCAAGCACACACATTTTGGTCAAATCAGCCAAACTACATATTACCCTAGGTAACATCCGTATGACTGTAGAAGGACTTAAAAGAGAGCAAACGTTTGGTTGTGATCCTTTGGTCCCACAGCAAACGCAGGAGACATTCTTACAGATATAGATACCTGACCTAAGAATTCGGGCTACAAGAACGCATGTGAGGAACTGCGAGAAGATCGCGTAGCTATTAGTTTTGAATATAGAGGCTGAGAAAGCATACGACTATTGGGTGTTAGGGATTAGGAACTAACTCTATGCATGACCATAGCAGGACCACAATAACCAAGAGTCTACGGTTGATATCCACAAATCCCGCAACCCAACGAACCCATAAGTCAATTAGACATAGACATTGGCCTACGTAAATTAGTATTAAGATCCACTCCACTTCCACCTATCATCATCGAACAGTTATCCTTACTAGATACAATAGCTAACAAAGCTAGAGAGTTCTGGACTAGGCCGAGAATCGTCCATAGAGTCGACTATTTTTACCATCCACCATATGACCTTATCCGAGACATACATGAAACTATCCCGAGTCATTTTCCACGTTTCCAACCCATAAATCGAATCATGCTAGAGCTCGATATTGATTGGAGCCTTCGAGCAGATCATCCGTGCCGATCGATCTATCACACCGATTCGAGTTAGGAGGGCCTTCTTTGCCTTAGATTCAAGTTTTTCTAGTGCGTATTGAAGACATTAGATTGCCTAACTATTTTGTCTACATCCCATATATATTCCATGCCCACCGGCTGTCTCGGCACGACCTTAGGAGGTTGGGTGTGAGGAAGAGTTTCTTGTAGATTCCCACGCTTGCTTGTCACTTTTCCATCGTATAGTTCTCTATAAGAGAAAGGACATGTACATGCTCCTTGAATCGGTTGTGTAATTTCTCTCTAGTTGATCTTGTATGGAAATGGATTAAGGAGATAAATTGTTGTACCACTCTCTTGATTTACCTTTGAATGATAAAATAATAAGTCTGAGGCATATGTTTTCTTCTCTGATGTTGTGAATGGCATAATGGTTTGTTATGTCTTGAATTTCATCAATAAGATATTTATCTCCATTTCCATGAAAAAGAGGCAATTTTATCATGGTTGATTTAGGGATATCATACCATTGTTACAAATGGAGAGGGGAGAAGTGAAATGGGAGAACCAAAGAGATCTTTAGAGAGCCATACATGAAATGGAAACATGAAAATGAGTGGAAAGGTGCAGGGGATAATGGAAGAAAGGAAAGGTGATGCAGATTAAATAAATTCAAGCATAAATTCAACCAATAAACAAGGTTTCATACTAACAATCTTACCTACTATGCATAAAAGGATCATTCCAAGCCCAAATAGGCTTATAATTTGAAATTTTGTTTTGTTTCACCTTAAGTCATTCATATTAACATCATAATCTTGTTTGTCACATTGCATACACCTCACAACTATCCATTTAGACCTCAATTAGTTCATTCTTCTCCCAAATTCACTTGTACACGCCTTGCTAATTCATTTATTTGTGGTTCTCAATGGAATCCTTCTCCCTACACATGTAACCTTTGGCTTTCTAGCCTCACCAATTATTTTAAAATCCTCTTCCCTGTGTCATCACCTCCAAAATCTTATATCCAACATAAAATTGACTCCAAAAGATCAAAATGCCTTAAATTTTACTAATTTGTCTAATTGCCTTCTAAGTACCCTTAAGACAAGCATTTTAGATCAGTCATGGTTGGAGTTATCTAGAGGTAGCCATAATGAGTTGTCACCTTCATTAGTTGATCTTCACTATCCCTAAGATGCATGCAAAATTTTAGACTCCAACTCCTTGGTTTTCTCTCTCCATCTCACTTTTCCCTTTTTGGCTTACTAACCCTTAATTAGGTGCAGGACAGTGTGATTCTAACATAAATTTTTATTCAAATGACTTTAGAACACAAACTCAAGTTTTTTTACCACCCATTTTAGGGTTCTTCCTACCTCTAAAATTCTAAGTTTGAATTCCGAGTTTATAGCACACTTCCTTTGAAAGGTAGGCTCTCCAAACTATGTCTTTGATTGTGGTTCTAATTGTGGTTCACACATTAAATATCAAAATTATTTTTAAAACTCTTAATAGACCCTCTTAACATTATTTCTACCAAATTTCATCTTGATATTCCTTGATTTGCACCATCAAAACTCAAACCCTAGAGAAGTTCATTGTATAAGTCCGAGAAGATGAGATTTCTTGTAACTTTCCTTGCCTTCAATTTAAAACCCCCAAATTTAGTCTCCAAGGTTGTTTTAACTTCCCCTACAATCCTATGCTAACAATAATGCATGAAGTTATAGATTTATTCAATACTATCTCACCGGGCATTCCAAAAATGTTGGAGCATTGAAGGCACCAAGGTGCCTAGGATGTTGCAATAGAACACCTAAAACTAAGACCTTCAAAGTTTGTACCACTAAGCATGCAAAATATATTGGATCTCAAAATTACAACATGCTTTGAATCGTGACGACCCAAAATTTTGAGGCAACATGGGACTATCTCCAAGTGTGGGACTTACGGTTGCGATAGACCTTTGGACAAGGTTAGCTTCCTTGTTGTGCGATTCGAAACCGACGACACAACACAACCTACATCTAATGCTAAACTAATCCTACTTTAACAATTCCACGGGACCATGCAGAGAGATATGAAATGAATGTGAAACTAAACTAAGAAGAGGGGTGATAACACTAGAAGAAGGGTAGATCAATCTCCACAAGGGGAAGGAAAGGGAGAAAATGCAAGAGAGAGAGGGGCAGACAAACATGTCATAGACCCAAAATCGCACAACTCACCTTTCCCACACATTTCCAACACACAAAATGGGAAAACCTACGAGCATGAAACACACACAACACAACAAAGTGAGAATAGAAAGGAAAGAACATATAAAACACAAGTATATGGCAGAGAATGGCCACAAACACTCAATTTCATTTCTTAAAATATGCACATGTGGTTACATCCATAACAGAAGGTGATAATACATAGTAGAGACCTAGTTCGAGGCCTAAAACTCATGGGAAGTTGGCCACAATTTTGGCATGGTGCTGTTATAATAAAGGAGGGATCCCTTTACAATGTACAAGTTCTAGATTTATAGAGGAAGAAGGAGAAGAAGAGAGAAGGAAAGAGAGAGGTAGCAATAGAGGAGAGATTCAACCATCAAGTGCCAATCACCATAGATTCATGTAGATAGGTATGAGTGCCTAACATGGTTGAAAGCACATGCCATCAAATTTTGCAGGAGAGGAAACCACACCCATAATTTATTAAATTATGTTTGGTGAAGTGGTTGAACATTACTTGGAACAAAACATGTGTATATTTGAGGTTTCCTACTGAATTCAATATCTGAGTTTTGATCGGTGGCCTTAGGTGTGTCTTTCACGAACATCCCACAACTCGCATACATTATACCACCCACACTCTGGTTCTTCTTCCTCGGTAGATTTTTTTCTTTTTATAAAGCTTCGACCATTTTGTCTTTGCTTGGAAGGTTTGGATGTTCCCATGAGATTCCACATGTTATTGTTTCCTCCATAATGCCATAAAAGACTAATTCTTTTTTTTTGTATTATAGTTCTTGTGGCTTCTCATTCGTGCTCAAAACCCACAGAAAAATATTGCCTTGTCTTATGGATTCTACCATGGCCTTTCAAATTTCTCCCATCCATGGAGCTTTATTTGAGAAGTCCGTAGAGCACTAAGTTAGTGTTACTCATGGATTTTAGCCTTAGTCATTTCTAACATTCTCTTCCACATTCAACAACACCTAGTAGTTTGTTCTAAGTGCATTAAAAGCTTTCTTGAGTGAACTCCAACCTTATCCTTTATTTCAAAACACCATATTTCCATAAGAATCTTCCTAAGTCCTTGACTACTCATTCCTTTGTTCCATATTTTTGATAACCTGTGGAACACTATTTTTTTACACCCCATAGTAGGCTTATCTAGTATCCCATGGATTTTCCAGAGCACAAAATGGTTAAGTTCTTTTGATAAGTTGTTCAAAATTACATGGGGTGTAAATTTGGACAACACGACCTTTGGCCTTTTCTATGGTTGCTTATGTGACATTTCTTAATGCACTTATATGTTTTTATGATTCCATGATTATTTGGAATCTATCTATGTTATAGTTTCTACCATGCACCCCTTTTACAAGAATAATTTCTCTATGGTGGTCACCTATAAGTACATTCAATGTGATACAACACTAGCTATATGCTACATCCAACATAGACACCCTTCACTTCTTTTTATTAGAGTGATCTATTTCACATATCACTCACCTCAATATATGGACTACTCGTGGGGTTATCACACATATATCTATGTAATTTGGCCACATAGGTAGAATATAAAATTGAACATAATGAAATAGGGTACAAATATATATGATCGGGAATGGACACATATCAAGATCATAATTTACATGGGGGAAAATCACCCAATATGGGACATAACCATAATAATTTATTGTCTAGGATAGATAGTTTCAACTTGGGAAAAATATTAGTAAAAATCTTGAAATTTATGAAATATATGGATTTTTTGCAGGGTTTCTCGACACATGTTCAAGGATAATTGGTATAGCTAATAGTAGAGTTTACTATACTTTGGTACAAAATGTGGGGTGATGATTACTTCATTCCCTTTCAATTTTTTCACATCTTCAACACCTTTACAGTATAATGTGTGGGCATATGGGACTCCTTCTTCTATGTTCAATTTTGCACACTTGATACATTAGGACATCACATGGTGTGCATGAGTATACTTCATTTCATTTCAAATTTACACTATTTTCTGCATCTATGAACTAGATCCTTTTGTAGTGGGGTGTTTTTATGGGAAGAATATTTTTAGGGTGATTAGAAAGTTGTTTGATACTATTCTTATCACTCTTTTTGGGATGGCTAGATATTATATGACACCCTACCTCTTTTTAGAAAGTTTTTGGGAAAACTAGAAAGCCCTGTGAAAGATAATTCTCTTTTGAGTTTTGCTTCTCCTTCAACAAATTAGGATTAATCACCCCCAATCCATTAACAAATCAATTACAATACATTTATCCTAGCACTTTAGCAAGGTGCTTCTCCTTAGGAAAGAGAAATAGATGTACTCATTCCATGCTTTTATCACTTTTCAAATTTGTAAGTTTTAATTTCAAATTTCAACTACATTTTCGAATATGAATTAAAGTTCAATTATTTTTATGAACATTGAATACTCTCTATATTGTGGGTTTCATTGTGGAGATTGTGTCAACACTCAAGTGAATCAAACACCTTGAGAAATTAAAAAAATGCGTCTACCCACTCATGCATATTTTCTTTTAAACATGTAAGTTTTGTTTCCTAGTTTAAGGGGGTAAATGCAGATGCCTAAGTTTAATAATTTATAACTTGATAATGTCAATATTGTCTTAATTATTAAATCATGATTTGTGCGCATAATTTTATCTCAAATAACTATCCTTAGACCTATTACATGACTTTATCTCCTCATTATACTTCTCATCTGATCACAAAATTGTTTACATTAGTCCATGATAGTCTAACAATCCCATGTTTCATGCCCATAATTTTTAACCAACTCACTCCCTACCCATACGAGACCACTAAGCCACAAAATTGTTTATTACAAAACTAGTGGTTGATTCACAGGGCACCTAGATGTCATTTATTAATTTATTGTCTTTTAAGGGTTGGTAATTTTCTTATAGGTTATCCTCGATGTAAAATTAAACCTAAGAAATCCTATATAAACAAGTCAAATGTACTCATTTACTCACATGACCTCCTCCTAAAATTTTGAATAACACTACTTGCAAATATCATTTCGAATGCACTCAAATATCTCACGAGTTCCCCATTAGTAGAAACACACGTTAATATTATCCCTAGATATTTCTATAACACTCCTAACTAGGTTCAAGAGTCTATATTCCCAAGTTACAAATCTCTTAAGCCAAGTCAAGCACAAACACACTAAGTTAATACAAAACATTATCAAGTGATCAAGTTGCCAAAGTTATTTGCATCCATATAGATATCACATATCTAGGTGGATAACTAAATGTGTTCTAAGTCCTCTTAAAATTAGTGCCAATGTAGGCGACATAAAAAATTGCACTTCATCCTAACAACTAACCTTTTATAGAGGTTTTCCCCATGGTCGAGTGTTTAAAGGTGTTTTGGTTCATATAGAAGGTCTCACACATTTTTTGAGACGTAGGGTTTCATAATAAGATGTCACCCCCTGTCGCATGGCGAGAGAGATTGGAATTGTATAGTGGCCACCCCCTTCTTTGTTAAAAACCCCAACTTGTTTATCATTTTCTTGTGAGAGTGATATCCCATCGGAGACTCTCAATCATAAATGGCATATAAATTCTTCTTCCTAGGTCTAGACTAGGAGATTTTATAAACTTTGGAAAATACCTACTAAACCAAAGAAATCTCATTTCCTCTAGTGTATTATATATCAAGGCCTTCCTATTGGAGACAATATTAAGCAAATGGGTTTCCCTAACCCTTTATGCCCCTTTTTCCCACAAACCGGATGTCGGGAATTATGTCTATATACTTGTAATTGATGTCAAATGTCATTGATGGAAAAGGGAGTTTAGGTGTCTCTATGAGGTGTCAATCAAAGTAAAGGATGAAGGTTGATTGGTAGTGTCTAATTTTGTTGTCTTCCATATGTTTTCTTGGTGCATTTGTATGGTTTTAGGCACGTTCAATCTAGTATGGTCTAGTGAGTGTCTTGGTGCCTTTACATGGTTTTAGGCACATTCAATCTAGTATGGTCTAGTGAGTGTACTTCAGAGGTTGTATGAGGTCTTCATGAGGTCAAGCATGGTCAATATGATGTGTCAAAGGTTTCCATGAGTCTATAAGAGGTCATCATGGTTAGTTCATGAGAAGTATGTGTTGATTCAAGCCATTCTAGGCCTAGTCCTAGACCTAACACAAGCAGGATGAGTTGGTAACATCAGAAATGGAGTACGGTAGACTTGTTGGAGTAATTAAGGAGTGTTTTTAGATTTTACAACATGTGTAGGAGGTGTATCATGTCATATTTCAGTTGATAAGTGCATGATGAAGGTCCTTTTGAAGCAGAACATTGAGAACAAGACAATAAATCATGGATAATTATTAGTGTTTAAAGAGTTTCAGAGGTTAAAGGGAAAGGATGAAAGTTTGACATCATTAATGAGGTCATCATAGTACTTTGGGTCAAATTTAAGGTCACAGGTCAAAGAAGAAAGCAAGAAATCACATTTTTGGCTCTACCGAGCTATTAGAAAGCAACACCTAACTTGATAGGTCAAATTCAAATTATCACCCACACATGTGGGTTGTGCATGGGAGCTTGATATATTTGGAGATATTTTTACATGGAACTAAGAAGGTTTAGCAAAAATAATAAGCTCAAATGGACGTCAAGTTTTTATGAATTATTGTTAAGAAGGTAAATGAGTCAAAACCCTTGATAAAACCCTATCCCTAGAGCGATAGGATAAAGATGAAGTGTGTGGGATAAAAATTACTTGGGAAATAAAATATTATAACTCATGGTAGTATAGGATTATTCAAGGCTCCTATTAGTGGTGATTTCATGTTCCAGATTGTTTCAAGGTAAGTTGAAGAAAACCCTAGTTTTGTGGAGATTTGTAGGTACAGAGCTGAGATGGAAGTTTCATGATGCAAAATATATGGCTCTAGATACCTTGGGAAGTGTTCTAGATGGACATGAAAATTTTTAGATAGGTAAAATGGATAAAATTTAAGAAACATGTCTCTAAAGTTACCCTACCACTTTTGGTCTAGAAGGGCTAAAACTAGTCTTGTGGTTTGAGGTGTGCCTTGATGAAATGCATGATGTAGTAGAATTATTTTCTAATGGATATATTTTTAGTGTCTGATATGATGTGTTGAAGTGCTTGGTTTTATCTAAAGAGGTAATTTCTTTCTTAATCTCTAATGGCCTAATTATCCCTATTAGGCTTCTCAAGATGGTAAGTTTGATCATGTGTGCTAGTGTGTACAAATCCATATGCCATGTGCATTTTAGTGATTAAGAAAGTGTATCAAAGTGAAATTGATGTGTTTTAAGTATTGGTTAAGCATGGAAGTGATTTTTGAGGTGTTTGAGATCAGTTTCCTCAAGAGAGGTTCTTGAGTCCTAGAATCCAGTTTGAGTAGTTCCAGAGATTGAGTTGTTTGGAGGCCTTGTGCTCTGTTTTGGTGAATGAAATGAGTTGTTTCAGTTAGAATACTTCAAGATAATTATAATGATATGATACTTTATCTATGAATATGATTTTTTCTATGCCAAGTCACTCACTTTCTGAGGGTGATTTTTAGGTGTTGAAGACCTAGATTGAGTTGTTTGCTTCATAGTGTTGATAGCTAGTGTAGAGCTGCTTGTGCTTGTTTATGGATTATAGAGGATGTTCATGATATGTGTTAAGATATAGGAGTCATGATAATGATGTCTTGTGCCCTTAAAGTATAATATCCATTAGTTGGAGATGATGCCTTAGTTTTGGGTCTATTTTAGAAGCCTTGAGCTAGTTCTTGATGGTGTGACCTTTGCCAACCTACTACGATCCTTATATGTGATTTTATATGATGTTGTAGGTGTTTTTAAATTTGATAATATAAACCTATATGGTCTTGGACAACCTAAGGTGTTTTTATCTAGTGTCAAGTATAAAATTGTTTTGTATTAGCTCATTATGAGGTGTTGTGTGTTGGAAAATTTAGGCGGTGAGAGGGGGTGAATTAGTACTAATTCAAAATTTGAAAGACAATTTCATTTTATTTTATTTTTTAAGATGAAAAAACAACACTATTCACAAAAAATCAACAAGAGAACACATAAAGAGATAAGATTTAATGTGGGAAACCCTTGAAGGAAGAAAACCCCACTAAAACCAATGCACTAGCTTGGATAAGTTGTCCTATAAAATTTACAATGATTTCATTGTTGAGAATCCACTCAACTTGAAGCTACAACTCTAAAATTTAGTCAAGCTACAACTTGACCTTTTGCAAGCTTCTACTTACATGGAAGCTACAACTCCCAAAACTTCATTCAAGCTTCTACTTGATCTTATGCAAGAAAAAACTTACAAGGAAGCTTCAACTCCCTCTTGCTAAGCCACAACTTAGTCTTCAATAAGATGGTTTGATCACTCTTACTTGGTTGTATAACACAACATATTATGATCTCTAAATCAACTCTTAAATCTTCTCTTTATACCTTCCTAATTCATCTCTCTTCTCATTACCTAATCAACTGCTGCAAAGCCTTGTCATACAAGGCTTCCTCTTGTCATGCTCCACACCTTGAATCACACTATCAAGAACTTATTCATTCATGTATTCATACTACTGTAACAATATTATTCATGAAGGCATACTCATAGATTTTATTTTATCTTTCATGTCATCAAGATTCTTCAAAACATGATCATCAAGTTCACATTCTCATACTTTGTGCACCTTCACTCAACTAGATCTCATACTTCATCATTAACTTTGTCTTCATTAGTATCAATTTTTATGTAAAATTAAGATTTATATTTATTTTGAGACATCCTCTCATACCTTTTACACTTCACATCACAAAGGAATCTTCAAATCCTAAATCTTCACTCGAACTAAGAAGATATTCCATCACCTAAAAGTTGTCCTCTTGCAATCATTACAACTAACATAGGGTCAGTTACTCATGCTTCCTTTTCATTACCTGTCAAGATGCTCAACATGAAAATAATTACCAAGATGGAGTTCTGAACTAATTGACCATATGACTACACCTGCAAATATTCCTTCTAGTACATGCAAATGTGTATTGTCATTGTTCTTCCCCCTTTTTCCTATTCTCTAACATATGAGTTTTGTCTTGCAGGTTAAGGAACTTGATGCCAAGTGTGGTATGCATGCATGCATGTTACAAGACTCTTCATTTTTCTCTAAAACCTCTTGACACTCCTTCTATCTCACCATTTCTCCTTCAAACTTCATTTGAGCACCATATTTAGTCATGGATGACTAAAAATTGCAGTCACAGAGATGACCTTCTAATCAATGATGCATGTACTTTCAAGACATTATAAATCATGGAGATAGTTGTTTACCACCTCTGGTTCATCTTCAAATTCTTGGGTTAGCTCTAACATCCACCTTTCACATCATGCAACTCTAATTTGAATGAGGTCTTTCATAGATTTACAAGCACAAAAACAATCTTCACAAATTGAGTTAGATAACTCACTTATCCTCTTATTCATGACTTATAAGTAATATTTATGGTAGCATATGATCCTTGGGAATCTCATCATACCAATATATTTGAACATTTCAATGTATATGACTCAAATAGACAAGCATTTCTAGGGTTGTTTATCTTTGGTTTTAGGACACAAAAACCGGTTTTGGTTTCAGTATGGATCCAACCACAAAAAATTCACTTTCATTATGTACCAATGCATGACACACTTCTTAGATAACCTCTCAAGAACTTCAAGCATTTACTTGCAAGAGTTACATGGAAAGAATCATGTTTTTAAGCTCTTTCTTTACTCCTTGACTGTCTATCATGGTAGTTTTGAATCATTTGAACTAGTGCACAACAACACCTTACCACAGATTTTTTTGGCTTAAACATGTTGTATGAAACTTTTAGAAACTATCCAAGAACATTTTCACCTCAACATTATGACTTTTCATCAAAATCTCTGCTATACTTTACTTGTATTGTTGATTTCCTTCCAAACAGAGGTTAAAACCGTACATAATTAATTGACTGGAGCATGCCACCAATCAAAAATTGTGTTTGAGAGAGGTATCTACATGAAATAAATGATAACATTGGATTACCCACTTGATTTGATGAAAAAACTTCATTTCTTTCCATTGCTACGTATGAGATTTTGGAGAGGGTTTGGAGCGAGTTTTCTTGTTAATATTCATTCATAAAGCTTAGACCACCATTCTAATTAATTATACCTCTAGACTACTATTAATTCCATACCCTAATACTGGTGAGGAGGATTATACACCATGCATAATTTTTGCATTCCTTTGAGGTCTTCAAATTTTACCTTCGAGTTAGAGAAGAGCATTATGGGAGCTCGAGTTTACTAAAAACCTCTTAACTTCAAAAATATTATTCATTTTTGCCTAAAATTTGGACCAAAAAACTATGATAGCTCCCTTTACATGTACCAAGGCTTGTTTTCTCCTAAATGAACATATACCTTCTTGGCCACCAAGGTTTTTCATGCTAAGCTTGCTTGTCATTAAGGATAATCATAGAATTGGCCCTAATCATGCCTCTCAAGGATGAATTATGATCTGTAGCATCATCTAACACCTTTATAAAATATCCCTACACTCTCCTCGTGATTGAATTGGCTTGAAATAGCTTTTTTTTTCTTCATACACCCATTCTAGGTCCTTGAAATAGGCCTAAATGAGCTAGTTTTCTCCAAAATCATCATGCATGTCCTATTCTTCCTCATGCGGACACTCAAACATGTTTCTCATGCTTCTACCATGCTTGTCCGGATGCCTCATGCCTTCACTCCACCTTTCTAGGTCACTTTGCTAACTAGGCCTCTTGAACCAAGCTAGTCTTATAAATTCCACTCATGCAACCTTGTATTCATCATTCTGACCTTATTTCCTCATCATATACTTGTTAAACCATCTAGGATATCATCTTGTTGTTGGCATGTTGAGTTATAGGTGTTATCATTGATGTAAAAGATCATTAATGAAAAAGATGATGATGGATAAGTTTTAGAACATGCTAACTAGGATAATGACATGGATTATCAGGTGGTTTCATGGTGGCATGAGGTGATTCAGTGAGATTGGCTTGGTCTAGCAAGCCTAGTTAGGTGACCTAGTTAGCCTAGGTAATGGAAGATTCCAATGCGTGGTTGTAGCCTCACCATCCACTCTACTCGTCAATTTATATTAAGACATCAAATCACCAACTTGTGATGCGTATGGGATTTACATCCCCAAAATATACAAAACAAACAATAGAACCGGTGGGGTAGGCTTGAACCACTGAGTAGTTGAGACAAAATGATAAACCACAGGCTCTTTAGCCCATATGGATAAGAAACGTTATAAAAGGAGCTTGCTTTTTCTACAAGGGTAACTTAGATTATTGCATGAACTTGTATAGATCCATAGAGCCATTTTGGAGAATTTTCATCACGGAGTGTGTCGGAGAAGTGATTAGAGCCTCCTGAGATTGAGAAGTGAATATTGTTGAAGGCCAAAGATATTTTTGATGTAAATCATCATTATATATAGCATTTTTACATTGAAATTGATTAGTTCGAGAGCTTATCTAGACTAAGAGACATAACACATTTGGGTGAACTCTATTAACACTTGGTTTGGAATGTATACTATCATTTTTGCTCTTATTGATTGTTTTTTTAACAGTTTTATTTTGTTTTCAAGACAAGTTTTAAACATTTTTAAATTGATTACAAATTGAGATTTAATTTTTGACAATCTAAAATCTATAGTTTGGATAAGTGAGACAGATTAAACACGCTTTTGGGATCACCAACTACCTAAGTGACTGTAAAAGGTTGAAGAATGATTGGTAAAATCATCATCACCCTTTGGAGACAATATTTAATAGATATATCTCACGTGTGGAAAGGTGAAATACGTGAAGTGAGCTTGTGGAGAAGGGGGCATACATAGTGTGTCCCAACCAGAAGTGTAAAAGCATAACCTCGTATAGTTCCTACCCAATTTAGGGTATGAATTAATTAAATATTTTATTCCTCCACTAAAAAGTGGTTATAGCTCAAGGTGTCTAATACCATACACACAAGAGGTAGATGAATTTTGACTAATCCATAGAAAAGATTTGTATTCTACTGTACTATAAACAATAATGGCATTTATATAGTACAATAAGTGTTTAATTGACCATCTCACTACTTTTTGTGTTTCAAACTCTAAATCATGACTATATATATATAATGCATGTGTATTGATAGGCGTATCATATATTTGATCTTATCATTATTAAGTCAAGAATGCACAAATTTCTCTCATTAATCTGCATGTTTAGACCATCACACATACATACATAATTTGCATCTCTTAGACTAAAATACATAATAAACTCTCATTGATCCACTTATAATTAATTCAAACACCTTACATCCTTATAAAAGTGCGTAATAAATAACACAACACAGAGAGACAAGATTTGGGCTACGTCCACCAAGAATCACTTGCTCAGATTTTATTACAAGCCTCCACTCTCTCAATACAATACCTAGATCCGTTTGGAGCTATGCTCAACAAACTCTACAGAATTCACACCCGAATTCAAAACACATCTGCAATACATTTACTTGTACATCTATCATATGCATAAGACCATATAAATAGACAACTGCTTAAGTAGTTTGATACAAAACCGTGGGTATCAAAACCAAGGGCAAAAACCATGGGTATCAAAACAATGGGCAAAAGACCGAAAAAACCATGGGCCCAAAAACAACCCATAACGGTTACCCATTACCCATGGGTTAATAAACCACCCATGAAAATTTGCTTCGGGGGCTTCACCCCCGAACCCCCCTGACCCGCTCACCGGCGAGCGGGACCGCCGTAAAAATACCCGAGTGTAACACATAGAAGGTGTACCACATTCTAACATGCAAATAGGCTCCACAAACATAACAATCTCCCACTTGGAGACTAATTTCCACTGAGCAAGCTTCTCAACCCTTCACTGTCATCTGTCAAAGGCCAACCAAAGCTGAACATAGCTTTAGTTTATCCTCAGACCACCTTGGTCATCATGTCTATAGGATTCTGACTGGTATGAATCTTCTCCAACTTCAACTTATCTTCCTCCAAAGTTGTCCTGATGAAGTGATATCTCAACTGTATATGCTTCATCCTGGAGTGGAAAGCAGAGTTCTTAGCTAGGTGTATAGCACTCTGACTATCACTATATAGCTTACATTCCTCCTGCTTATGCCCCAACTCCTCAAGCAATTGTTGTAACCAAATCATCTCTTTTCTTGCCTCTGTGGCAACAACATACTCAGCCTCCGTGGTTGATAAAGCCACCAGCTTCTGTAGTCATGAAATCCAACTCACTGCTGTCCCACCTACAAAGTGTAAATATAACTCGTCAGCTCCTCCTACTGCTCTACATCTCCAGCCATGTCCGAATCTACATAACCACGTAAAGTGGTGTCTCGATCCACTCGTAGCACAAAATTGTCCCCATGGTCCTCTCAAATACCGAAGGATCCACTTTACTCTTGCCAAATGCTCTTTACCTAGATCACTCATAAATCTACTCACAACTCCCACCGCATGGGCAATATCAGTGCCTAGTGCACACCATAAAGATACATCAAACTCGCAACCGCCGATGAGTAAGGTACCTTTGACATCTGGTTTCTTTCCCCTCTCGTCTTGGGACACTGCTCCTTTGATAACTTAAAATGGCCTCGCCAAAGGAGTCCCAACCGGTTTAGCATCCCGCATATTAAACCTCTCCAATACCTTCTTAATGTACTCTTCCCGAGATAAAGTCAGCTTCCTTCCTTCCTATCCCGAGATATCCTCATACCAAGGATTTGTTCGCTGCACCCAAATCCTTCATATCAAAGGATTCACTTAGTCAAGCTTCTTGAGTACTTTTATTTCCTACATGTTTTTTACCTGCAACCAACATGTCATCCACATACAAACACAAGATAATATAACTTCCATCCTCAAATTTCTTTATATACACACAATGGTCAGAATGACATCTAATATAACCTTGCTCCATCATGAAGCTATCAAACTTCTTATACCATTGACGTGGAGCTTGTTTCAGCCATACAAGCTTTTCTTCGCCTTACAACCATCTCCTCTTTACCTTTGACCTCATAGCCCTCTGGCTGCTGCATATATAGATCCTCCTCCAAATCACCATGGAGAAATGTAGTCTTTACATCTAAGTAGTTCTAAGTGCAAGTCTTCTACTACAACTATTCCAAGAACAGTTCTAATAGAAGTCATTTTTACTACAGAGAGAAAAATCTCATCAAAATCTATACCTTGTTTCTGTGCAAACCCTCGACCACCAACCGGCCTTATATCTTTTCTTTCCTCCTTCTTCATCTTTAACTCTCACACCCACTTGTTCTCGTAATGCTCTTTTTCCTTCCGTAGCTTCACCAAATCCCATGTCCGGTTCTCCATGAGAGCCTGATGCTCCTCATCCATGGCTTGCTCCCACTTCTTCCTGGCATCTACCTGCATTGCTTCATCAAAGCTCTCTGCTCTCCACTATCAAGAGTAATAAATAATAAAGAGAAGGAGAAAAACGCTTCAGTTCTCTTTCTTACCCTAGAAGACCTCCTCAATATAGGAGTTTGGGGTTCCTGTTGAGGGGTTCCTGAATTGATTCATGTGTCACTTTCCCATCCGGAAGATCCTCTACCACTACATATTCTTTCTTGGATTCTTCCCTATTTTCCTACAACTGCTGCTTATACATGACTTTCTCATTAAAGACCACATCCCTAGATCGAATGATTTTCTTGTCCTTAATACTCCAACATTTATATCCAAAGTCATCACCACCATAACCAATGAAAGTACATTTTTCTGATTTAGCCTCTAGCTTGGTCCTATCATCCTTGTCTATATGAACAAACACCTCACATCCAAAGACTCTAAGAAATGAATAATCAACTTTCTTACCATACCAAGCCTCCTCAGGTATGCCTCCATCCAAGGCACTTGAGGGTCCTCTGTTTATCAAGTACACAACTGTGCTCACCGCTTCTACCCAAAAAGAAAGAGGCAGTCCTGCATGTAACCTCATGCTCCTAACACGTTCCATTATTGTTCTTGTTCATCCTTTCGATACCCCATTCTGCTGCGGAGTTCCTGAACCGGCTTTTTCCTCGCGGATTCCATTCTTAGAACAATAATCATCAAATTCATTGCTGCAATACTCCTCCATTATCTGACCTGAGACATTTTAGCTTAAGACCTGTTTCATTCTCTACCAAGGCTTTCCATTTAACAAAAGTGTCAAATACATCATATTTGTTTCTAATACAATAAACCCAAACTTTCCTTGTTGCATCATCAATAAAAGTAACATAATAACTTGAACCCCCAAGAGATGATACCTGAGCCGGCCCCCACACATCAGAATGCACCAGCTCTAACTTACTCTCTTTCTTTGTAGGTCCAACCTTGAGAAACCTTACTCGCTTTTGTTTCCCATATATGCAGTCCTCACAGAACTCCAAACCTATTTCTGTATATCCAGGAAAATTCTTCTTTATGATGTCCATGCCCTTATGGCTCATATGACCGAGCCTATAGTGCCATAATGTTGTATCTGCATCTGAAGCCACAAGATTACAATCATTAGTACTATCAGTGGTTAAATACAAGGTTCCAACCTTCTTACCTCTTGCCACCACAAGAGCACCCTTAGTAACCTTCCAAGAGTTAGTTATAAATATCACAGTACAACCATCACTTCCCAATTGCCCCGCCGATATCAAATTTCTCCTTAATGTAGGCACATGTCTGACATCCTTCAATAGCCATGTATTCCCATTCTGCATCTTAACCTGAATAGAACCTTTTCCAACTATACTGCAAGGCTCATCATCACCAAGAAAACATGCCCAAAATCCCTCAACATAATCAACAAAATAATGCCTATGTGGAGTAGCATGAAAAGAAGCCCCTGAATCTAAAACCCAAGATTCAATAATATTATGCAAAGAAAGAATCAAAGCATCCTGACATACATTACCCGATGCCACATTTGCCTCCTTGTTTTCTTCCTGTTGTTTCTTCTTATCCCGAAGCTCCCAACAATCCTTCTTTGCATGCCCAAACTTTCCACAATTCCAACATACAATCTTGCTCTTGGATTTTGACCTTGCCCGATCTTTTGATTTTCCACGGTTTCCTCTATTCTTCTCGTCTCCTCTAGTTTCCACTGTCAAAGCATTCCCTAAGTAGAAGATTCCCTGAGCTTTTTCTTCGCATTTCCTCGCTTAGAATCACCCCTACAACATCCTCAAACTTCAACTTCGAGTTAGCTGAACCGAGTTACTTACCGCCATTACTAGGCTATTCCAACTCTCGTAAAGAGCACAAAATTAATAAAGCCCTAACTTCTTCATCAAATTCTATCAGAATCAAAGCTAGCATATTCACAACCATATTGAAATCATTTAAATGATCTCACTATCGAACTATTCTCGACATCTTCATATTAAACAACTTTTTCATTAAAAATATCTTGTTAGAGGCAGAGGGTTTTTCATACAACTTCCTAATGCATCCATTAGATCTTTTTTGTAGTCTTTTCCTTTGAAACATTAAATAATACCAAAGATGCAAGACACAAATGATTGTCCCAAGTGCCTTCCATCCAACAAATCCCATTCCGCATCTCTGTCATACTCGAGGGTTTGTTCACCTTCTCGATAACGGAGTATAAAGATCCTTTTGATAAAGGTAATCTTCCATCTCGCATCTTCCAAAGACTCAAATTCTACCCGTTGAATTTATCAACCCTAGATCTTCCATCATCTCGCCATAGCTCCCACTCAAGCTAAAAACTTTCCCCGTGATTCAACACTTCAACAAACCAAACCAAGCTCTGATACCAATTGTTAGGAAATAAGAGATAAAATATGCGGAATAATCCCTTACAAAATCGCAACAATAGAAACTAATATGCAAAAAATATTACAGATCTCAAATAAAAGTGCATAATAAATAACACAACACAAGAGAGACAAGATTTAACGTGGTTCACCCAATTTGGGCTACGTCCACCAAGAATCACTTGCTCGATTTTATTACAAGCCTCCACTCTCTCAATACAATACCTGATCCGCTTTGAGCTATGCTCAACAAACTCTACAAAATTCACCCCCGAATTCAAAACACATCTCGCAATACATTTACTTGTACATCTATCATATGCATAAGACCATATAAATAGACAATTGCTTAAGCAGCTTTGATACAAAACCGTGGGTATCAAAACCATGGGCAAAAACCGTGGGTATCAAAACAATGGGCAAAAACCAAAAACCAAAACAATGGGCCCAAAAACCATGGGCCCAAAAACAGCCCATAACGGTTACTCCATTACCCATGGGTTAATAAACCACCCATGAAATTTGCTTTCGGGGGCTTCACCCCGAACCCCCCTCCGGCCACCCGCTCACCACCGCGAGCGGGACCGCCGTAAAATACCCGAGTGTAACACATGAAGGTGTACCACATTCTAACATGCAAATAGGCTCCACAAACATAACAATCTCCCACTGAGACTAATTTCCACCGAGCAAGCTTCTCAACCCTTCACTATCATCCGCAAGGCCAACCAAAGTGAACATAGCTTTAGTTTATCCTCAGTGACCACCTTGGTCATCATGTCTCAGGATTCTGACTGTATGAATCTTCTCCAACTTCAACTTATCTTCCTCCAAAGTTGTCCCGATGAAGTGATATCTCAACTATATATGCTTCATCCCGAGTGGAAAGCAAGAGTTCTTAGCTAGGTGTATAACACTCGACTATCACTATATAGCTTACATTCCTCCCGCTTATGCCCCAACTCCTCAAGCAATTGTTGAACCAAATCATCTCTTTTCTTGCTCTCGTGGCAGCACATACTCAAATCCGTGGTCGATAAAAGCCACCAGCTTCGTAGTCATGAAATCCAGCTCACCGCTGTCCCACCTACAATGTAAATATAACCTCATGTGCTCCTCCCGTGCTATCTACATCTCCAGCCATGTCTCGAATCTACATAACCACGTAAAGTGGTGTCTCGATCCATCAGAGCACAAAATTGTCCCCATGGTCCTCTCAAATACCGAAGGATCCACTTTACCGCTTGCACAATGCTCTTTACCTCGATCACTCATAAATCTACTCACAGCTCCCACCGCATGGGCAATATCGTGCCTAGTGCACACCATAAAGCATACATCAAACTACCAACCGCCGATGAGTAAGGTACCTTTGACATCTCGGTTTCTTTCCCGCTCTGTCTTGGGACACTCGCTCCTTTGATAACTTAAAATGGCCTCGCCAAAGGAGTCCCAACCGGTTTAGCATCCCGCATATTAAACCTCTCCAATACCTTCTTAATGTACTCTTCCCGAGATAAAGTCAGCTTCCATCCTTCCTATCCCGAGATATCCTCATACCAAGGATTTGTCTGGCTGCCCCCAAATCCTTCATATCAAAGGATTCACTTAGTCTACTTTTTGAGTACTTTTATTTCCCGCATGTTTTTACCTCGCAACCAACATGTCATCAACATACAAACACAGATAATATAACTTCCATCCTCAAATTTCTTTATACACACAATGGTCGAATGACATCTAATATAACCTTGCTCCATCATGAAGCTATCAAACTTCTTATACCATTGACGTGGAGCTTGTTTCAGCCATACAAGCTTTTCTTCAGCTTTACACACCATCTCCTCTTTACCTTTGACCTCATAGCCCTCTCGTTGCACGCATATATAGTTCCTCCTCCAAATCACCATGGAGAAATGCAGTCTTTACATCTAAGTCGTTCTAAGTGCAAGTCTTCTACTGCAACTATTCCAAGAACAGCTTCTAATAGAAGTCATTTTTACTACAGAGAAAAAAAAATCTCATCAAAATCTATACCTTGTTTCTCGTGCAAACCCCTTGACCACCAACCGGCCTTATATCTTTTCTTTCCTCCTTCTTCGCTCTTTAACTCTAACACCCACTTGTTCTGTAATGCTCTTTTTCCTTCGGGTAGCTTCACCAAATCCCATGTCTGGTTCTCCATGAGAGCCTGATGCTCCTCATCCATGGCTTGCTCCCACTTCTTCCTGGCATCTACCTGCATTGCTTCATCAAAGCTCTCTGGCTCTCCACTATCAGTGAGTAATAAATAATAAAGAGAAGGAGAAAAATGTTCAGGTTCTCTTCTTACCCTAGAAGACCTCCTCAATATAGGAGTTTGGGGTTCCTGTTGAGGGGGTTCCTGAACTGATTCATGTGTCACTTTCCCATCCGGAAGATCCTCTACCACTGCATATTCTTTCTTGGATTCTTCCCTATTTTCCTACAATTGCTGCTTATACATGACTTTCTCATTAAAGACCACATCCCTAGATCGAAATGATTTTCTTGTCCTTAATACTCCAACATTTAAATCCAAAGTCATCACCACCATAACCAATGAAAGTACATTTTTCTATTTAGCCTCTAGCTTGGTCCTATCATCCTTGTCTATATGAACAAACACCTCACATCCAAAGACTCTAAGAAATGAATAATCAACTTTCTTACCATACCAAGCCTCCTCAGGTATGCCTCCATCCAAGGCACTTGAGGGTCCTCTGTTTATCAAGTACACAACTGTGCTCACCGCTTCTGCCCAAAAAGAAAGAGGCAGTCCTGCATGTAACCTCATGCTCCTAACACGTTCCATTATTGTTCTGTTCATCCTTTCTGATACCCCATTCTACATGGAGTTCCTGAACCATCTTTTGCCTGCGGATTCCATTCTTAGAACAATAATCATTAAATTCATTGCTGCAATACTCCCCTCCATTATCTGACCTGAGACATTTTAGCTTAAGACCTGTTTCATTCTCTACCAAGGCTTTCCATTTAACAAAAGTGTCAAATACATCATATTTGTTTCTAATACAATAAACCCAAACTTTCCTTGTTGCATCATCAATAAAAGTAACATAATAACTTGAACCCCCAAGAGATGATACCTGAGCCGCCCCCACACATCAGAATGCACCAGCTCTAACTTACTCTCTTTCTTCGTAGGTCCAACCTTGAGAAACCTTACTCGCTTTTGTTTCCCATATATGCAGTCCTCACAGTAACTCCAAACCTATTTCTGTATATCCAGAAAATTCTTCTTTATGATGTCCATGCCCTTATGGCTCATATGACCGAGCCTATAGTGCCATAATGTTGTATCTGCATCTGAAGCCACAAGATTACAATCATTAGTACTATCAATGGTTAAATACAAGGTTCCAACCTTCTTACCTCTTGCCACCACAAGAGCACCCTTAGTAACCTTCCAAGAGTTAGCTGTAAATATCACAGTACAACCATCACTTCCCAATTGCCCCGCCGATATCAAATTTCTCCTTAATGTAGGCACATGTCTGACATCCTTCAATAGCCATGTATTCCCATTCTGCATCTTAACCTCGAATGTAACCTTTTCCAACTATACCGCAAGGCTCATCATCACCAAGAAAACATGCCCAAAATCCCTCAACATAATCAACAAAATAATGCCTATGTGGAGTAAAGCATGAAAAGAAGCCCCCTAATCTAAAACCCAAGATTCAATAATATTATGCAAAGAAAGAATCAAAGCATCCCGACATACATTACCCGATGCCACATTTGCCTCCTTGTTTTCTTCCCCGTTGTTTCTTCTTATCCCAAGCTCCCAACAAATCCTTCTTTTCGCATGCCCAAAGCTTTCCACAATTCCAACATACAATCTTGTTCTTGGATTTTGACCTTGCCCGATCTTTTGATTTTCCACGCTTTCTCTATTCTTCTCTCGTCTCCCTCTAGTTTCCATGTCAAAGCATTCCCTCAAGTAGAAGATTCCCTGAGCTTTTTCTTCTCACATTTCCTCGCTTAGAATCACCCCTACAACATCCTCAAACTTCAACTTCGAGTTAGCTGAACCGAGTTACTTACCACCATTACTGTGCTATTCCAACTCTCAGGTAAAGAGCACAAAATTAATAAAGCCCTAACTTCTTCATCAAATTCTATTGTAACCGAAGCTAGCATATTCACAACCGTATTGAAATCATTTAAATGATCTGCTACTGAACTATTCTCAGACATCTTCATATTAAACAACTTTTTCATTAAAAATATCTTATTAGAGGCAGAGGGTTTTTCATACAACTTCCCTAATGCATCCATTAGATCTTTTGTAGTCTTTTCCTTTGAAACATTAAATAATACCGAAGATGTAAGACACAAATGATCGTCTCCAAGTGCCTTCCTATCCAACAAATCCCATTCCACATCTCTGTCATACTCGAGGGTTTGTTCACCTTCTCAGAAAACGGAGTATAAAGATCCTTTTGATAAAGGTAATCTTCCATCTCGCATCTTCCAAAGACTAAAATTCTCCCGTTGAATTTATCAACCCTAGATCTTCCATCATCTCGCCATAGCTCCCACTCAAGCTAAAACTTTCCCGCGATTCAACACTTCAAAGAAACCAAACCAGTGCTCGATACCAATTGTTAGGAAATAAGAGATAAAATATGTGGAATAATCCTTGCATAATCGCAATAAGAGAAACTAATATGCGTAAAATATTACAGATCTCAAATAAAAGTGTAGAATAAATAACACAACACAAGAGACAAGATTTAACGTGGTTCACCCAATTTGGGCTACGCCCACCAAGAATCACTTGCTCGATTTTATTACAAGCCTCCACTCTCTCAATACAATACCTAGATCCGCTTGGAGCTATGCTCAACAAACTCTACTGAATTCACACCCGAATTCAAAACACATCTCGCAATACATTTGCTTGTACATCTATCATATGCATAAGACCATATAAATAGACAATTGCTTAAGCAGTTTGATACAAAACCGTGGGTATCAAAACAAGGGCAAAAACCGTGGGTATCAAAACAATGGGCAAAAGACCGAAAAAACCATGGGCCCAAAAACAGCCCATAATGGTTACCCATTACCCATGGGTTAATAAACCACCCATGAAAATTTGCTTGGGGCTTCCGCCCCGAATCCCTGACTACGCTCACCGTGGCGAGCGGGACCGCCGTAAAAATACCCAAGTGTAACACATAGAAGGTGTACCACATTCTAACATGCAAATAGGCTCCACAAACATAACAACAAACATATTTTTCGGCTTTGGGACAAATTCATCGGTCAAACTTATCAAAGCTCGTGAACCTATCTAGAATTAGCATGAAATTTGATATGATATTGTAATAGTTGGATTGTAGAGAGTTTGAAGGTGTGTTCGATACAAGGTACATTAATTCTCGAGGTGCTAAAATTAATCTTTGAACAAGTCATGACCTAGTAAACTCAAAGTGTAAGATTGAGAAAGATGCTTTAAGTTTTGTTAATACATGTGAAAATGGTATAATGTTAGGTTAGAATTTCAAATTATTTTTCTAGCGCCACAAGACCCAATTTTAAATAGTTTTAAAAATGAATACTAAAATAAGCTAAAACAAAAATGTTACACAAAAAAATAAATTGACAAATATTATTAGAAATAAATAGAAGTTGAGAAGAAATTTAATTTATTTTAAAACATTACAAATTATTTTAAAAATAAGAAAATTTTCATTTAAATATTAACACCTGGACATAAGGGAATGGGTTTGCTAGAACCCTCCCATTCTAGGTTTTCCTAATGAAAAATAGTGTAAATGTTACTTTGAGCCTTAATATAACACATCAATTAAAAACAAATTAAGTATTGTGAACTATTTTATCCTATACACTAATATTTAGGAGTCAATAAACAATAAAACATGATCCCTCCCGATATAAGTGATTTAATTTTTATTCTCTCACAATTTTAATTTTCAATATCGCGGAAAAGAGTTTAATTAATTAAACAACAATATTATCACAATCTTTTAAATAATTCTCATAATATAAACCAATCTCACGTGAAAAATGGGCTCCAATCCACAATACATAATGCAAACATTAGTTGTAAGAATTTTATTAATCAAACAACACTTGGCAAATAAATTTCTATTCGTGGTCGGATTAAGAGTTCCAAGTGTCCTAGGCAATACGTAAAGTTAATTATCTTCATTTAATTTGTAAATCAACAATTATACCAAATGCATAGATTCTTTAATTAGTTTACATAAAGAATCAACAAGATCAACAATTGCCAATTTTTCCACATACACTACCATATTGTTAATCTTACACAAAATAGTTTTAATATTATATTATCATTAATAGGCATTGTCAACCATTAATATTTTACAACCATAATGATTATTGGTGGGCAATAAATAGTCAACCTAGTAATATTCCTATAAATTTTAATACCATCTAATTGTTGTCACTCTAGGCAATTAGTTTCATATGGTTTGATCTCGCTTTTTCAAAGACACTTTGCCATATTGTTGACCTTATATATAAATAATTTTAAAAATATATCATTTATGATAGATATTGTGGATAAACATTAATATATTAGAACAATATTAATAATTGCAAGGAAGTAAGTAGTCAAATTAGTTAAAATCCTATGAATTAAACCTCCCTAAATTTTGGCACCCTAGGCAACTACCTAGTCTTCGTAGGGCTTCATACCCACTTATTTCCAACTTCCACAAATCCAATTAGTTTTAGCAATCAATAACCAAAATAACAACAATTCAAATGATTATCAATTATTGGAATCAAGTCCATTCATATCTATACTCAAAGATGGGAGAAAGTTGACGATCAAGATCAATTATTTTCCATAAACAAACATGTATGGGGATGGCTTCAAAGTATTTTTCACCCTAGTTTTTTCTTACTGTAAGTTGTGTTTTAACAAGGTGTTTGTGACGCATGAGAATCAACACACGATTCCTAAATGCATGCGATCTCTCGAGGTCATGTCGGGATAGCTAGGAATAGAGTGGATGGGATGGTAGTAGGATGGGTAAATAGGATACGGTGGAATTGGTGGAAGTAAAGACAAGAAATCAATGCAACCTAAGGTTCTCAACTAGTAAAATGGGTATTTGTTTGTTGAGGGCAACAAACGCCTATCTCACTTGTTCAAGGGTAATGGTACGATCAAGGATAATTGTCATACGCAAGTCACGGTCAATATCGGTGGAATGAAATATAATTCTACTTGGATGTGGAACACGAGGGAATTGTCTTTCTTCATCTATGAATTCCTCTCCAAAGACATTCATGAATATATGACGAGCAATGTGATAAGGACAAGTCTAAACTCTACCAGGCTAGTTTTCCCAGAACTCCTCAACAATGTCTACCTCATCGTTTAAAGCAATCAATTGTATGATGATGGTAGGTGGGATTGGGGTAGTCTGAAAGATAAGTTTTCTAAGGCCTTGGTCAATATCAGTCAATTGTGTGTCAATGTTTGGTTGTGGCACGATTGGGTCACAAACTCTTTGTCTTGGTTGACGTGGACATTGAATGGTCATGTGGGCACAAACCAAGGAAACCACGGAAACAAACAAAACACGCAAGAAACCAAAGGGGTATGAAGTTAAGGTTGAGTAACCTATGTTGCTATGGAAATGTGGGGGTTTTGTTCATTCTTGAAATCTAATTAATCTAAATTCCTACTTTAAAATAAACACAAGAAAACAAATTCAAATTAAACAAAAGTTGATTACTCTCATTTTAATTTAATTAAATATGAATTCAACTAATTAATTAAATAAATGTAAAAAAATCTATTTGTTTTTGGTATTTGAAATGAAACTTTTAAATGAAAATAAATAAACAAATCCGAACTACTTCTAAACTATGTTTTTGGATTTTCTGGTTTGGAAATAAATAAATAAAAGCTACAAACAAAAGGTAATTGCATCTAATTAAAATCAAACTACTTCTATGCTAAAATTAAAAAAACATGGAATAGTTGGATGTGGCTATTCCTTTGTTGCTGAAAGTAAAGCTTAATCTAACTAACAATAGATTCTTTCCAATTTGTAATTGTGGATTATCTACTATTTCTTCTAAATCCTCACCTCATAATCATGAGAAGAAATGAAGCTTCTTAGAATAAATTTCTTTCCTCGAAACTTCCCCGGTGAAATAATGGATTACACAAACAAATTGATTTTGTGAAGAAATACAACAAAATGCACAGACACGAAGCTTCCTCAAGCTTCTTTCCCTTACAAATCCATAGGGATAAGCAAGGAGGAAACTCTCAATGAAATATTTGTTCGTGTGCATATTTAAATCTAACTAATAAATGAAATGAAAGATACAGTGCATTAAAGTGAAGAAATGAAGAAGTATGTGCACAAGAACTTCCTCCAAATCCTTTCTAGGAAAATCCATAGGGATAAGCTAAGAAGGAGATATCAGCAAAATTTACTTACATTGAATACTTGTAATTTGACAAAGAAATTAAAATCTATTGATTAAAAATCTAAACTCTATTTTAAAAATTTGAATTAAACCCCCAACTGAAATGTAGAACTCGTGATAGTATCCAGAGGTGGTTTTTCTTTCTTTATCCCTCGGTTTCTTTTCCAGTGATGAATCCAAATGGTCCAAGGAAATGTGTTGGTTGGTATGCAAAATAAGTTGTGTAGATGTTGGAGCATATTGGTTGCAGGCTAGATGGTCTCAAATACAAGCAAAGGAAGTAACAAGGAAAATCTCTAAGTTGTTTGTGTGCTTCTTGGCAAGATTTTGGCAGAGTAACAATGCGATCAAATTGGAGAGACTCCAACCAATGCTTTGGGAAAAACTTGGTTTTATAGAAAGTTGGCAGGGAAATGGTCCAACACACTTGGCAATCAAGAAGTGCCAAATCATCCACAAAGGGGTAGTCAACTTACTAAGAATAGTAAGTAAGAAGAAAAATCATACGCATCTAACAAGCTCAATCATGAGAACTGGTTCATAAATGTTTGAGAAAAACAACTGGGAAACTTGCAACATACGCATACAAAATTGGGAGTTTTAAGTCTCAGATTAAAGCACAACCACCGGTCAATGGCGCAAATGGTGGTGAACCGCCTCTGGTAGACCAAACCGGCGGTTATGTACACTTAAAAGGAAAACACTAAGGAAATGGGGATCAGCTTGTCGATGAAAAACATTTGTGAAGGTAAGAAATGATAAATAATTTCTAAGTAAGGAAGAGTAAACCACATAGACATGTTGTAAACAAGAAAATGGGACTTGGATTTCATCATTTATTCTAGAAACAAAATTTATCATCATTGGGGATTTTTACTATTCTAAAATGTAGCACATGAAATTTTGGGTGCATACATATTTCCCCCTCGAGAGAATATTTTTAGCCATAAATGGGCATAAAACATGAAGTCCGAGTATGGTGCTCCCAAATGGGAAAGTTAGAAATTATACATGACACCCGTGTGTTGAAATCACGCCAATCCAAGCTTCCCCACCACCTACTGAGAGAAAATGGGAATCAAGTGCGAGAAAAATGTGTAATCGACAAAACATTTTAAATTAAAATGACAAGAATACTTACCATGTTAGTGGGATGAGAAATTTACCTGTGTTAGCACTCCATCCATGCTTGCACACACACTCAAAATGACATTAGAAAACACTATATAAACAACTTTTTACTATTTATAGAAATCATTTGTACTTACCCACTTAGTGAATTTTAGAGCTCTAGATCACCTGTGATCATTTCATGTGAGAGTATAGTCGAAATGACAAGCATTTCAGAGATAATGGAAGCGCAACCAGTGGTAGCAACAGAGGGGGCATGATCATGTTAGTTATTTGTTTGTTCCCTAAAATGTAGGATTTCGTCAAAACTAGCCATAGGGGGGTTATTTTTAGCAAATTTATAGTGAAAATGATCACAAGGGGGAACCATGTAATATTTGTCTTTTGTTTGGAGCAGTTTGGTGCTTTATTGTTATTTTTTGGAATTTTTGACCCTTAGGGTATGAACCGAGTTTTTCAAGTAGAAGCATTACGGCAATTGCGCAACCATCACTCTACATAGAGTTGTGGTTGTGCAACTGTCATATGATTACATAATTACATAATCCTCTTAGGTGAGTGAAAAATGTGTAAACACCACAGTGTTTGTGCAACTGCCATTCTGCTACGAGCGGTGGTTACGTAATCGTTAAGGTAGTTTTCGAAATTCGACTAAGTATGATTTTTTTTTTTGGTTTTTTCTTTGGTTTATATTGTTTTTTTGAGCTTGTTATTTGCCTAAGAGAGTCTAACTCACTTTTTAATTGTTTTTTATGAATAGAGGGAGATATATTAGATGGATTAGATCCCATGAGTAGGATTGGCTGCCCCAAATCTTGGAGAATTTGACCCAACCAAAGAGGGATTTATCGCAGAGGGGGGGTATCGGAGGATTTCATAGACACGGCTAGTTACACCTGCAAGCAACTTACTCTATGACTTGTTGAGCTATTGGGATGTAAACTGGAACACTTTCGGATACCTAGAGTTAGGGGTGAGTGGAGTATCACCTTGGAGGATGTCTACCATATTTTGGGAGTTCCTGTCACTTCCAGGAAGTTAGTGTTGGTGAGTGCTAACACAACAAGATAAGGCTCACGTTGGGCCACTTATTTAGGGGATGGATAGGCACCTGACATTGGTGCCAAACATGGAGTTAGGTTGGTTTTGGCCGAAAGTGCACCTATCCCCACTATGCGCAAGGCCATCATAGGTATCTTTTCCTTGTGTTTGATTAGGGATAAGGGTGGGGAAAAGTTCTTGTATTGTTGGACCCCCATAGTTCGAGTATCATTGATGTATGGTAGAGTCTACACATGGGGTCTCGATCATTCTAGGCACCACTATCATGAGTTATACAGATTGTCGATTAAGGATCACTTCATTGAGTCATCCTACTCTTGTTATGTCTTGGGTTTATGAGAGGATGATCCCCTACCAGAGGGGAATCAAGATAGCAAATCCCGCGGTGATCGAGAGATCCAGATGGGTGGATATGGCTCCACTTAGGGCCCTCCACAGTTAGTTTCTACATTGACATTGGCTAACATGATAGCTCAACCTTATCAGGATATGATAGGCCGGTGGGGAGGAGGCACTGTTATTGACTACTTGCTAGGATAGGACATCTTGATTAGTTGATCGAGCATAAGGGTAGAGACTCACCCGGCTGATTGATGAGTTCCACAACAATTCATTCTACCTTACATAGATGCCCTTTGAGTAGTACTTATAGTATATAAAGGGATACAAGAGTCTAGAGATTCCATGAAGGGAAAGCTACGTGGACATTTATTATTCCTGGGATTCTTGGTACCCCACGGCTGCCACGAGCTACACCCCACCCCACATCCGGTTAGCCTAAGGGTACTTAATATTAAGTGAGTCCGGTTGTTGCTTAGGAGGAGGAGGAGGAGGCCAAGACATGTTTGAACTCGGAGGAGGAGTCGATTTAGTGGGCGGGCCATCGGAGAGGCCTCGAAGTTCTGCTAGAGCCGAGGCGAGAGGTAGAGGAGGAGATGGTGCACACGGAGGATCCTCCCTACATGTGGGGAGACATCGATGCATTTTCAGCATCAAGAGGAGATAAGAGTAGAGGAGTAATATGTACCTTCTCTGCCTCACCACCAACACCATTTTTCAATCCGAGCTGTGCTAGATCCCGGAAAACTCTCTTCCCCTACATTTACTTTGTTAGACTAGATGTTAGCAAGATAATATAAATTTATTTTTGCTTTTAAAGTTTCTAATTCGACATTATTTTCATTTTGTAGCCATCGGATGGATGGAAGATCTTATCCCATGCACACTCCTTGGATATGTTCGCGATTCCTATGAAGATGACCAGAGCCCAAAGACCATACATGAGGCACCCAACATAGTAGGCCATCACACTAATGTGTTTCACACCAACGTCGGCTTGCCATAGAGGTGATGAATCAAATAAGGCTAGACTTCACTCTTCATGCGGATTAAGAGGGAGGGATGAAAGTGCACACACAAAAGTGCTACCACTACTTGGTTCATTTTCCAGGAAGACACATGGACATCTCATGGTCATTCTCGCAGTCTACACATGGAGGTTCTCGGGAAGCTTTAAGCCTCTCTCATCATAGGAGTTACGACGGAGCCCTTGACGTACCACTCCTACCCCATCTCAGGATATAGGAGGGAGGGATAATCCTAGGGCCATTATTTCTTTGGGACAATTTTTGATACATATATCAATTTTTTTATTTTGAGCTCATAACCACACCACACTTACTACATATATGTGATCACATTATATACATGAGAAACTTTGAATTTTGATATTATACGTATATATAGAGACATATTTTTGGTTTGGCATTCCTTGTAAGAGTTGACTTTGTCATGGTTCATTTATGTGTACTCTTAGATGGTTTGGAATTTATAATGTTTTATGTTTTAGAATGTATGTTGTGGATGATTATGCAATGTGGTAACAAAATGATTTTTTTAATATATGCATATGAAAACAAATTGTAACTTAGATACTTTGTTTCTCAAGTAATATTTAGCATTTCTATTCCATTGGAAAAATGTGTTGAATGTGGTATGATGAGAAGATGAACTCACTCCATTCTTAACCCACACAACTAGTAGGATACGAGGGATCATCACCGAGATTCGAGGAGGAATGGAGCTATATGACTTGAATAATGTGAATGTGAATTTGAATGATGATCAAGATAAAAATATGACAAAAGCCCAACCAAAAACTTGCAACTTAACCCTAATCAAGATCAACTAACCATTCGTAATGAATTTTTCTTGTAAGTTCATCTAGACTTAGATTCATGGATGGCCTATTGATTGACAAAATCTAGTTTTGAGGAACAATTCTCTCTTAACATACACATCTAGTTCATTTTCATGGGAATTTTTAAAAAGCACTTTTATTTGTTTATTTATTTACAACTTGTGATTTATTATTGCGACCCCTACACGTCTTGCCTCATGCTACTAGTGAAAAGCATGGACTCATTACCGAGGGAAAAACATAGGTGAGTAAGGGTACTTCCCTCCTTTCCCAACCTCATGCTACTACTATGGGCTATTTTCAAATGAAATTTGAATTTTTGTATTTATTGTTTATTTATTTTTTTTTAATTGACTTTAGATTGTGCTTTTAGGAGGGAACATTTTCCCCTAGCCTCAACCCCACGCAACCAGTAGGATGTGAGGGCTCACCACCAAAGGTTGAGATAGAAGAACAAATGCTCTAGGTGAAATTTTTAGAATGTTTATGTCATAAAGAGAGATTTTTAGGGAAATATTTATCATCAAGAAGCTTCTAGAGAAATTATAGGCAAGAAACACACCGGAAGAAATCATGAAGATAACTAAGTATACAAGTCCTTGTAGAATCATTGTCAAGATTTTGTCTCATGAACTGAAATGATGAGATAGATAGATTGGTTTGAATAAGTGAAATGAATATTGAAGAGATATGATTTGATATTTTCCCAATTTTTGAAAGCTTTAAAAGTTACTTGAAAATTAAGTTTCTAGTTTACAATTTCATAAGATGATAATGCAAGTGACAAAGCGATATGAATGCAATAATGTACAATGTGGAAATGCAAATGATTATGCATAAAATATTTTAAGGTGAAGTGAGTTGACAGACTCACCAAAATCCTCACCCTCTAAATTACACAGACAATACACACCATTCTTATAGTCTTCCATCACCTGGTATAACCCTAACCATTTTGTTCTAAAATTTCCTCCTTCACCGACCTTTTTGTCGATTTGGCTATCAAGTTATAACACCAGGTCTCCTACCTAAATTTCTCATTCATAAACTTTCTTGTTGTATTGATGACACATCTTGTCAACATATAATTGATGATGTTGTTCGGCTCTAAGTCACCTTTCATCAAGGCTTTCTAAATTATCCAATCACACTTCTGGTATGCATCTTCGTCAAGAATGCCTTGTAGAGACACACGAAGACTAGGTAATTCCACCTCGAGTGGCAAGACAACTTCACCATTGAAAACTAAAGAAAAAGGCGTTAGCCTTGTAGGTATTTGTACTAAGGTTATGTAAGCCCACAAGGCTAGAAAAATTTAAATGCCAATATTTCTTGTTCTCCTTAACTATCTTAAGGAGGATGGACTTCAAAGTCTTATTTGTAGCCTCAACATGTCCATTGGCCTAAGGGTAGTATAAAGAGGTTGTGTGGTGAGATATCTTAAACTACATACACAACTCACGCACCTCTTCATTTTTCAATGGGGTGCCATTATCTGAGATAATGACTGTGGGACACCGTATCAAAAATTATTTGTTTAAGATGAATTCAGCAATAACCAATCCAAGTATACGTAGTTAGAGGCATGGCCTCAACCCATGTCGTGAAATAATTTGTGGCCATAATAATGAATTTTTGGCCATTCGAGATAAGGAAGATAACTTCCTATCAAATCAAGACCCCAAGTAGAGAAGGGCCAAGGTGTAATAATTAGTTGTAGAGCCTATGTCGGGATATGTATAGCATGTGAAAACTCTTGACACTTTTGGAACTTACGAACGTATTCCATAACATTGTGCTCTAACGTGGGCCAAAAGTAGCCCATTTGGTTAATCCTCTGAGTGGTTGAATTCCCTCCAAATTGGTCACCACATACTCCACTTTGGGATTCAAAGAGAAATTTTTACGCTTCTTTTTCATCAACACATCTTAATAACATTCCATCAAAATATCTACGATAGAGCACTTCCTCTGTAATTACATATTTTACGGCTATGATATGCAGTCGTCACCTCTGTTGTGAATTGTATCCTTCAGATATTTTAGATCTATTATGTGGTTTATGGTGTCTGTATAAAACGAATAAGAGGTGATTGTGGGTCTTTCCTCTATATAAAAAACACTTTCATCAGTGAAAATTAGATCAACTATCTATCCGCAATCTATAGGGTTATCCACCAACCAATCTGCGATAATTTGTCCCTTGACGGACTTTTGATTAACGAAGGTGATTTCAAATTCACCCATTAACATGATGAATCTTCCAGCCTTCTTGGACATGGTTGCTTGAGTAATGAACGTCTATAACTACTCGATTTAACAATTACTCTTGTTTCTTTGTTAAGCATGTAGTGCCTTAACCTCTTAGTTGTAAAGATTGACCAAACTCTTTTTCTTCGATTGAATATACCTTATTTCGTAATCAAGGAGAGTGTGGATAATGAATTGATGGCTTGTTCATGGCCATCATCATCCTCTTGTGCCAACATGCACACTATTGAGACATTAGTGGCTCGAGAATACAATATTAGAGGGTGATCAACCTTGGGTGGCATGAGCATAGGTGGAGACATGAGAAAATACTTGAATAACTCAAACGCGTTGTGACATTCATCAATCCACTCCTTAGAAAAATCCTTCCTTAGCAAGCCATTAATAGGGTGAATGACATATGTCAAATCAGGGACAAATCTACGAATTTCCCCAAGCTTTCCTAAGAAAGATCTAATGTTTGACTCATTCGTTGGTGGGGTCATCTCCAAGATTTCTCTAATATTTTCATTATCTATGTCGATGCCTTGAGATGAAATGATATAGCCTAACAAATTACCACATGTAACTCTGAAAAACACACTTTTCTAGATTTAGGGTTACACCATATTAAATTAGGCACGAGATAATGATACGAAGAACTTCGGGATGGTCACCCCTGTTTCTTATCCTTTAGTAGGAGATCATCAACATATGTCTCCACAATATTATGAATGAGATCATGGAATATATACGTCATTTCCTATTTATATGTGGCTTCAAATTTATTCATACCAAAAGGCATGACGACATAATGAAAGGTCCCCAAGGAGTAGTGAAGGTAGTCTTAGTTTGATCTTCCTCGAATATCCTTATTTGGTTATATCTAGAAAAGCCATCCATGAGATAAGATATCTCATAACCAACCATCGTTGCATCAACGATGATGTCAATCGATGGTAATGGGAAACCATCTTTGGGATAGGCTTTGTTGATGTCCCTAAATCGATGCAAAATTGTATCTTCCCATTCTTTTTAAGGACCAGGATGATGTTGGATAACCACATAGAGTATTCTACTAGTTTAATAAACCCTACCTAAAGGAGTTTCATCACTTATCCTTGATCATTAAAACAAACTTAGGCTTCATGGGTCTCAATTTTTATTTAATAGGATTTACATCAAGTTTAGTAACTAGATTATGAACTACTACATCAGGAGAGACACATGTCATCTCCTTGTAACTAAAATAAAAATCTTTGGAATTTCTTTGAGCACCTTGGTGTGCGCTTCTACTTCTTTAGGAGAAAATGAAGAACCAAGCTTCAAGATTCTAGGTTCTTCTTCCATTCCGATGTTAATATCTATGGTCCCTTCGATTAAGGAAGCATTACCCTCTTCAAATTTAGGAGGAGCTGAAGGCAATTCTAGTTCTTCTTCCTCAACTTCATATATTTCAAAGTCTTTTAATGAGGAAGGGTCCATCGTTCTATCCTAAAAATAGGAAGAATGGTGAGGAGTAAGGGAAAATCCCTTCTTATGGTGCATGGGATGAAATCCAACATATGCGCAGAGGTATCCTAAATTACCTCGTTATTCTCTGTAAAATCTAATGTAACAGGATCATTCTCAGTATCTACGTATGCCAAAATTGGATTGTTAGGCATCTTATGAACTAAGGGTTTAGCTCGAACTCAAACAGTGAACTTCATTTCCTTTAAACCTTCATTAGGAAAAAACCAAGAAGAAGAAGTAGCCATAGAATCATGAGTTGATTATGTTCTCAAGGAATAGCTTATATGGAAATAAAATCAAAACCTTAACAAATTTCATGCACAACGGACTTATAAAGTTGGAGGTGCTCATCTCTAGTCTTGTAAAATTTTGAGACCTGGTTTGCAATGAGTTGTGAGTCACCTAGGACTCGACATTGTGCACACCCATCCTCTTGGCTATAATGAGACCAAGAAGTAGAGATTTGTGCTCAACTTATTTGTTGTTTATACATTCAAAGTTCAACTTGAAGGAAAAGGGCATGAATCTTCCCTCTGAAGAAGTAAGAATCACCCCTACCCCTATGCCATGACAACACTTCTCTCCGTCGTAGTTAAGGGTCCAACAATTATCAGGAGAAATAGATGTTTCATCATTCTTTGAATCTTCTTCTGGATTTCTAAAACTTAAACCATGCACACCTCTTCAAAACATATTCTTCCAGGAGAGAGGATATCCCCAAGAGTATGGCCTATGCCCAAATAATTGAAAGGGTAGCTCTAACTCATTAGTTAGAACAAGTTTGTTCTCGAAACAGGACCCCTAGAGGAAGCGAGGCTTGTTTAGTTGATTTACTAGAATCTCAAATTCCAAATGAACCCCACGATTCTTCTTAAGATTAGTCATATGAATGTCGAAAGGCTTCGGATCACCTTGGGGCCACAAAGACCTTCCTAGATGATGGAACGTAACTTCTTAAAATAAAGTAGAGGGAATGGACTTCATCCTATGAATCCATGGTCTTCCAAGAATCATATTATAGCAGGGTAAATTTTAAGACCCTCCTTAAAAAAACCATAGATATTACTTGGCGAATTTATAAAAATGAATTTTGAAATCTTGGTGAATGCCACGAATTGAAAGGAAATGTTGTTGGTGAGTAGAAACTATCAGATGGTAGCATAATATTGTCATTTGGTGGCAAATTTCTCTTTTGTGCATGTGGTAAAGGTGATTTGAATATAAAAATTTGGCTATTACTATAAACGCTAGGTGAATCAACCCAAAAAATTAACTTGTACCCAAAAAAATTAGGCAAAATAGCAAGTGACCTAACACCTCAAAATTAGCCAAATCTAAATTTCAAAAACCCAAATATTCATGAATTAACAAATATTAGCCACTAAAATTTGCATTGTATTATAATAGTTTCCTTGTCTATAATATAAAACTTGGTCAAAATGGTCTTGGGCCCAAGAGTGACTAGGAGAAATATAGTTCCGATAAAGCAACCTTAATGTTGTCATATCCTCTCAACGTGTTTTGGGTTGAAGAACATTTCATTTCTCCATAACCTATTTTTTGCAAGAACAAAAACAGGACAATGTTAACCACCACTCCATTGTTGATCATGGCTCTCTTGACATAATTATTATAGATCCATACCTATAAATACAAGGTAGGATCACATCTTCGCACTAACTCGGCGTTTGTGGGCATCTTACTAATATCGAAAAAAATCCAACGTCTCTCTCATGTTGGCCTAGAGGAGAGACATTAAAGTCTATATGGATGATTTAGGCCTTTGGATGAGGAGTAACACGAATTAAGTGGCCAAGACCTAACGCTTCTAACAAATTAGATTAATAAGCTAGAGAGTTCTTCAATAAATTCAAGAAGGATATGTGAGAAAAGGAATTGGTTAGGTATGTAATCAAATCATAAGCATCTACTAGCTTAGGGAATATTGTGCATCATCTTACACTGAAGGATAGATAAGGAGAGGTTATGATGTGTAGTCATGAGTGTGGACAACGGCATGGATTTTTGGTTCGGTTTCTAACTCACTAAGCCTACAATCTTAATTTGATTTCGTTGGTCCAAGGTAGGAACAATTCGTAGGTCGAGTAGATGTGGAGGCTTCATGATCATTGTTCCCTATGGGAGTCCCCTTATTCATTCCTTAAGGATTAATTTTCTCATTTTTAGGGTGCCTCGGGAAAGGGCCTCTATAAATCCTAGGGGTAGCATTTTACAAAGCAACATGGGTATTTTACATAGGTGTCGTGGGGTTGGCCAAGAACATCTCAATGAAGAGTTTTCTTCGAGTTCCACTGAAGATGATGTATGAACTTGTTACAGTCCCTACAAGTCCAAGCATTGTGACCTATAACTCTATGGAAACCACAATACAAGTTAGGATCATAATATCGAGGTCTTTGGCTCGATTTTTCTGTGTTCCATAATTCCTATTATTGTTCGATTTTGGTTATTATAGTTATAGTTTGGAGGTCTTTGGCCTTGGTTTTGGTATTGATTTGGATATTGGTTTGGACTCTGGCCTGAACCTATTGAGTGGGAGGATGACTAAAGTCAACCACATTGATGGAAGGAGTAAGGTTATTGCTCCTTTGATTGTTCATATTAGCGTTGTTGTTATTTACATTGTTGGTGTTTGCAACATTGGGTTTCTTTGATCGGTCATGCCATCCATCATGGCACCACAATTTTGATTGAGGACCTTAGGTCCTTGATTTTTTTCAAACCATTTTGATAGTTAGATTATTCTAAGCGAGAGTGACCAACTTCCTATTTGGACCATAAGTCTTCCGCCTGTTTTCTATCGCAACTTGGTCAATACGAAGGGCTCCCTCTAAGACTTCTTCGTAGCTCGAATAGGAAAATTTTGAACTTCCTCCTTGGTTTCCCTATTAAGAGAATGAAGGAACAAACCACAAAGCTTCATACGGTCCATGTTGGGAGCACTAGTAGAAGAATAGAGGACCTGTCACCACCTCTGAATGAAGTGGGAAACGAACTCATTATGCTCTTGTTTGATATGTAAGAATTCTCTAATCCATGTTCTCAATAACTTGTTCATGTCAAAAGCCTTAATGAACTCGGATACGAGTTGCTTGAAGGAATGGATAGAGGCTTCGGGATTCTGTAGTACCAATCAAGAGAAATCCCCTCAAGAGTCTTAGGAAATATTTTCACAACGATTGCATCCCAAGGGAGTAGTTCTCTAATGGAAGTGGCATATGCCTTTATATGGGCATTTGGATCTCCCTCCCCCTTGAAATTAGGGAGGTCTAGAAATGGTCGTGGGAGCATGACACCTCGTATGGTGAAATCTATATGTTTAAGTACTTAGAGTATGTTCCCACTGCATATGATTAAACCATTGACGATCCTTAATGAGGGGTGGAGGTGGAACTAGAGTTTGATATGGAACAACATAGGAATTAGTTAGGGCATAAGGGACCCATTGTTGTTGAGTGTAATATCCAAGAAAAGAATACATATCTATAGGAGGATATTTGGAATAAATGTGCATGTAGGGAGAAACAACACTAGAGTATGGGTTTGTAGGCATGAAATTAGGGAACACCACATTTCCTGAAGGAGCGGCATTTGAGAATGCACTTTGGTGACCCTTGTGTTGGATATGTATATGAAGGATGAGGGGCCATACCCTAGTGTTCCCGATCATGTAAGGTCTCTGGTTTAGGAGCACCCAAGTAGATCCGAGACATCGATTGTTGATATCCATTAGTGGAAGGCATGTAGCCTTGCTTTTTCATGTAATGGGAAGTATTGTTTGAACCCACAAATTGTGTAGGCTATGGGGTTTGGGAAATTTCTAATTCCTTAATCCTACCCACCAATGACGAGATCACATCACCAGGTGAAGGTGACGCATTTTTTTAGGTGTGCATTGGGCCTTGTTGGGTTGCAAAGGTACATGATACCCTGCTATAAATTGTTCCTTCATAGACCACCCTTCTTTAGATGTTTTTTCTATTTTGGGAGGAAGGGTGGCAACATTTTTTGAATAAGATCATCTATATACCCTTGCATCCTCTTCAAGGATTCATTTATAGTGTTAAGAGGATCACTTCTTTGGGTGATTCATACTAAGCTCATCATTTGGTGATAGATAAGAAGAGAAGGAATCAGATTGCATGCTAATTTGAGGTTTGGATAAGACCCGTGGATAAAACCCTTTTTCTCCTGTGAATATCATGTTATTAGAGTTAGAGAACTTTGGTTGTGCACTATGGTTAGGCTGGTCTATCTCCTCAATCCTAGCAGTTGAGCCAGATGTTAAACCCTTGAGGAGGGGGCGTGTGAGGAGATGACAAATTTTTTGAGTAATTATTAGCCCACCCTAACAAAGAGGGTGATTGTTGCATACCCACTTGGTTATAATAGGCTTCGAGACCCAAGATGGGCATGTCGTATTGCTAACCGACATATTCGGGGGTGTATAAACACCCACAAAATAATGGGAGAGGAGAAGGATGGATGAAAGAAGAGAAAGAAGGAGGAAATGAAAATGGACTAGTCCTTCACGTTGGGTTCACGAAATTTGTATGCCTGAGAATTAACACGTGATTCCTAGATGCACGCAACCTCTTGAGGTCGTGTCGGGACATCTAGAATTGAATGGATGGGATGGTAGTAGGATGGGTAATAAGGATATAGATGAAATAGGTTGAAAAAATGACAATAAATCAAGGTAGCCTAATGTTATCAACTAGAAAAATGGGTATTTACTTGTTGAGGGAAATAAACACCTGTCTCACTTGTTCGGGGTGATGGTATGATCAAGGATGATCATCGTATGTAAGTCATGGTCAATATTGGTGGAACTAAATAAGACTCTACTTGGTTGTGGAACATGAGGGAATTGTCCTTTGTCATCTATGAATTCCTCTCCAAAGAGGGTCATGAATATATGACGAGCAATGGGATAAGGACAAGTCTAATCTCTACCAGGATGGTTTTCCCATAACTCCTCGGTAGTGTCTACCTCATCATTCAAATAAATCAATTGTATGATGATGGTAGGTGGGACTGGGGTAGTCTAAAAGATAAGTTGTCTAAGGCCTTGGTCAATATCAGTCAATCATGTGTCGATGTTCGGTTGTGGCACGGTTGGGTCACAAACTCTTTGTCTTGGTTAACGTGGACCTTGAATGGTCATGTGGGCACAAACAAAGGAAACTACGGAAACAAACAAAACACACAAGAAAATAACAAAGTCTGAAGTTAAGCTCGAGTAACCCGGGCTATTATGGAAACGTGGGGATTTTTTTCATTCCCAATCTAATTAATCTAAATTCCAATTTTAAAATAAACACAACAAGAAAATTCAAATTAAAAAAAAATTGATAACTCTCCTTTTAATTTAATTAAATCTGAATGTAACTAATTAATTAAACAAATGCAAAAACAAATTAATCTACTTGTTTTTGGTATTTTAAATGAAGCTTTTAAATGCAAATAAATAAACAAAGATAAACTACTTCTAAACTATGTTTTTGGATTTTCTGGTTTACTAGAAATAAATAAATAAAAGCTATAGAAAAAGGAAATTGCTTCTAATTAAAATAAAACTACTTCTATGCTAAAATAAAATAAACATGGAATAGTCGGATATGGTTATTCCTCTATTGTTGAAAGTAAAGCTTAATCTAACTAACAACATATTCTTTCTAATTTACAATTGTGGATTATCTACTATTTATTCTAAAGCCTCACCTTAGAATCACGGGAAGAAATGAAGCTTCTTAGAAGTAATTTCTTTCCCTGAAACTTCCTCAGGTGAAATAGTTGATTACACGAGACTTGATTTTGTGAAGAAATACAACAAAGTGCACAGACACAGAAGCTTCCTCAAGCTCCTTTCCCTTGTAGATCCATAGGGATAAGAAGGGAGGAAACTCTCAATGAAATATTTTGTTCGTGTGCATATTTAAATCTAACTAATAAATGAAATGAAAGCTACATGTGCATTAATATGAAGAAATGAAGAATTATGTGCACAAGAACTTCCTCCAAATCCTTTATTAGGTAAATCCATAGGATAAGCTAAGAAGGATATATCACTAGAAGCTACTTTTAATGAATACTTGTTAATTTTACTCTCTTAAAACAAGTTACTTATTTGACAAAGAAATGCAAACTCTAAATTAAAAATAAATCTTTTAAATAATTTGAATTACACCCCCAACCTGGAAATGTAGAATTGTGATGATCAAGAGGTGCTTGTGCTTTCCTTATCCCCTTAGCTTCTTTTCTAGTGATGAATCCAAATGGTCCAAGGAATTGTGTTGGTTAGTATGCAGAAGAAGTTGTATAGATCTTTGAGCATACTGGTTATAGGCTAGCATAGTTGGTCTCAAATGCAAGTAAAGAAGTAACAAGGTAAAGCTCTAAGTTGCTTGTGTGCTTCTCACTAAGATTTTAGCATAATAATGGTGCAATCAAATTCAAGAGACTCCAACCAATGCTTCAAGAAAAACTTGGTTTTTATAGAAATTTGGCAAGGAAATGGTCCAACACACTTGGCAATCAAGAAGTTCCAAATCATCCACACAAGGAGCGGTCAACTTACTAATAATAGTAAGTAAAGAAGAAGAAATTCATACACATCTAACAAGCTCGAATCGGGAGAATTGGTTCAAAAATGTGCTAGAAAATCACTTGGAAACTTACAATGCGCATACAAAACTAAGAATTTTAAGTCTCGGATTAAAGCGCATAGGACCACCACTCTAGGTAGACCTACGATTATGCAACCGCCATGGCGGTTATGTAATTTAAAAGGAAAACACTAAGGAAAGGGAGAAAAAAAAATTGTGAAGGTAAGAAATGATAAGGAATTGCTAAGTAGGGAAGAGTAAGCCACATAGGCATGCTTTGGAAACAAGAAAATGGGACCTAGATTTCATCATTTATTTCTGGAAATGAAATTTATCATCATTGGGGATTTTTATTATTCTAACAATGTCGCACGTGTAATTTTGGGTGTGTACAATGTCCCATCTTGGGGATATTTACCTACTAATTTCTTTATTGATCTAATGTAAATATTAGGGTTTTTTAATTAAATAATTTTGTAAATATGAGATAAGATCAAATTACGGTAAAATATTGATATCTTAAATCATGTCCCGATTAAAACAATAAACTACAATAGAATAAATGAGTTATGGAAAGTACTAGTAGAGTTATAAAAGATTACACCAATTTTCGACCCGGAGGTGATTACAATGATTTGAGAGTGTGCGGGAAGGGTTGTAGGTTTTTTCAAGTTATGTTGAAAATATTGAAGTTTCCTATTTAAGAAAATTTCCTTAGGGTAACTTTGCCTTGTAAGGATGACGTTTTCCTCTGTGGCTCTAATTTGGGTCTTGCTTTTGGAAATGGGTTCCTTTGTGTCTGGAGCTTTGTCTTATGTGGTTGCGCTTTCATTATCATAGTTATGCAACTAATTAGGTCTTATTGTTATTCTTGTATTGGGACCCAAAAGATCTTAGCACATTTGTGTTGAGTGGCACCCACCATGCCTATGTAGAAATAGTTTGAAAAGGCATAAAACCCTCATAGTTCCCGTTGTATGTATGTTTGCAAGATGTATATAATAATGTGTTCGAAATTAAGATCCTTATGGGGACCTTCAACACTTGAAAATTATCTTTGGTTTGTGAGAAGTAGATTTGTAAATTGGCCTAGGGAAGTCTTATATAATGTTTGCAAACTTAGATCTAGATGAATATGATCGAGATAATGATGACAGTTGGTTTCTTTGTTGTGATCTCCTAGAGATATAAGGCCATTAGAATGAGTTATGTGTTCTTGTATAAGTGATTGTTGCAATAATATTTTTTCTCAAATGACAAATGATGATTGGGGTAACTTGTGAAATTGAAAATGTGACCATTAGAGCTTTGGAGGATGAAATCATTAGCTCATAAAAAGTTGGTTAGATAATTTTTTTCTATCATGGCGAATTCTTCCGGGCATAGTGCGAGAATGCAAAATATTTGTTGGAAACATTGAGTATATGTTTGAATATGTGTTGTACATTTTGAGAATAGGCTTTTGAATATTTAATTACTAATAAAAGGTGTGACCTAGCGGTCGGTAGTCTTTAGTTGAGCAAGGCATGTGTAGGAATTAGGAATTAGTCAATTTAGTGCAAAATGGGTAATGGGATAAGATAAATGCCAAGGATTAATTGCCAAATGTTGTAAATCTATATTTAGGTATCAATATTCCCTCCCCCTCATTTTAATTTAGTAATTTAAAATTGTTGATTAAGATATAAATGAAATGAAAATCTCCAATGACGAAAAAGCATGCATGAGACTAGAATTTGTGTGCTTCCTTCACATTTGTGTGTATAAGCATATATGTGAAATTTTTTTCCACATGATAAAACATATAATAAAGTTCAATCAATATGTCAATACAAAATTAATAAATAACATTACAAGTAAAAAATTAAAATCATGAAAAACGTATGACTTTTTTTCTACCATTGTTGTATGTGAGGGAAGAGTAAACTAAAAAGTAAAAATGCACGAAACACATACAAGTGTTTTCCCAAGGTGTTATATGATAGGGAAGAGTAAAGAAAACATAAATAAGATACTAACAATTGGACGTACTATGAGCAACCATGTAAACCATTCACAACAATTAGGTGTGTTGATTGAATCCATGTAAACCATCCACGCTAGTTAATCTTATTGAGTGAATCCATATGAACCATCCACAATAATTGGGTCTTTTGAGTGAAGCCATGTAAACCATCTTCAACAATGGGAAGATGCTAATTGAAGCCATGTAAATATCATGATGTAATAACCATACATATTTCATAATGTGCATATCATCATACGATGTCGTCTAAATCAACTTGTATGTCTAATCTACATGAATGTTTTAGAAAATCCCATAATATTCTCCCATTTTGAGATAAGGTAAGCTACAAAGGATAACTTAGCTCAAAAGTGAAATTTTTGTTGTGTAAAAGAGAGGTAGTAACATGATCAAGAATATAAACAAAAATTAGTGTATCAAATAACATTGTGAAATGTGTATATGTTGCAGTAAGATAAAATTATTTGTTACCACAAGTGTTGTATGCCATTCATTAAATAAAATAATGTGATATATATCAATGTGTATGATCATATAAGTAAACATAACTTGATAGCATTCATGATAGATTTAACAAATCATGCACAAGAAATGTGTAGAAGTTTCAAGATAATACCGGTGTAAGCTCGATAATATGTATGCATCATCTTGAAATAATGAAACATATAATGAGAGTGTTATAGCAAGATTCAAAAAGATAACATAGTGGTAATATGATGGGTATCATGATAACAACACACAACTCAATGCCTAATAGATCCATAAGCGCCTAATATATGGCATGGTGCAACATAACACTATATACCCATCATAAAAGACATGACCGAGAAGACATATGTAGACTCACCATTGTTAGTAATGTTGGTTGTCATGTGCAAGAAACACACATGCAAAAATTAGTGATATAATTCTTGTAAGAATTGGTGATAATCATCATGTAGTAAGTAATGAAAATAATCAATATAAACAATGTCATAATTGTGAAATATAAGAATCAATGCACTGGGACAATGCATAATGAACAATGTCATAATCGTGAAATATAACAATCAATATGTGTACGGTAATGTGTAATAAACACTCCTATAATCATATTGTGTAACCATATTGATATAAAGTGTCATTAGCAACATGTAATAAGAAATGATCTACCACCAAGATGTTAAAAGTCAATGTGCAAGAAACAAGATTAAAAAATCGTAGTCTAAATCAATTGTAGGGCTTAGAGCCATAAATGTAATCAATCAATCTATATCACACACGTGTTTTTATAATCTTTGTGTATTAATCAATGTGTAAAAAATGTTGTGTGTGTTGTAAGCTAAGTATGTCATAAAAATGTATGTCTAATGGCAATAACTCAAGCAAGTAAACATTATGTCATATGGTGTTTGATATTCTCAAAGATGTAGGGTAATGTGTTGTAGGATGTTTGTTCTATTCTAAGAATATAATCTGTATATTAAAAATTAGGAGGGATAGTATGACCCCAATGTAGATGAGTATAAAGAAAACAAGAAATAGAAATCATGTGTATATATATGTGTATAGGAAAAAATATAACATAGAGCATATAGGTGTACCAAGAAAACACTACATGAAAGAGAAAACACAAAATATAACATACAATGCATGGAATAGTCACAAGTACTATCATAAAATTCAAGCAAGTGTCTTAAGAAAATAATGCAGATAATATCACAAGTAATCACACAAGTGCATGGAGCAATCAATGTTAAACAATTCCATAGAACAATCGATGGATACAACACATAGATACAAAGAACAATCAAGTCATTCAATGTCACGTAGCAATCAAAGCATGCAACACAAAAACATAAAGAGAATTAAGAGGAATTAATTTCCTAAAAAATATATAAATACAACATGCAAGTGTAAGGAGACGTCAATTTAAACCATGTCATAAAGCAAGTAATGATGTACACAATCACTATAATGTGAGCAATCAATTGTGTAAGCAATTAGTGTCGTGTAAGTAACCAATTATGTGAATAAACAATGGTGTAAGAAATTTTAATGTGTAAAAAAGAAAGAATAGACAAAATATAAGCTCGGGGCCAATAATAGTGAAATAGTAACATTAGTAAAGCAAGCATGGATCATAGTCGAGTTAGTGTCTAGAAGTAATAAATTCGATCACTAGATAAAAGTATGGTATTACATGTGTCATAAGCATTAAAGCGGTAAGGTGCATGCAATTGATTAGTGTAAAAATATGTAATCATGATAAAATTTTGTATATAGATGCCCCTAATATAGGTATGCCCCAATGTGGTAGGCATCCCACAGGATGGAAGGTTGCAAAATTTGTAAGGTGAAAAATATGTAATCAAATATCAGTATGTAGGATGTCCCCTAACATGGATATGCCCTAGGGTGGTAATGTGTACAATGATTGTGTGTTTTAACCACTTAGTGTATTTTATGATAGAGTGCTAAATATAAATAGATCAAAAGGATGGATAATAGGTAAGGACTATGCATGTCACATATATATACTAATTTTTTTGTTTTTGTAATGTTTTATTGTTTTTGGAATAAGATGCATGAAATGTAAATGTGAGACCCGATGGCCTTCGGAAATTGGCTAGAAATAGTAAAAAAATCAAGGTGTGGTCTTGGGTAAGTATTTCCCCCTCAACAATCACATTGAACCCGTAAGAATGTGTTGCATAATCGAGTAATGCCCTAGTTAAGAAATAGGGAAGATAAGTGTGAAACAATGGATATGAATGTTATAATGTGTGTGTGAGAATATGAAGTGCTTTTTACAACTTGTTTATGCTAAAAGAGTACATTAGCAAGTGGATTTTGATATGTAGGACATGTATCGGGTGCATGTTGTTCGTCAATCATTAAATTGTAAAGTTGTAGATCATAGTCGATGTTAGGGAATGTACAATGACCATTGTTTGTAATTTTATGGATACAACCACGAGTGATGAATGTGATGTGTTGGGTAGTATAATCCATTGTAAATTGTAATCATACTAGTCATTATTCTACTAAAATAAGTGGGTGTTATAAAGGGGTGGGAATAACTATTATGAGAGTGCAATAGGGGATTGTCTTCCAAAGTGTATTTGTGCCCTATTATAACCTTCTAAACCATTTATGTGTAGTGTCATAGGCCATAAATGTAAGGGATGTTGTAGCTTATGATACGTATCAATAGTGTTTTTTTGTAACTAGTATCATCATGTATGAGGAAACTCTTCTAATATGAGTTAACCGGGGATGTGAGGAACATGTGACTCTTAGGTATAACTAGTTTTTGTGTTGTGTCTTGGGATATCTATATAGTGACTAGATAACCTTATTTTTGAAGTTAGAAAATATTTGCTTATAATGTGTTATATGTAATGGTGTCATGGTTCATAAGGTAGTGGAAATTACAAAATGGTTAACCTTTAGCCTTAATCAATAAGATCTTGGGATGATTTCATATAGATGTGCATGATGTAAGATTATTATAAATTAGAATTGGTAATAGTTCATGTGGTTTTGGTTCAAACTTCATGCAATTTGACATCATTTTTCAGTGGTAAACATTGGTTTGCAACATGGGTTTGTGAAATGGAATAGGTGCTTGAGTATGATCTATTGTATCTAAGGTCTTATGAATAAAATTTGGTTAGTCACGTATGGGTGTGATATCATCTGGATCCAAGGGTATATCATACGTATGTAGATCATGATAGGACATTCTCCTAATTTGGTTTTATGTGTCGGTGCGCCAAAGCTAGGAAGAACATGTTGTATCTCGAATGTCGGTAGTAAGAGAAACAATACTCAATTCTTTTCTCCTCATATTTAATAGCCTCAACACATTGCGAGATCTTATAAGATTTGAAGCTAATAGCATGAAACATATTCAAAATATTTGGAGATTGTGTCATTATAATCTTACATTGTAGGACATGGTGAATTACTCAAGATATCGTTGTATAAGTTATTGATGAATATATTTGTGAATTGTGTTGTGTTTTTGTTGTAGAGGTGGTAACATAGGAATTTTTATCACTATACTAGGTAATTATTGAAGAGATAGATTAGTCATAGGTGTTATGACCATTTTGTGTGTAAGATTTGTTGTTTGAATGAGGAGTATATACCACATGTTGCAACAAATATTCGTAAGGATGCTGAAACCTCAATGCCTTGATTGTCATAGATACAACTAAGACATTGATGAATGATAGTTGGGACAACACGAGCTTTCAAAGCCAAAGACATCCCAATAACATGTCACATATATCTAAACTCTAAATAACCAAAAATTTTGTGGCCAAAGTAGTTGATCCCACTTGAATGGATGACATGACGGGCCCCAATGCATTCTATGTATGTCCACTAAACCTTTTAATAGATCACAAAGTTTCTTGTAGGTATTGTTTAATATATCCCAAAGTAATAATTAATGTCATTGTGCACACATTTTCACTTGAACAATTATCAACCACATAATTGTGGATTGGTTTTGATTGATATAAGCTCTAATAAAGAGTGCATGCCTATGTGAGTTATCATCTACTATTTCACTACCATCGATTGTAATCATGGGTCATGGAGGTGGAGTGTTAATAATTGTTATAATTATAGTATTGAGGGGATGACTATATGTACCTAGAGGAGGTCACACATTATACACATGATTTACCTCTCAATCTCCATTGTTTTCTATGGTATCATGATTGGTTGGTGGATCATTGAATATTTTTATCTTTGCATTCTCATTTACTTGAGGTCTATATTCTTCTTGAGGGGTGCTCAATTCAGGAGTATGGTTGTTAATAAGATTTTGCATCGATGCTTTTGCTTGAAACATTGATTTGTACTATGTTTGATGTATTGATGATAATCACAATAGGCATTAGAATCAAAATATCTAGAATAAGGTATGCTCGTATTGGCCTCCTTTGGCGAAGGGAGAGATACAGCGTTACACTCAAGAAACTTTCAAAGTATAACATGTGGTGGTGATGGAAAATTACACGATTTCCACTTAAGAGGACCTTATAATTGAAGGTTAGTAGTTAGTTGAGATATAACATCGACTATTAATTTTGCTTCATGCTTCATACTTCCCTTCATTAAATTTACTTTTGTAGCTTTTTCCCCCTTGAAACTTAGCATTAGATGTTGTTAACGCATTAAATACATACTTGAGCTTATTCAATGTCAAGATCTTGAGTTCTCTTTTTTAAGTGTGTGACACAACTCATCAAAATATTGGAATTTAGCAAACATGATAGATTCGTAAAGGTGTTAGTAAACTCTATAAAAAAATATTGAAGCTCGTTGTCCACAAGTGAATTGTTCGTCTTATTAAGCATGTTTTTATATCTCATCATATAATGACTAATTAGGTCATTTGATCCATGTTGGATATTTTTCATTTATGAGTAAGAGACATTTTCACCAATTTTAATTTTAAAATGTACTAGAAATTGATCGTCTAATAGATTGAATGCCTTCATTAATTGAAGGGGAGATCATAGAACCATTATAATGCGTACTCCGATACTTATTATAAATAGTTTATTGAGAAGCTTATTATTGTAAGCAGTCTAGACACACTATGTGGAAATATAGAAGATGTTTTTGAGATCCCTTTACCTTCGTATATTGGAAGCTTAGGAGTGAAAAATCCTATGGGTAAAGGATTAGGTGCCACCTCGAGGGCCAATGGATTGTGAAATAAGATATGTGAATCCATGGCTTGAAAAATGCTAGACACACCTTGATTTTAACTACAACACCTTAGTCTATAGATTACAAATGGTCTCGCATTCGGGAAATATATAAGATGAGGTGGGTAAGGATCCATGGATGTGCATAAGAGGTGATGGAATTGTAGCGTGTGTCAAAATGGGCATTAAAACTTGTGGGGGGACATGAGGTACCCCTATACCACGAGTGCAAATGTAGGATTGGGAACTCAAAAGGGAGATTTGGCTTAAATTGAACCGATTTGGTTTGGCAAGTTGTCGTAGAGGAAATGAGTAATTAAATAACCTTTTTATATCATTAGGTGTGCATATGAAGGCCTTTCAAAATAATGGATAAAGTACAAACATGATCAAGGTCAACACCAATAAGTTCAAGGTGGATTTTACCAAAGCCTTCTGATTAATAAAGGCGAGTTCGATTTTCAGTGTATTCGATCGATAAAAGGCATGTGGATATCATCACTTTACACCTTTTCATGAATGATTGGATCAATGAGAGTAGGAGAAGAAGTGGTATCCATTAGACGTATTCAATGTATAGAGGTGTATGGAAGTTGAATGTGTTCGATTGGTGACAGTGACAATCCGATCCTAAGCACTACGTCAAAAGGGCATAAAATCGAAACATGCAACAAAAGGAAAGATTTGACAAATATAAACCCTTGTTAAGAAAGGGTTTTGAAGGTTATGTTGAATCGTAGAAGATGTTCACCAAATGATTACACCCTAATTGAATTTTATGTGATAATGAAACCCCATTATGATCAGAATCTAGAAATGATATATATTTAGATTAAGAAATTAAACATTCATGTACATATCTCGAATTATAGTAAATGACTAAGACATTTGATCAAATATGACACATGTTAAATATAGTAAAATCATAAGAAGATAGTACACTTATATTTCTTTGTACTTCGACAAATGATTTGGGCTTAAAATTAGGAGAATTAGTCAAGAATCCTGGCATAATTAGCTCATCTCCGAAACTAGATGTTCGTCTCGCCCTAGGAAGAAATAGGCCAATAGGGACAAACTTACCTCGACCTTGTTCTCTGTTGCATGACACTCGTCCCACTTTGTAAAATCAATATGTGATCATACGATCTCTTGTGAATGTTGAATTTGTAACTCAATGTTTGATTTGGGATCCAAAAGATGTGTGCAATTTTATAAAATCAACCTACTCTCCTTGAAACCCTAGCTTCTTGAAAGTCCTATAAAAATGGGTCGACAGGTTTGGGTTGAGGTGCCCTCATGTTGTCTACATAACAATACCTCAAAAGGGCTTCAAACCCCATGTAGTTCTCCCACCTATTGGAAGTGCAATTGTGCTCCTTTAAATTATATGTATGTACTTAGAATTTGATCTTTGACATTTGATAATGTTTGTTTTGACTTAGCTTTGAATGTTTTTGACTTGGTTTAAAATGCTTAAGACTTGCTTAGGGTTGTTCCTAATGTATGCTCTTACAATGGGGAAGAACACAATAACTTGCTTGATATTTTAATGGTGAAGACCGAGTGTTACTAAAGTGAATACCAAGTGAGTAAATGAGTGGATTTGTCTTGTATTTATATTGCTCCAAGAGTGATATTTTGCACTAAAGTCGAGCTAAAAGGGAAAGGGAAACTTACATAAAGATATTCAATTATAAATGTTTGTTAGAGGACTAAGGACAAAATTGCCCAACCAAGTAACATGATCGGTAATTGATCCTATCCCTACCCAGATAGCTTTGTCTAGTAGGGCTAAAAGACGATTTTATGATTTGTGGTTTGTACATGAGGTATAAGGTGTTTTTGAGCAATAAGAGTGTTCATGCATGTGACTCAAAGAATAGAATGAGAGATTTGACCCATCACAAGCTCTATGATAGAGGATGGGATAATGAGTTTGAGCTCGATTTATACACACAAATCATGTATAACAAATATACGCCAAAACCAACATTACTAAATGTCAAATGATCAAATTTAGGTGTCTATAGTATCATTCTCTAATGAAATGCTATTTTTGATTACTCATTTTAAATTTGATTTCTTGTGTATTCCATATGTTCCCCATTTCTTCTTTACATTATTTTTTTTTTTGCAATTCTATGAGTCAAAAATAGACAATATATACATACGGAAATAAATATCTTTTCACATATCTCCAAAATTATTAAAAAACAAAATTAATATCACTCTAAAAGCTGCTCATCAATAACCTAAATTCCTAAAATACTCTTTTATACGATTAAATTTTATTTATATTTATTTAAATCTGAATTGCATTGTTAATATAAACCTACTATATACACACAAAATCTATGTTCAATTTATTAACAAATTAATAACATGTTAGGTGGTTGCACTATTTTATAACAAATAAGTTATTTTAAGAATGTGATTGTTTTGGGATATTAAATACCCCTCATTTATTTTTAAAAAATTGATTGTTTTGGGGATAATCAAATACAACTGTGAAATAATTCTTGTTATATGGAATCATTTGCCCAAATCGTTTCCTTGGGAAAAGATAACGTCAATGTTACAAGTGGTACATCAAATTTACTAATATTCGGTATGATGATGAAATGGACTCCCTCAAAAAAATCGAAATAAGTCCTTCAACTTCAATCGATATGCACCAAGTCTTGTGTACTCTCCCTACAACAAACGGACCATACATATTTGTCGGGATCCGCTAAAATCACCCGTTTTGTGCCCTAAAAATCGTTATTTTGCACGGATATCATCGCCAAAACCAAATTGGTAGGTGGAGGCGGATTTAACTTATTTTATCCATCACTATATTTAGTGCCACAACACCAAATTCCAGATAAATAATGCATTGACGTTTCAATTCTGCATGATCCGCACGTATCTTCAATCATTGCTCATATTTAGACATCTAAAAATGAAATCCCCAATAAAATCTACAGTCGCCTCAGCCTGATTCGGCATATGCTCGGCGTCACAGCTCCATGTTTTATTATTTTAATGTTTTCGTTACTGACAATTTATTTTCAACAAAATGCGCTGGCTGCAAGACATGCTTCCCTAATTCGAGGTACTGCCAGGCTGCCATTACTTAACAAACATTTTTGTTAAACATTCAGACAAAACATTCTACGGCAGTAAGTACTGTCATTAAATTCAAATCCTCTGAAACATAATGATGATTTAAATTCAAACTTTACACAGGAGGGAACTGTTGAAACAGTCCGATAGAATAAAATAATTTTTGCAGCTAAAAACAAATAAGAATACAATGAAGATAAATTTATTGTGAGCTCAAACCCTAATAACACAGTGCTAAATCTCTGTTCTAGCAAAATTAACATATACAGACACAGTTTACAGGTTCTACACCCTCCCCAACTGCACATCGTCCGCAACATCAAACGAATAAAAATCCAAATCTACAATCTACCCAGCCCAAACATAATCTATACAAATTCTTCGCCACCCAATGTGGTGCACAACTGCCTATATATAAATCCTAACAGCAAGCCACCGAATACAACAAATTGATGCTTTTGAATCTTCTTCATTTTTGTTTCCCCTGATACAGAGCACAGGTTTTATGCAGTTTTCACTTTGGATCTGTAGAGAATCTTCTTTCTCTTGGAAGACGTGTTGTCGATGGTGAGCACCACCTTCCCTGGCTCTCCGATTTTGTAAGACTGCCGGACGGGCTCCTCGGTCGGAGAAAACTTTCTGGCCTTCTGGATGATGACTGTGTAGCCAGATTCTGCGGTGGGAACGAACTCCGCTCCGTGGCTCACCTCCCACCCTGATACGACCAGGTCCCAAACCAGAGTGCTCCCCACCTGAAACAGGCGAAGATAATAAATACAGAGTCCAAAACTACCGCCGCCATTTTTAGATACAGAGATGAGCGAGAATATCAGGGTTCGGGGATATCCCTACCTCGGTGACCGGAATCTCTACGGTGTGCTTGGCTCCGGCTTTGATTGTGTGCTCGGAAACGCCACCGTCCGCCGGACTGAATTCCTCGTCGTTTTCTCGGCTCAGACCTCCGTACTGCACCGGCACCTGTTCCGGCGCTATGTACCTGCAACAACAACGGTAAAAAAAAACATTAGGACGATGAAAGAAAGAAATCAGAAGCGCAGAAGGTGCAGGGCGGGACAGAGTCACAGAGCACAATACTTGAACAGGGTCTCGGATACCCTGGCAGCCCTGGCGACGACAAATTTGCTCTTAGTCCTCTGCGTGACGAAGGGGGAAATCATGGTATTCAATGCCAGGTACCACCACGGCACATTGATGAATATCTGCCACCAAAATTTACATAAATATAGCAATCATTGAATGAATACCGATGAATGATGAAATAAATTTATGAAATTACTGGTTTACCTACCTTCTTGGCAACGAACTCGGGGTAATTGTCTTGCAAAAGGCCGACGGCCTGCTTGGTGCCCTGACGGAGCTCCCATTTTCCGAGACCGGGGAGCCGTTGAAATCGGTGACCTGAACCATGGAGCTGATCCCGCCGGGGCTGAAGCTCAGCTGACGGATTCCCTTTTCCAGGAATTGAACCCTCCATCGAATGAACTTGTCGCGCTTGGCATCGTCCCCAAAGGTTTTATTATACAGCTCCTTGTCCTGGAAAACCCCGAAGGCATTGTAGCACACAGGGTGCCCTTCCTTGTCGAAGCCGTGCATGTAAGCCACGCCATCCAATTCGTTGCCGAAATCCTCTTCCAAAATGGCATCCGCGCCGAACTTCTTGCGCCACAGGATCGTGTTCTTCAGCATGGTGAAGGCATCCGCAACCTTGAAATCCCTCGCCCGGAGAAACTTTAACAGCACCACGTCTGTACACTCGTCGCCCTTACTAGGCAGCAAAGGGACGCCCCACAGGTAAACCTCCTCCGGCTCCAGCGGGGAACGGTTTCCTCCGCCGGCGGAGCAACGGTTTCCTCTGGTTTCACTTCTTCCTTAACTTCTTCCACCGCGTCCGCCGCCTTCGGCTCTTCGATGAGCTCCACCGCCGGCGCCGCTTCGGGTGGAGGCGGCGGCGCCGTCTCGGGTAGGGTTTTGGTTTCTTCCGAAACAGACGCTTCCGGTGTCGGAACCGGGACATCCTCGGTCTTAACCTCTGGTTCTGCTTCGGCGATCGTGGTCTTCACTTCTTCTTTCGCCTCTGTTTCGTCTTTCGTCTCCGTCGCCGGCTCATCCTTAGGCGGCGGCTCGACGAATTCATTATTCTTGATGGCCTCCTCGACTCGAATCTTAAGCTCCTGCAGCGCCTTCTTCTCGGATTCTTTCAAATCGGCCACGAAGTTGCTCTCCTCTTTAAACGATGCAAACTGTAAGCTACTGTCCTTGGAACCCTCGACCGCCTCGCTAGTTTTCACCGACTCCAACGTTTCCTCTGAAGCTTTCGTCGTCTCCTCCTCGGTGGCAGCGGCGGGAACTTCCTCCGTTACAGGAGCCGGAACAGGGAGGGTAACCGGAGTGCTCTCCGCAGTGGCAGCCATGATCAAACCGGACTAAGAAACCCTCAAAAATTGATTGCGAACGAGAACCAGAATGATTGATTACCAGCACCAAATCTTAAATCAAAGCAGATTACAAAACAAAACTGAATCCCCTCTCTGCGGGGTATGTGCAATAAAGGTTTGTATCGGGTAAAGACCTGAGACGAGCCTTTTATTTAGAGGAGGGACTAGTTGTTCACTGGAATAAACAGCTCATTTGATAATACAGCGATGCTGCCAACTTCCGTCCACGAGGCAGGCGGGTCAGGCGGCCAACTCGAATCCTGGCCGCGATTTTCCAACCCCGGAGCGATCCTCGCCGTCCGATTCCCTAAAACCCCGTTTGTGCCCTTGGCCGGCTTACTACGTTGACCGTCTCCACCACTGTCGTTTCACATACCGCTTACCGCTATCTTCCAAATTATAAGGCCGATAAATATATCTGCAAATTTCTACTAAAATACATACGCATACATTTATCATTTACGACGTGCATACATTTATTATTTACGATGTTGGACACGTCATTTTGTCTCGTAAATAACGGAAATTAGAATAAATCCTATGCTGCCCGCGGGCAGCCATCGCCTACGGACATTCGGTAACGCCTTTCCGTGGCCAGATATAATCACCGTTTTCCTAGTTGTTTTCTTTTTCTCTATTTTTTAATTTAATATTTTGTTTGAACATGGCTGGTTGGTTGCCTCTTTGTTTTTTATTTTTATATCTTATTTTTTCAATAGTTACAATATTATATTATATATTGAAGATATCTGTTTGGCCAGCCGCCTTACCACTTCTGAAGGGTCAGTAGTTAGGAATTCTATGCAGAGGTTAACCAATAAAATTTTTCTATTTACTAATGCTCATCATTTTCTCAATCGACCAAGAATAATATAATATTATGACCCCACCGTATAAAATACATTCTTGTTACTTGGGGAAGGCCATATAATCCCAAGAATGATAATCTATTAAACCCCTTATATTTTAAATTGAAGATGCTTTATAAATTTGAAATTTTTAGAAATTCAAATATATGAATCACGAGTTTGGAGGCAATCATGTGGGAAACAAGTTATTTGGAGTCCGTCATTACTAATTACGATTTAAACAATTGCGGTTAGTGTTTATGGTCTTTCTCTATCATGATTGTAGTAATATGGTTCTAGTTTGCCAAAACCATATTGTTCTGATTTGGTCGCCTTTTTGGTCGGCCCTTTTGACCCTTGTTCTCTAGTGTGGAAAACAAGTTATTTGGACTCGTCGTTATCAACTATGGTCTAAACAACTCCGAGTTATTGTCAATGGTCTTTCTCTCATGATTGTAGTAATATGGTTCTAGTTTGCCAAAACCATATTGTTACGGTTTGGTCACCTTTTTGGTTAACCCTTGTTTTATGTCTTCTAGGTGCCCTGAAGTTTTGACCCTCTTTAATTGGCGTTTCCCACTAGTTCAATGTCAATATATGTGCTAAGTAGGATCCCGGTTTGAATTCATGAAGTCTATGAATACATAAGTACACTTGTACATTTAAGACAAGTGGTAAATGAAAAAGAATTCACTTATTAGAGAAGCATCCATGTGCCACAAGAGATTTCAAGCATTTAAAGAATCTCTATGTTGTCTTGACATATTATGCATTCTCTATTTCTAACAAAATTCTCCCTAAGATAACGATATAATATGTATCACTATAAAACCCTATTTCTTTGACATGTTTATTTTATTTCAATTTCCTATATCCTAATAACGTCTAATTTATTGAATTATATTCATTGACACACGGTTGCAATATAATGTGGTTAGTTGTATCTTGTTAGTGTAAAACCCCTTTCCACGTCTACGTTTTTCGAACTTGCATTAGCTTGTATACTTTGATGCCTTTTAGGTTTAGATATTTCTTTTTAGTGATAGATCTAATTTTTCTAAGTAATTCATGAGGATCTAAGACCTTTAATAATTCATGACACTATGACATTTCTACACCTCATTATTTGACTTCACTAATGGCTTTAAAATTATACAACATGTGTGTGCACAATATGAGGTCCTAACTCCTTCTATGCACATCGCCCAATTCCACATGACTTTGTAGTGTTAGCATTATATTACATAACTCCACAATATCACCAAATGAAGATGATGGATTAATGATTAGTTATGAAGCAATTGTGATGGTTTAGCCAATGATTCATCTTCTTCCTTGTACACTAAGGCTTTTTACGCTAGTGCACTTTGTAACTAGAGAATAAGGAGTATGTAGACATCCTACATCCTACCTTTGGAATCTTTTGCAAGAGTTTTCATAATATAACTTTGCATTACAATTCTACATATAGGGTCACTTTCTTTCTTTGTTTTTTCTTTCTTACATAAGCACTCTAAGACATCCTTCAACCTCTATTGTTCACAATATGTTTTCCACACATAACACATCTATATTCTCATTTAGTATTATCCATTGGATCTTCTTCTAGGAGCCATATCGGTGGTATCAAAACACATATTTATTTCATCATATCCAAATGGTATTGAAGTTTCATATTAACTTTTTCTCTTTTTCATCCACTCATATGAGGTCTGAATAAAGGAAGCTAGGACTCAAGACTCATGATCCTTCACCATACATTCCTTCACGTCCTTAGATGGGAGACCAAATGAATTCAAAGACTTTGGAACTCTACGAATCACACAACTATGTTGTTCTAATTTCAACTTTGGAAAATGACAGATTTTCTTAAATATTAGAGCTTCGTGACTGATTATCTAGTCTTTATAGAAAGGAAATTGGAGAGAAGGAAAATAATTCAAACTTCAACACCAACAATTTTTATCTTGAAACCTCCAGGAGAAAACCCAATCGAAGGGAAACTGCTCTTTCTTCCCACTTTTATTGGTCTAACATAGACAATTACATATTACAATAAGTATGAAAAGAAGCAACAATGTAAACCTTCTCTCCAATTACTTGCTTGCTCTATTTCTACACCTTGCTCCTACAATTCCATTCCAGCATTGAAGATCTTGCTCACTGCTCTCATTAAATTTTGATTCGCTTTCTCTCTGATCTGAATCTATTCTCTTGCTCCTTCCATGTATTTATAGGCCTTCACATGTCCTCCCGTGCACTGGAGAATGTGAAAGGGCATGGAAGGGAAGAGACATGGCTGGGCACTTCAAATTCACGCATCCATTCACGTTCCATTCTTCTTTTCTATTCGAAAGTTTCAGGACCGCCACCTTGTGCGGTGAGCGGTCCGGGCGGTCTCGGGACCCCACTGGGGGTGGCGGTTTTGGGACCGCCACCTGCCGTGTGGGGCGGTTTTAGGACCACCGCTGCTGCAGGCGGCAGGTTCTTTCGAAACCTCCATTTACCTCATTTCTTTTCACTTTTCTTATTTCTCCTTCTTGGTGCTGATGGAACTGATGAAGTGGTGTGTTTTTCTGGATCCCTATGGATCATACCTCCCCTACTTAGGAGGCTTTTGGTCCCACAAAATCTTAGTGGGGGAGTGGTAGAGGAATCAACTCCCTCTCGTGCTCATTCGAGTACCACTGGGTCTTCCTTGGTGTCTTCTCTTATCCAACCTGCCAAGACTCCTGTGGATCTCTGGTTTGTTGTTCCAGTGCTACATCCTCCTCTCGAGATGCCTCAGTACAATCCTCTTTGGAAGGTAACTTTTGTATCTTTCCTTCTTTGTCATGCATAGATGGCATTAGTGGATGCGAGCTCTTGCAACTTACTATCGTGTGCATCTGCATGAAGTATGGCCTAAAGGTTTCTTCTCCAACTTTGCTCAAGTATGGCGAAGGTCCCATACTATAGTGGTTTAGTCCTTTCTTGTCTCTGCCTCTTGAGATGGATTGGCCGAATCCTCTCCAAGTACGTTGCTGCTATAGTCACCACCATTCCTTGTATCTCCTCTTCTTCTTGCTTGCCCCACGGTCAGGTCCAGTGAATCCGTAGGTAGATATGGTGACTGCATAGTGGAAGTTTGTTTTGCTCCTTGAATGAGTAGTTCCTGTGGTGGCTTCTTCTGCAAAAACTGACAAGTGCTATCCAAATTCTCCATCCTTTGGTCAAAAATATCCATGCTCTCATGTCCATTTTGCTTTTCTTCCAATGAAAGCAAACAAAACTGATGATTTTCTGAATAAGTCTTGGTGCTTGGTTGGCACTTACCATAGCCTTCTTTGATTTGCTTTGGTGTGCCCAGATGTTAAAACTAACTCCATCCTTGACCCATCTGTATCGGTTCTCCCTCCTTGTGAACACAACATCCTTGGCATACAAGTAAGGACTTCCGAAGACAACATCAAATGCATCAAGTGGAATAATATCAGCCTCTAATACATCTATGTATTGGGTATTTATCCCAAACTAAAACTTACACTTCCTTGTAACTTGTATTTCTACACCCTTCTTCACCCATCCCAGTGGGTATGGATGTGGATGCGTGTAAGTCTCTAGGCCAAGTTGTTCTACAACCGCATCAGAAATCAAATTTGATTGAGAACTAGAATCTACTAAAGCGTTTACCTTAGTCTTCTTGATTTGGATTCTGATTTGAAATAGCTTACTCATCTCTTCTTCTTTTCTTCTACCCCATACATGTTAGTGGCCATGCATCCCAACCTCTCGTCTACATCCGAATCATCCTCAATCTCCACCTCTCTTTCTATCTTCACAGTGGCCATGGATTTCTTGGAATCCTTGGTTCGGTGCTTTGGGTGCAATTCGGATGCAACTTCCAACATGTGGCGTCAGTATGTCCATTTACATCACAATTCTTATAGAAATTCTTAGGATCTTTACAAGTATGCAAAGCAGTAGTGGCATGTTTACCTTTCCATTTACCTCTGCTACTTGTCTTCCCTTGTTCTTTGTCCTACTTGTTATGTTGACTGGTCTCCCTTTGGCTCTATTTCTCCTTGCTTCTTCTCATCATCAATGTAGTATGCTTGTACACAAGCTTCATTGAGATCCTTGGGCTTCGTGGAGATTACCTTCCTCTGAAGGTGAGTGTGAAGTCCTCCCAAATATTTGGTCAGAATGTCCTCATCCTCCAAGTCCATATTAAGCAACATGGCTTGTCTCCAAATTCCGTAGTGTAGTCTTGCACGCTTTGACCGCTTTGCCCCATCTAAAGTACTACCACTTAATCATCATGTCAGTCTTATGGCCAATAGGATAGAAGTTAGCTCTTATCAATTCTTTAAAACCTTTCCAAGTACTGATAATAGGACGTTTCTTCTTCTCACAAGTGGCTAGATGGGTTTCCCACCAAACTAGAGCATGACCTTCCATTTTGAGACGTGCAAAGGTGACCCTTTGTGCCTCAGTGACATTATGCACACTAAAATAGACTTCCAACTATTTTAGCCATTTATCCAATAATTTTGCATCTACTTGTCCTTCAAAATTCTTTATTTCCACTTTTGTTTCAACTTTAAAAGGTGTATGTGTAGATTTTACCTTCTCGCTTACAATTGGCGTCTCTTCATGCTCTTCCCATTCTTCCTCTTCGTGGCTCTTTCCGATACCAAATTTTTCGGCTAGTGCTCGAACCACCAAGTCCATGGAATCTTGCTTAACCGAAGTCATCTTTTGCATATCTGAAAAGCTCTTCTTGTTTTCTATATAATCTATCCATCATGGTCTCTAGCATCTCGACTCTACGGACCAAGTTCTCTTCCTCCATTTGAGCTTGAATTCTCTGTTTCCACTTCTTCGTAGAAATATCTAGCTCAAGGTAAAAATTCTTCACCTTTGGACCTTGTCACTGTCATACAAAATCACAAGAAAGATTCGAATACCATAGTCCTGGATATATAATCAGCTTTGATACCAAAATGATCCGTAAACTTCTACTTTGGAACTCTACGAATCACACAACTATGTTGTTCTACTTTCAACTTTGGAAAATGACATATTTGCTTAAATATTAGAGCTTCGTGACTGATTATCTAGTGCTATAGAAAGGAAATTACAGAGAAGGAAAATAATTCAAACTTCAACACCAACAATTTTATCCTGGAAACCTCCAAGGAGGAAAACCAATTGGAAGGGCAACTACTCTTTCTTCCCACTTTTATTGGTCTAACATAGACAATTACAAATTACAATAAGTATGAAAAGAAGCAATAGTGTAAACCTTCTCTCCAATTACTTGCTTGCTTTGTTTCTACACCTTGCTCCTATAATTCCATTCCAACACTGGAAAGATCTTGCTCACTGCTCTCATTAAATTCTGATTTTCCTTTGAATGACTATTCTCTTGCTCCTTCCATGTATTTATAGGCCTTCACATGTCCTCCCATGCACTGGAGAATGTGAAAGGGCATGGAAGGGAAGAGACATGGCTGGGTGCTTCACATTCACGTCCATTTTCATTCCATTCTTCTTTTTTGTTCGAAAGTGGGACCACCGCCTGTACGGGCCGTAGTCTCGGGACCGCCACCCTACGGGCGGCGGTTACTTCAAACCGCCACTCAGTATAGAATGGCGGTTACCATCTAGAACCTCCATTTACCTCATTTCTTTTCACTTTTTCTTATTTCTCCTTCTTGTGCTTGATGGAACTAGTGAAGTGGTGTGTTTTTTTGGATCCCTATGGATCAATGTCCCTAAGCATGTAAGGGCCTACCCTATCTTCAACATGATCCCAACTGATAGGTGTTCAACATTTTCTTCCATATAGAGCCTCAAAAGGGGTCATACCCAATGTCGAATGGTGTGAATTGTTATAGGAAAACTCAACCAATGGCAAGTAATCTTCCCATTTGTATTGTTGATCCATATACATCATAATCATGTCTTCTAGAACATGATTCACCCTTTATGTTTGACCATCAATCTCTAGGTGATAAGCAGTACTGAAATTCAATTTGGTTCTTCAAATAGAGTACAAGATTTGCCAAAAATTTGATGTCATATGGGTATATCTATTACAAATAATATTCTTTGGCACTCCACGTAACCCAAAAACCTCTTAAACAAACCTCTTCACCAAAACGGGCAAATGATCTTTTAAATTGTTGGGAATAAAATGGGCTACTTTGGTGAGTTTATCCACAACCACCAATATCATCATGTTTGTTCTTGGACATTGGAAGTCCTTGAACAAAATCCATACTTATGACCTGCCATTTCCATTCGAGAGGTTCATGTGGATATAAAAACCCAACTAGATGCACGTGTTCAACTTTCACTCACTGACACTCCAAACATCTAGAAACAAAATTTGCAACATCCTTTTTAATCCCCGGCCAAAAATACAATGACTTGAGATCAACCAACATCTTCGTCACTCCGGGTGACCTAAATAAGGAGCATTGTGTGCCTCCTCCAATACTAGGGTCCTCAATCCATTGAGGTCAGGTACATATATTTTGTTGTGGAATCGAAGAAGTCCATCTCTATCAAACTGATAACCCTCATATCTACAATCTTAGCTATCAGTCTCCAACACAAATTTGACCTTCCCATAAAAAGTATATGAAGATAGCTTACTCAAAATCTATTATTTGAAAGTGATCCTTATCGAGGCCATGGCCGCAATGTGTCGTCCTCTAGCTAAGGGCATCCACAACTCGGTTTTCCTTGCCCTTAATATAGCTTATATCAAAATCATATTCACTCAAAAATTCTAACCAATGTCGTTGTCGTGCATTCAAATTAGGTTGAGTGAAGATATACTACAATCCTAAATGATCTGTCTTGAGAACAAAAGGCTTACCCAAAAGGTAATGCCTCCACATCTAAAAGCATGTACTATCAATGTAAGCTCAAGATCATGTGGAGCATAATTCAACTCCCCTTTCCTAATATTTCATGACTCGTAAACCACTACCTGATAATCATGCATTAAAACCCTCAAAACCTTCACCTGACGCATATGTGACCACAATGAACTCTCCATTATGATATGCAACTTTCAAAATTGGTGCAATAGTCAACTTTTCCAATAGGATTTAAGAGGATTTTTCACATTTTTATGTCCATAGAAACTTCTTCCCTTTCTTTTGCAATAAGGTAATATGACTACTAATTCTAGAGAATTCCTCAACAAATTTCTTGTAATATCTCGCAAGTCCCATAAAACTACGTACCTCGTGTACATTTTTAGGTGTTGGACATTCCATGATTGCCTTTATCTTGGCTAGATCAACTACAATTCCATCTATTGATATCACATGACCCAAATAATGCACTTTCCTTTGGAAGAAAGTACATTTCGACAACTTGGCATATAGCTTATGTTGTCTCAACCTTTGTAAATTTAGCTATAAATGGTGAATGTGCTCCTCTTTTGTTTGTGAGTACATCAATATATCATCTATAAATACTAGCACAAACCCGTCTATATAATCTTTGAACACATTATTCATTAAATTCATGAAGGTTCTTGGTGTGTTTGTGACTCCAAAAGGAAGAACAATGAACTCATAATGGACATACCTTGTACGGAAAGTCATCTTAGGTATGTCACTTTCCTTGATTCTCAACTGATGGTACCCATATCTCAAATCAATCTTAGAAAATATTGTAGCTCCTCGCATTTGATCAAATAGATCATCAATGCATGGTAAAGGGTACCTATTCTTAATTGTTTCCTTATTCAACATTTTGTAATCAATGCAAATCCTAAGGGTTACATCCTTCTTTCTCACAAAAATAACTAGTGCTCCCCATGGTGAGACACTTGGGTAGATCAATCCCTTAGATAGCATATCTTACAACTACACTTTTAATAAAAATGACTTTGTTGTGGTCATTCGATAAGGTTATTTTAATTTAGGTTCAAACCCTGGAATTAAGTCTATAGATAAATCAAATTCCCTATGAGGAATCCTTGGTAACTCTTCAAGAAAAATATCAATAAAATCTCGAAGAAAAGGGTAGTCCTCCAATGTAGGTTCTCTTTCCTCACCCACATCGTCAATATGAATTACATACATCATAAGACCCTTGTTTCGTGCCCTTTTCAACCGCATGGTTAAGATTTTGTATTAACTTAGTGGCCCTCTAAAACCTTGTGAAACTTTGATGGTTACCATTATCATCTTGGCATGTCATAGTTTTTGTATAACAATCCACCTTAGCATGATGTTGGCATAACCAATTCACCCCTAGAATGACATCATAGGATCCCAAGGGTGCAACATATAAGTTCACCTCAATTGTGAAACCCAGTAGCTCTAATTCAGCCACGAATAGACATTTCTCTACTCTTTTTTCCATCTAATTTCCATACTAAACTAACCAAGTTTTAGCCATATAACTAGCCTAAAACCCTAAACCCTAAACCCTAAATTTCTGTGTAACAAAACATTCAATAGCTCTAGTGTCAATTAGAATAGAAACAGAAACACCAAAAAGTTTACTTGGTACTTCTATTGGAGTGGTTTGAAAATTAGCTTGGCAATTGTCAATTACAACATGAATGTGTTGCTACCTCGAAATTGTGAAGGAGGTACTCTAGTAGTTTTTGGGGAAAATTGATAGCATAATGATCCCCTCCGCACTTATAACATCATGTGAAAAATCCTTCCTCTATGGAAACTTATCTCCTACATTCCTATTCTGACCATTACTGTCATTCCCACTTGGTCAATTCCTCTAATTATTTCCTTCCTTGGGTGAATTACCAAACTTATTTAGTTTCCAAGTATTACCATTTTTGTTTCCTTCATTCTTTTTGAATTGGTTAAAGTTCTTTTTGAATGGTCTTGTTGACTACTAATTTAGTCCAACCATTAGAGCCTTGGAATCCTTTTTGGAAGCATAAATTAATCAGTAACTTTGTTCCTACTTTATTACATTTTAAAAATCTGCATCCATAGTGTTAGGCCCATGAACATCCACTTCTAGTCCAATGCAAGAGCTAAACCCTATAATAAACTTGTGGATTTGAAACCGCTCATCCTTTTGGTACTGGGGCACATATTTGAGAAGTTTAATGAACTTATCCCAATATTAAGTGACTATTAGATCTCATTAGATTTTGGATTCTAAAATCTTCCATTTTCTTGTCAAAATAAAGATGTGGCAACCATCTTTGTCTAAAAAGAGTCACAAATAACTCCCAAGTGGTGTTCTTAGCACTCAAATTTTGTTCAACCTTTTTGTTGTTCCACCAAGTGGATGCTTCACCTGTAAGTGATATGCGGTCCATGTATAACATTTGTTTCCTCTGAGAAATTTTGAATCTCAAAATACTTCTCCATTTCAATAAGCCATGCCTTAGCTCCATCTCCTAATATTATCCCTGAGTACTTAGGTGGAACAATCCTCTTAAGGTCCTTATCCAGTTTTGTTTCAAACCTATCCCTCTTAAACTTCTGTTCAACAATATGATCATGAGAATTTTTCATGGCATGCTCATCACCTTGTTTGGCCTCATTTCCTTGATCATTCCCAACAATTGGTTCCTCATCTGAATCCTTCTTTTGAAGTGTAGTGAGCTTGTCTCGGGTATTAGTTAATAATACAAGAATTTGATCCAAGCTTTCTTGTTGTTGCCTTGCAGCTTCTTCACCAACATGAGGATTTTTTCTCATGTCAATGACATTGTTAGCATCATCACTTCCCGATGTTCCCCTTGTTTCTACCATTAGGATATTTTATGATTAGTGTTGAAATAGATTCTAAACCGAGAATACTTGACCTTCATGGTGGAAAAAATAGGAGGAATTTGGACTTATGGGAGTGACTTGATTTCAATTACAAGACTTGCTATTTTTGGCAGGCCCTGTTTAGGAAGGATGTTTTTAGTAAGTTTTCAGTTTTGTCACTTTTTGATGACTTTCACTTATTAGGAGTAACATTGATGTCGAAGGTTCACTATTTTGGAAACTTACTCTTTTTGGACATATGAGACCGTACACACCCAATTTTGCATGGTGCAACATTGTCGAATAGTTCAATCCCCAATGATGATAAAAATTGTTTCTAGTGATATCCAAGTCCAAATTCTTGCTTGCAACATGTTCTTGTAGCTTACTTTACCTTGTTTATCCCTTTTCTATCTTTTTCCGCTTTCCTTAGTCATTTTGTAGCTTTTCCTTAGCTTTCTGGCCTTTAGTTATGCAACCGCCCCGACGGTTGCGTAACCGCTCATCGATCGCCTTGAGTGGCAGTTATGCAACCTTCGCGGTGGTTTTGTGTGCATTTAGTTGAGCCTTTCTAGAGTTTTCTAGATGCGTGTTGCGGTAGTTGCGTAACTCTCGGTCTGTCATGAGTGGTGGTTATGAAACCTTCGTGGTGGTTTCAGTAATCGCTTGGCTGCGTGAGATCGGTGGTTCTGCGCATTTAGCTGAGCCTTTCTAGCATTTTCTAGACGTGTGTTGCCTTCTTCAAACTCACTTTTCTTACACATTTCTTGACCAAATCAGTTGTTCTTGAGCTTGTTAGATGCGTATGAACTTCTCCTTCCCTACTTGCTATTATTAGTAAGTTAACTGCTACTCCCATGAGTGATGTGGCACTTCTTGGCTTTGCCAAGTGGGTTGGACCACTTCTCTACCAATTTTCTATAAAAATAAAGCTTTTTCCCAAAGCATTGGTTGGAGTCATTTGATTTGGAATTACACCATTATCTTTCGCTAGAATTCTTTTAAGAAGTACACAAGTAAACACAATTCATATTCCTTTTTTATTCTCTTTCTTGCATTACTACTAGACTTCCTGCAAACCATCTAGCTCCAACACTCTCTCATTTCTTCTACACATTACCGGCACATCCACTTGGACACGTTTGAATATCACACTAGAAAAGAAGGCCGGGATCGTGAAAGCATTGCCAACATTGGATTTGTCTTTGTTATACATTTCCGGGTTGGAGGTTTTATTAAATTCCTAGAAGCTTACTACTTCTATTTAGTTAGATTTCAATTCATAATTGATGTAACTTACATTTTCATGTAGCTTCCATTGAGGATTTCTTCTAATCTTATCCCTGTGGATTTTCCTCGAGGAATTCGGAAGAAGTTTCAGTACAGAGTTATTAATTCTTTATAATTAATTTACCTATAGAGTTTATTACATTCATAATATATATTTTTTAGCATATTGGAAAATTTTATGTTGAAAGTTGTTTCCCTTCTTATCCCTGTGGATTTGCATGGGAAGTTGGTTTGAAGAATCTTATGCACCTGTGTAGTAGTTTCCATTTCTTTATATTAGAAAGCTTATATGGATCCGATCATTTTACTAGGGAAGCTTCAGGGGAAGAAATTGCTTCTTAGAAGCTTTTCAATCTTCTTGTGATTATGAGGTAGAACCAGAGGAAGTAGTATCCACAACTACAAATTAGGAAAACCTTTATTTTAATTAAATTAGATTAAATCCACTCTACTAATGGGGAAATAACCACATCTGGCTATTTCACTATTTAGTTTACTTAATTTAAAGTAGAAGTAATTTCCATTTTATTAGAAGAAGTTAGATTGTCTGTGTAGATTTCTTCTGTTTATTTCTAGAAAGCACAAAAACACAAAAATGGTAGATTAAAGTAATTAGTTTGCTTTTATTTGTCTTATTCCCCTTTTGTTAAAATAATTAAAAACACACAAAAAAAAAGATTTACTTTATCATTTTAATTAATTACTTTCCTTTTGTTGAATTAGCTAGTTACACATAGATTTATTTACATCCAAGGAGAGTAATAAAATTGGGTTGATTTCAATCTGTTTACATTTCCTTTGTTAATTTAGGCACATAGAATTAATTAGACAAAAATTAACACAACTCCATGCATTTCCTTAGTTGGCCTAGGTTACCTAAACATTGACCTTGCCTCTTGTGGATTCTTTGTGTGTTTGTTTATTTCCTTAGATTGATTGCTTACATGTCCACATGACCATCTAAGGCCCCAGGTAACCCAAAAAACATGTATGTGATCCAAGAGTGCCATAACCAAATATCATGACATAATTGATAGACATTGATTAGGGCCTTAAACAACTCATATTTCAAACCACACTAGTTCCACCTAATATCATCTCATAGTTGATAGCCTTGAACGAAGAAGTAGATAACGCTAACGAGTTACGGAATAATCATCATGGTTGAGATCTGCAATCCATAGATCCATCCTTATCACATGTCTCCTATCACACCTCTATGACCTTATCTGGATACTTCTACGAGGTAGATGTTGGGATTCCCACGTATCCCACAACCAATTCAGAGGGTGTTTAGCGACATTGACATTGATAGAAACCTTTGTGTGTCTATTCTCCTTGACCACTCCATCTCACCCAAACATGTAAGACATACCTTTATTGCCTTAGATGATCAGATTACCATAGTGCCTGTAGAAGACATTTAATTACCTTGATCTACTTGTTATCCATTTTCACATGTTTTTACATATTCCACCTATTCGTTCCATTCAACCATCCCATAACCATATTTCCATTTCATATCGGTTGTCTTGACATGACCTTGGGAGGTTGAGTGTGTCCTAGAGTCACGTGTTGATTCTTAGACATACAAAATTAGTGAACCCAATGTGAAGGACTAGTTCCTTTTCGTTTCCTCTTTTCTTTCTCTTCTTTCATCCATCCTTCTCCTCTCCCATTATTCTGCGGGTGTTTATACACCCCCAAATATGTCGGGTCAAGAATACAACAGACCCATTTTGGGTCTTGAAGCTTATTATTACCATATGGGTATGCAAAAGTTGCCCTCACTATTAAGGTGGGCTGATAACTACTCACAAAATTTACCTTCACCTCACACTCCTCCTCAAGGTGCTAACAACGGCTCATCGGTTAGAATTGAGGAGATTGATCAACCTATCTATAGCCTGCAACCATATTTCTCCAACTCTAATAATATGATGTTCATGAGAGAAAGGGGTCTTATTCACACATTTTGTCTAGACCTCAAATCAACATGCAGTATGATGCCTTTTCTTCCTACCTTTCACCAAATGATGAAATCCTAGCACACTTTTCCCGAAGCAATGAACGTCTTAACACAATATACCATTCCTTGGATAGGATGCAAGGGTATACTTGATGTTCTTATTTATAACAACATTGCCACCCCTCCTCCTACAATAGAAAATACACCTAAAGAGGGGTGGTCTACCAAGGATCAATTCATAACAGGACATCACGTTCCTTTGCCCCTAATAAGGCTCAACACACACCTAAACAAAATACAATATCTTCGTTAGGCGATGTGATTTCAATGTTGGTGGATAGTGTGATGTCGCGAAAACGACGACGTTCTAGGAACTTGCTTCCACTAAACACATAACCGAAACTACAACCTTTTTTAACATTTCAAGGTAATATGTTGATCAACTACTAAAGAATAAACATCGAAAACAATTCTATATTGCCTCACACCTAATTGTTGTGGTATTTTTTTAATGTTTATTATTCACTAATTCTTTTTAACTATATATTTTATATACCTTAAAGAATTATCACTATTTGTTATCATTGCTATTTCAATTTTTTTCTTCTTGTATATGTTAAGATTATCAAAGAGTTTCCATGCCTCCAGTATCTTTATTGCATAATTTTTAAAATTATTTTACTTCATTTCCATGATTCATGTCATGCATTCATTAGAGAAAAGTTTGTTAAACATCTTTATAGTGTCATATCTTATGATTCATCATATTACAATTGTTCTATATTCTTATATGATGGCCCGTTTACAAATAAATTCTTTCAAGATAATGTATTTGTACATGCACTTGACAGACATCAATAGTTTTATATTTTACATTTGAGGTATTATATTTAATCTTTATTTTGAATACATAAATACTATATATATATATATATATATATATATATATATATATATATATATATATAATATGAGATATATATATATATATATATATTTATAATCTCAAAATGAGATATATATACCACTCATTATATGCACAAGCATAGAGTTTAATATTTTATCGTATAAATCATGTTAGTGTTAAGGAATATACAATTTCAAATTTATATTTAATCATATAAATTTATATAATGTAATTTTTGCTAAAATACATATTTCCTAATTAATTATGAAGTTCAAAATCCATCTTTTTATACTAGATTAAGTGTACTAAAAATGTGAAAATATTTTTAATATTGTAAACATTCAAGTTTACTTTCTTTAATGTGGATTATTCATATTTGAAATTGAACAAAGATGTCAGGAGTTTTAACAGTGGTATAACATTCAAATTTATGTTTGAATTTATGGTTGGGGGTGGGTGGCTTTAACAACCACCTGCCATATCATTAAAAACTCCATCCCCTTGCGTGCTTTGGAGTCTCCTTGCTGGGCCGCGCACCTTCCATTTATTTCACTTTGGATTGCAAATCTTATGCCTCATTTATTTTTGGGTCTGCCTACTGGTTTCCTCAGCCCTGGCCGCGCGGGTTTGAAATGGTGGTTATAGATGAAGCTACAGCTAGTGAAGTAGGCGTGTTACCTCTGCTTCCATTGGGTGCTGCGAGGTGTGTTCTGTCGGGATCCACACCACGGCTGCATAGAAAAATAGCCGAGCGCGAAGGCGGTGCGGTCATAGGAGAGAAGCCTTTTGGGCACTTCCAACAAGCAGGTTTTCCAACCGTGTTGTTAACTGTTCAGTATCGAATGCATCCTCAAATTTGGGATTCACCTTCAAGATATTTTTATCAAAATCGATTAAGGGACAGTGAGAGTGTTACGAGGAGACCTGATGAAATTTATTACAAGATTCTCTATGGAGACTTACCTGTTTTACGATGCAACTCGTGGAAGAGAATCTCATAGAGGTGGATCTGTTTCATATTAGAGTATTCATGAAGCATAGTTTGTTTTGCCATTATTTGAACATCTCATAGCCTTAGGGAAGCGTATTAAATTACTTATACATACCTAGGTTTTATTGCATATATAAATTAATATTATTTCCTTGGCTACAGCTTATATTAGTATACTTTTGTTAATATAAAAGAAATATTAATAGTATATTAATATTAATATAATTTAATAATAGTAAATCCATTAATTTTAATATTACTTTAATATGGATAATATTTAAAATATCAGTATCCTTATTAAGCATTAAGGAAATATGGGTAATGAACTTAATAAGTTTAGAGCTTTTGCATTCAAATTTCTTTCTACACAATTTAATAGGCATTGTCAGGGAGTTCAAAAAGATTTGATTTCATTTCCCTTAATAATTGCAAATGGATTTACAATAAATTCTTAAATGAGGAAAAACATACTAGAGCTAGAACTTAAATTGCTTCATTGGCATATTGAAAACTATTTAAAACTTAAGTCTTTCCATCAACAATACAAGAAGAGAAAATGCACTAATATTCCAACTTTTCCAATACATCTCTTTTAAGTAACAAAATGAAATTCAATATTTTTTTAAAGTAAATTTCCCAACATTCCACAAGAGGGTTTCAACAATATTTCCATTAAGTTTTAGAGTAAGAACTACTAGCATTTCAACAAGATCAACACACTCATATGAGGTTCCAAGCCAAGTTAAAGGAGAATAAATTGTCTTTCCTTCAACTTTCAATTCCATCCACATTACAACCTTAATAGTGAAAATCAATACAACTCTCCTTCAAAATCTTAATACAACATTTTTCTACTTAAAGTGGGAATAATTTACAATAATGGAGGCTAAAATACAAAACAATATTACACTTTCTTCCACTCTAGGTGGGTAAAAATACAAGGTAGTTTCACATTGTCATCAACAAGGCTCCAACGCTACAATCATCAACAAGGTATCTCCTCCAATAGTTTTCTTGATTCACAACAAAATAAGGGGAGGGGCAACGCTCTCCTCCCAACCAAGATACCCAATGGAGAAGAGAAGCCATCCTCTCCATTGGCCCCCGAGCCCCAACCACATTATAATGGGGGAAAAATCCAACTCATGGAAACTACTAGCTTCCACATAACTTAACATAAAATTTCACATTCATTCCATAATCCTTCAAAACAAAATCAACAACTCAACAAGAGGGAAACAATCACAACAACAAGTCACAAGGCTTATCAAGAAAGCCATAAGAGTAAGACCTATGGGGAGGCCACTTATGCCTCCCAATGGGAATGGGTGCCACCTAAAAGCCTCCAATGCAAAACACAATAACCCTAACAACTCTTATGCCTCCCTCAAGTACCCCTTATCCCTCCATCCACTCTTATGCCTCCCTCAACTCTTATGGCTCCCCCAAAGTAAGAACAAGAAGAAAATGCAAGCATTTCTCATACTAGGTGGGCACCCAACCCAAACTCCCTCCTCAAGAAAATGATCTCTTATGCCTCCCTCAAATAAACTCCCCATAGTCTCCTCCCACTCCCAACTTAGGCATTCTACCCATTCCCAACAAGCATTTAAAAAAAAACAACAACATTCAACACAACATATATACACATACATATAACAAAAAAACATAATACAAACAAAGGTGAAGCTCCTACCTTTCCATGGTAGAGCTTGTTCCAAGTATGAAGTCTCAAATCCCTCCAAAGATCAAGCAAGCATCCACAAGCTCCAACAAAATTCCCACAAGTATCAACAAGCTCCAAAAATCCACAAACTCCTTCAAAATCCTCTCCTCTCCAAAATACAAGAGACAAAAAAATGAAACCTCCAACCCCAAAACAAACAAAAGGATCAAATAAATAGAGAAAAGAGAGGGAGGGATGATGTGGCTCCAAGTAGGATGCCACCTCCTTTTCCCTCCACTCCACATCACTTGGTCAACCTCATATTCCAATGCACCATTAATAAGTGGTTGAAAGAAAGGCAAACACCTTACACACTCCATCTAAGCCCACTCCCCCAAAGGACAAAATTAAATTTTTGAAAGAAAGTGCAATTAATATTTTACCCTTTTTATCCCCCCAAAACACCTAAAAGACCCTAAATTTGGCCTTCCAACCCATAGGTAGGGTTGGCATGGGATTTTAAGAGGTGTGGGACAAGTTTGACTTGTCCTACAAGCTTTCAAATTTGGCCTCTAAGGACAAATTCGAGTTTTCCATGTGGGGTAGAGTGTGCCACACTCAAAACTCAAACACACATCATTCCACACAAAATCCAAAGTAAATCAAGCATAATAAATGAACTCCCTTTTGGTCACATCTTTTAATTGGTTTAGGACAAATTCAGATTAGCTTAATTAAGACACTACAACCCATGACTAATAAAGGGGTAAACACCAATCCAAAAAAATATGAATAATAACACAAGTAAAATTTCACTTACTAAGAGAAAACACATACTAACATAATAGAAAGGGAAAATTAAAACAAAACAACACATGACCCCTAGGTCACAATTTTCCCTTAACCAAATAATTCTAACACACACACATTACTTGTTGCCATGGTGACCTTAGTTGGATTTTCTCGAATTCCGATGTGGTTGGTCTCCACTCCCAATATTTTTGTGAATATAATATCCTGCAATGCAGAGAATACCTCCTTTGGCACATTGGCCGCATTAAAACATTCATGCCAAATATACAATATAATCTAAAATAAACGACACATGATTTACTATCATCTATGCAAGTACGATATCACTTACACTTTCTAGTACATTTCTATTCCACATTTCATTTATGTCAAAACGATCATCACATTAATCCAATTATCAAGTTCTACCCAATATGATTAAATATATCACATGTCATAATTAAAGATAAATAACCATGTCAAAAGTATACATATATCATCATCAAATGTTCACTAGTAGAGACCATATGCATCATAAAAGATCAAATCAATAACAATCCAAAGTTAATCATGATATCTACTAGCATGCTAAATCAAGAAGCCATAATAAATCCATAAGTGAAGTAACCAGTCTAGAAAACAACAAAAAAAAAAATGGTGTCGAAGGGAAGTGGGCACTATAGATAGAGGTAGGAAACTAGAGCCTTCCCAACCTTCTCATTTTACCTAGTTTTTAGGGCAAGGTAAATTACCCAACCACATTCGAGAATTATAATTATACTCCTTCTGCACTGACACCTTCTCCAGTCTACATGGGTGTTCCTAGCCTTGGAGACCCCCTTATTAAATTAGGCATGCTAGGTATGCCCTATCATTATTCATATGGATATCCTCCACAAGGTCCAATTGGAAGTGCATTCTCAAATGCTATCCCAACCGCAATGTGGCGTTCCCGGTTTCGTACCTACTAACTTGTATCAAAACAATGTCCCCCATACCTTCACATGTATTCTAAATCACCGCAAGGGGACATGTTTTCTTTTCTTGGTTTGTATGCTCAACATTAGGGGATACCTTATGCCCCTTCGAATGCTTATGATGCACTATATTAATATCCTATTCCACCTCCACCTCCCCATCAAGGGTCGTCTATGGTAGAGTCTTATGCGGTGGGCACATATTCTAAGTACTACAAGGAGCCCCTTGACTTTAATATACAGAGTGTAATTCTCACATGTCTATTGTCGAGCTTCCAAAGTTTAAAGGGGAGGAGGATCCAAATGCACTCATGAAATCGTATTTGACCTCATCAGGAGAGATACTTCCTTGGGATACTATCATTGTGAAGATATTCCCTAAGACCCTTGAGGGTATTTCTCTCGACTGGTACTATAGAATACCAGAAGCCTCAATTCATTCATTTAAGCAACTTGTTTCAGAGTTCATAAAGGCTTCAACATGAACAAGCTCTTAAGAATAGGAATCAGAGAATTCCTTCACATTAAACAAGAGCATAATGAATCCACTTCCCACTTCATTCAGAGGTGGCAAAAGTCCTCTACTCCTCGACTAGCGCTCCCAACATGGACCAAACGGAGATTTGTGACTTGTTCCTCCATTCCCTCAATCAAGAAACCAAGGAAGAAGTGTAAAATTTCCCTCTTAAGAGCTATGAGGAGGTCTTAGAGGGTGCTCTCTACATTGACCAAGTGACGATTGATAGCGGCCAAAAGACGTATGGCTCAAATGGGAAACTGGTCACTCCCTCTCAAGGTAACTCAAACTACCCAAACGGTTCAAACAATAATAATCAAGGACCCAAATTCCTTAACAAGAACCACAATTCTATGACAGATGATGTAACTGATCAATCTAGAAAGTGAATGTTGTTAGTACTAAGTACTACAAATAACAACAATAACAATGTGAATCAAACAACCAAAGGAGTAAAAATTTCACTCCTTATGTTAATGCAATCAAATTTAGTCGCCCTCCTCCTCCTCTAAAAAGGTCTAGGCCTAGGGCCCAGTTCAATACTCAAACCAATATCCAAATTAGTTCCAAAATCAATATTAGAACAAATGCTGAGGCCACCAAACCGCAACTACAATAATCAACAACAGAATAATAATAGGAACTATGGGCCACAACAAAACTAGAATCAAATGCCTTGTGACTATAATCTTGACTTGTATTGTAGATTCCATAGGGTTAGAGGACACGATGCTCAAATGTGTCATGATTGTAATAAATTCATACAATGGATTCTAGAAGACCAAAGATAACTCTTCATTGAGATGTTCTTGGCTAATCCCATGAAACCTACACAAAAAAATCACATGGGGCCTATTGCTCCAAAAAATTCTATTCTTGGGGTTTATAGAGACCCCTTCCGATGCACCTTGAAAATGGGAAGCTTAACCCTCATTGTACCAATAAGGGGATGCTCGTAGGGATGCCTATTGGGAACAATGACCATGAGGCATATACATCCTCGATCCCCAAGTAGCTCCTCATTTGGACAATAGAAATCAACCTAAGATTGTAGGTTTAACTGAGCTAGAAACCAAACTAGAAATTTAATGCAGCGACTTGCACCCATGATTATTCTTCACAACCTCTTCCCATTTATCCCTCAATGTCGATGATGCACTAGTGGTTCCTAAGCCAGTAGGATCCTATGATTTGATCATGAACCTGACTAAGACCTTTTCCCACATCTCCTTCCTAGATTTGTTAAATAATTCCCCTGTGCATCGATCTGGCTTTATTAGAAGTGCTAGGTCTTGGCCATCTAATCCACATCACCCCTCCTTCGAGAGGCCCAAATCAATCACATAGACTTTGATGTTTATCCCCGAGGCAACTTGAGACAGATGTAGGGTTTTTGTTTGATATTAGCAAGATACCTACCGACGCTAAATTAACATGAAGAGGCAATCCTATATTATATCTATAGGTTTTGATTTATAACAATTATGTTAATCATGCGATGATAGATGGTGGAGTCATGTTGTTAATATAGCCTCTTTCTCGTTTCGCTACGTAAGCGTTAGGCTATGGAGAAACAAATTGTTCTTCCACCCGAAACACGTTAAGAGGTTATGATAGTCTTAAAGAAACACCCATTAGGACCATAGTGCTTCTAGTTACCCTTTGACCCAACACCATGTTGACTGAATTTTATGTTATAGATTGGGAAATTAACTATAATATGATTCTTGGTTGACCTTGGATTCATAGAATGAAGGAATTCCTTTTATACTATTTAGAGAAGTCAAATTATTGCATTTAGGAAAGGTCTTCATTGCTTAAGGTGACCCTAAGCCATTCACATGGGGTTCATATTGAATTCAAACTCTCGACCAATCAGTTAAACAAGCCACCAAGATCAATTCCTATGTCTCAACTTGTTCCTACGACTGAGTTGGAAGCCCCTAAGGTAATTGAAGGATTGATGCTAATGAAAGAAAGGTTGTTGTAGTAGAAACTGTGTCAACAAAAACTACAACTGAAATTGTTAATATTTTGGAGAATGATCTTCCTATTGTTCTCCCATTTGATTCCTTGGGCACAGGTCACACTCTTGGAATTTCCACTCTTCCATCTAGTGTCTTTGATGAGGTTTGCATGGTTGAAGTCTTGAAAGCCAAGGAAGAAGACTCAAATAATAATCAAACTTTTATCTTCCTCAATTCGACATCGTTGGACTCTTAACTACGACAATGCAAAATACCACTTTGGTGTTGGGGCTAGGGTGATCCTCACTTCTCTTGAGGGGAGGGTCATGCCTTTTTCCTTTAAACTAAACTTTGAATGCACGAATAATGAAGCTAAATATGAAGCTCTACTTCTTGGTCTTATCATGGCCAAGAGGATGGGTGTGAACAACATTAGAGTCTTGGGTGACTCTCAAATCATTGTTAATCAAGTCTCGAAGTCTATGAGACCAGAGTAGAACACCTACAACTCTACAAGTCCTTTGTTCTTGAGATTTGCAAGGGTTTTGAATTTATCTCCATAGAAGCTATTCCATGAGAGAAAATCCTACTAGGTGATTCCATGGCCACTTCTTCCTATCATTTTTTCCCAAGTGAGGACTTAAATGAAACCGAGTTTACTATTTTAGTCTGAGTAGAATCCTTGGTTCAAAGGATGCCAACTAATTCAATTTTGGCATCGAATCGATCATCAAAACCAACCCGTAACTTTTGATTTCATAGAGAATGATGAGGAAATCTTATGATACCTAAATTCTTACACTAATCTTCATCCCACACACCATAAGAGGGGATTTTCCCTTATTTCCCCCTTTCTCCTAATTTGCGAGATCACATGATGAACTCTTCCTCATCGAATATTTTGAGATATACAAATTCAAGAAGAAGATCTTGAGTTACCCCCAACCTACCCGAGTTTGAAGAGGATAATGCCTCTTTGATCGAGGGAAGGATAAACATCAAAATAGGGACAAAAGAGGAGCCCAAAATCCTGAAGCTTGGTTTCTCATTGTCATTAGAAGAGTTAGAGGTGTATACAAAGGTGCTTAAAGAGCATTTGAAAGCCTTTGCCTTTAGCTATAAGGAAATGATGGGTGTCACTCATGACATTGTAGTGTATGATCTCATCACAAATTCTATTGTTAAAACTGTTAAGAAAAAAATTGAGACCCATGAAGCCAAAGGTGGATTTAATGGTTAAAGAGGAGGTCATGAAACTCCTACAAGTAGGGTTTATCAAGTCGGTTGATTATTCCATGTGGGTTTCAAACATCATCCTAGTTCTAAAAAAGAATGGGAAGATATGCATTTCATCGACTTCAGGGACATTAACAAGGATTTTCCTAAATATGATTTTCCATTGCCTCCAATTAATGTCATGGTTGACATAATGACTGGATATGAGATGTTGTCTCTTATGGATGGATTTTCTAGTTATAACCAGATAAGGATTTTCAAGGAAGACCAAATGAAAACTACTTTCACAACTCCTTGGGAACCTTCTATTATGCAGTCATGCCTTTTAGTCTAAAGAATGTCGAGCCACTTACCAGTGGGCAATGGCATACATTTTCCATGATCTCATTCATAAGATTATGGAATCATATGTTAAGGACCTACTAATAAAAGAAAAGAAACATGGAGATCACCCCAAAGTGCTTCACATCATTCTCTCATGCCTAATTGAGTATGAAGTAACGCTAAATCCTGAGAAGTGTGTGTTTGGAGTAACATGAGGCAAGTTTATGGGATACATCATTTCTTTTTGAGGTATTGATGTTGATCTAGTGAAGATCCGGGTAGTTTTGTAAATGTCCCCTCCCACTAATGAGTCGAACATCAAGTCTTTCTTATGTAAGCTTGGAGAAATTCACAAGTTTATCCCTGATTTAACATACACTATTCACCCTATCAATGGTTTGATTAATAAGGATTGTTGCGAAACCTAGACAACTAAGTGTCACGAAGCATTTGAGTCGATAAAAGTTCTTTCTTATGTCATTGCCTATGCTCATGCCAGCCAAAATATGTCTCGTGCTTTGATTTTGTATTCTCGAGCCACTAATGTCTCAATTGCGTGCATGTTGGCACAAGAGGATGATGATAGGTGTGACTCGAGAATTTATTTCATTATCCGCACTCTTCTCAATTACAAGACACGATACACACAAGCAGAGGAGTGCTTGGCTATAGTTTTTGCAACAAAGAGGTTAAGGAATTACATGATTAACCAAGAAACACGAGTGATAGTTAAATTTGAGCAGTTGTAAACATTCTTAACTCAGGTTGCCTTATCCAAGAAGGTTGTCCATTTCATCACGTTGATGGGTGAGTTTGAACTCACCTTTATTAACCAAAAGTCTATAAAGGGAAAAATTATTGCTGATTGGTTAACAAATAACCCTATAGACTATGGGGATCTAGTAGACCTAGATTTTCCAGATGAATGTGTGTTTTATATAGAAACAAAGCCTCCCATCGCTTTGTGTCTATGGTACACTGATATTATCAATCATATTGTGGATCGATCATATCTGAGGGATCAACCTTGTAGCAAAGACGATGACTACATGTCATAGCCACCAAGTACGTAATTGTGGAAGAAGTGATCTATTGCATATCCTTCGATGATATGCTTTTGAGATGCGTTGATGAAGAAGAGTCAAAGAAAATCCTCTTCGAATCCCACAGTGGAGTCTGTGGTGGTCACTTTAGGGGGCATGCAACCACTCGCAAGATTCATCGCATGGGATATTTCTCGGCCTACCTTAAAACATGATGATATAGAGTATGTACGCAGTACCAAAAGTGCCAAGAGTTTTTACGAGATACATATTCCTACACAGGATCTACACCCATAGTGAAACCTTGGCCCTTCTTAACTTGGGGTCTTGATTTGATAGGGAAGTTCTCTCCCTCATCGTTAGATGGCCATAACTTCATTATCACGACCACTGAGTATTTTACAAAGTGGGTTGAGGCCATGCCTCTTACAACTGTACCTGGGTCTGTAATTGCCAAGTTCATTCTAAATCAGATCATCTGTAGGTATGGAGTCCCATAAGTCATTATATCAGATAATGACAGCCTTTCAAAAATGAAGAGGTGCGAGAATTGTGCGTAATTCAAAATATCCCATCACACAACCTCTTTGTATTATCCTTAAGCTAATGGACAGGTTGAGGCTATAAACAAAACCTTAAAGTCCATTCTCCTTAAGATGGTTAAGGAGAACAAAAGAGATTGGAACCTAAAGTTATTTCCATCCTTGTGGGCCTATAGGACATCGGTAAGAACACCCATGGGGAAACCCTTACTCTTTAGTCTTTGGATCTGAAGTGGTCTTACCATTGGAGGTAGAGTTACCTAGCCTTCGTATATCATTACAAGGAATTTTAGATGAAGATAGATATCAATAAGTGCAGACTAGTTGAACTGGAAAATCTTGATGAAGCTCAACTTAGAGATGAACAACATCACTATGTTTATGCTTGATAGGATGTGTCGTCGGTATAACAAGAAAGTGTATGAGTAAGAAATACACATAGGAGATCTAGTCTTGAGACTTGATATCCGGATTGACAAAAATACCAGAAAGGAAGGAAGTTTAGACCCAAATGGTTAGGCCCATACCAAGTAATAAAATACTTTAAGAATGGTGTGTACCACCTATGTACTCTAGAAGGTGAAGAATTCAATGAATTAGTTAATTCACTTCACCTTAAACGCTTTTATGCATAGTTCATTTGCATCTCCACTTGTACATTATTGCATCCATACTTGCATATCATCTACATTATCATATTGTGAAATTGTAAACCAAGAAACTTAATTTTCAAGAAAATTTTAAAACTTCCAAATATTGGAAGAAACATTCAATCATATATCTTCAAGTATCCATCATATTATCATCAAATTATTCTAATCTCTTTATCATTTCAGCAATTAAGATGGAATTTTGACATTGGTCCTACCAAGACTTGCACACTTAGTTATATTCATGGTTTCTTCTAGCTTAGGTGTCTTTTCCCATAGTTTGTTCTAGAAGCTTCTTGATGTCACATCTTTCCCTAAAAATCTCTCTCTGATAATAAAAGCAATCTAAACATTTCACCTGGAGCTCTTGTTCACCTATCTCAACCTTCAGTGGTGAGCCCTCACATCCTACTGGTTGCATGGGGTTGAGGCTAGGGAATTTTTTTCCCGCCCAAAAGCACAAATTCAAATTTAAAAACATAAAAAAAGATAAATCAACAATAAATACAAAAACTCTTTTTTACAAATAATACTACACTTCTTTTCCCTACCAATCTTTGGTGATGAGCCCATGCTTCCTACTGGTAACATGAGATTGGGAAAGGAGGAAGTGCCCTTACTCACCTATATCTTGTCCTTGGTGATGAGCCCATGTTTATTACTAGTAGCATGGGGTAAGATGTAGGGGTCTCATCGATAAGTCAATAAGTTGTAAATAAGTCAATGAATAAAAAGTTCTTTGAAATCTTAAAATCCCAAGAAAGTGAGTTAGATGTGTATGTTACAAGAGAGTCAATCCCTAAAACCATATTTTTTCAATCAAAAGGCCATCTACGGATCTAAGTATAGATAAAATTGCAAGCAAATCACATTCTGAACTAGTTAGTTGAGTTTGTTTAGGGTTGAGTTGTAGGTTCATAATTGGATATTTGTCAAAATATTGTCTTCTTGTCACCATCTTCATTCATCAAAGTCATACAACTCGTGTCTTTCCTGGCTCTCGGTGATGAGCCCTCGCATCTTACTAGTTGTGTGGAGTTAGGAGTAAAGTGGGTTCATCTTCTTATCATATCACATTCATCACATTTTGCCAATCAAACAAAAGTGCCAAATATTGTTTGAAAACCAAAGTATCTAATTACAATTTGTTCTCATGTGTATCATAAAAGAAGAAAAATAAATCATTTTTTTCACATTTTCATCATCATCATCATCCATAGCATGCATCCATAAAAGCATATAAAAAGCATAGGAAATTATAAACATCTAAGAGTACATAGATGAGACAAATCATGAATGAGTCAACTCTTACAAAATAGCTGAACCAAAAAGATATGTATATATCAATAAAGTCAAGTTTGCATACAATGCCATCACACTCTTGCAAGTGTGGTCAAAATTCTCATCTATGAGCCAAAAATCCAAAAAAATAGCATATGTATCCAAAAATAGTCCCAAAGCAATAAGCGTTTATGGCCTATCACTCTCTCCTGGATTCCACTAAAGGTGTAGGATGAGGGATCTTATTGTGACTCCTATGGTAGGAGTGAGAGCCTGCATGTGACGATTGGTAAGAGTGACCATGAAATGGGGCAGTGATCTGGTAAAGAGCAGTAGCCTCGTTACAAGAATGGCCTCACCACTATCTCCTCTTAGCCATCTCATATCTAGTAAGCTCGGCTCTCATCTGGGTCTTGGCTACAACAGTGTTCCATGTCGCATGAAAAATATGTGTGGCATCCAACCATCACTTGGTTGCCTATTGTTTATGAGTAATTGATCATGTGTCTTCCCCGTATGGAGTGAAAAAGTGTCCAGGAGAATCCAATGAATAAAATCTTGCCAGCCATCCACAGTAGCTGCAAAACACAAGTAAAACAATTACGAGTTAGAAAACTGTTTAGAAATAAAAGAAAGTAGCGCATAGTTCACTAACAAGTCTAGTCTAAAAGTAGAGTCAAGAGAAGAGTATTATACTTACTCGGATCTCTTGGCATCCAGGATGGATCAACTGGTATCTTGGTGGTGGTGTGGGATATGCGGAAGGCATCTCCTCCACTCTAATATCCTCTCCTCCTGTCTCTCCTAAACCCTCTCCCTTTCTTAAATCAAATCCTCATCCCCTCCTCCTCTAATAGTCAAAGGGTCCTTGGAATGCAATGTCTTAGCCTCGGCCTCCGCTTCGGCCCTAGCACACAGAAGCCTCTCTAATAGCTACCCACTCACGGGCCACTCTCCTCCTCTCCTCCCTCCTTCATATCCACTTTGGTCTCCATCTTGGCCGCCTCTGCCTCCTCCTCCTCCCCACTATGTGGGGGTGCGACATCAATATGTAGGATCAACCTCAGTCAATCTGAATTTGGTGTAATCCTTGGAGTGGCGATCGGAACTCCAGTGTAACAATGGTCCACTCAAGATTTCCCTTCAGACTAGTTCTAGCCTCTTAGATCCCTCGATATATTATCATGGCTACCGAGAAGGCATCAATGTAAGGCAATTCAAATTGATGTGGCACTATGTCAACTATATATACCTCCACTGCTGGTCTGATCCACTAACTGTGTAGTGGAACTGCAAGTAGTCAGTATAATGGCCCCCTCACCCCATAGACCTCCCATGTCTTGGTACGGATGTGCAATCATGTCATCTGTAGTAAGTGTAACAACTAACTCGATGTCACCCCTTGAACAGGGCCACATCTTCATTGAACAACTCAGATAGATCATGATATGTGGTACCAAGGATGTCAATGCCCCATGCATATGTGTGGCCATGCTTTGCTCAATGCTTTGAATGATCGGTGCCCAATAGTAAAGAAGCTTGTCCCCGCCCTTGTCCCTAACCAAGCGTGAAGCCAAGATGCCAATAATGGCCTTGCGTAAGGAAGGGATAGGTGCAGAGGAAATTGATAACAATATCATCCCATGTTTGACACCTATGTTGGGTACTTACGTATCTCCCATATATGCAACCCAACTACGAGACTCGCACTACCGAACTCGCACTAGTCAAAGCCAACTTCCTTCTAGTCACAGAACCCCAAAATCTGGTAGATGTCCTTTAAGGTAATCGTCCACTCCCTCGACTCTAAGAATCCGGATTTTTTTCGATTTCCATCTCAATAACTCAATAAGTCACATAACAAGTGACTAGCTAGTGCAACTAATTGTGTCTGGGATATCCTCCATATCACAACCATGTGTAGTAAGTCCCTCTCCTCCTGAGTCAATGCATCCAAGATAGGGGCAACTAGTCACACTCTCGAGCTCTGCTCCATCTAATATACTTCCCCTGCATTCATAAACATAAAAAAGAGAAAGTTAGAATTGTAACAATGCATAATAAGATCACCAATTACATCATAAAAACAAAAATTTCGTCATACTTAGTCAATTCTGGGAGTTTCCTCAGCAATTACGCAACCACCCTCTATATAGAGAGGCGGTTGCGTAACTACCTCTTTAGCAGAGTGGTGATTGCGTAATGGTGGAAATTCCACTTTTTCCTTTGACCTTCCAATGGTTACGTAACCGACGCAGCGGCGGTTACACAACCACCACTTTGCGTAGAGTGGAGGTTACACAATCACCATGGCAGTTCCCCCCGTCCAGCGAAAAGTGGGCCGTACCCTAGGGCTCCAAAAATTAAAAAAATTAAAAATAGACCTTTTAGAATAAAACAAAAGCCACATCCCATGTGGCACCCCCTAGTGAACATTTTAACTATAAAATTATCAAAAATCTCCCCCACTAAGTTAAGTTTTTCACATTTTCACATTTTAGGTAGAAATAAAAAATGCAAATAAATCACCTATTTGAGGCCAACTGTTCCTCCCACTAGTTGGGCTACCATCATGTCAGAATTCTCTTCATTTTGACTATACCCTCGCTTGAAACCGTCATAGGTAATCCAAAGCTCAAATTTTCACCAAGTAGGTAAGTGCAAATGATTTCTAGAAATAGTAATTTTTATATATATAACATGTTTTAAATCTATTTTGAGCGTGTGTGTTTTGTAGGGTGGGAGCACTAGTGTAGGTATATTTCTATGCCCTCGGATATGGTAAGTCCTCTCGTCATTTTATTTTAGTATATTTTGTCGATTTTGTTTTATCTGCACTTGATTCCCGTTTTCTTCTCGTAGGTAGCGAAAAATTGGATTGGTGTAGTATCAACACAATGAAGTGTCGGTATAATCTCTAACCTTCCTGTTTGGGAGCGCCATACTCGGACTCTACGTTTTACGCCTCTTTATGGCTAAAACACTTCTCCAAGGGGGCAATATGTATGCACCAAATTTTACATGGTGCAACATTGTCGAACAATTCAAATCCCCAATGATGATAAAAATCATTTCTAGTGATATCCAAGTCCAAATTCTCTCTTACATCATGTTCTTGTAGCTTACTTTACCTTTTTGTCCTTTTCTAGCTTTTTCCCACTTTCCTTAGTCATTTTGCAAATTTTCCTTAGCTTTTGGCCTTTAGTTATGGAACCATGCCGACGGTTATGCGATCGCCTCGGCGGTTGCGTAACCGCTGGTTCTCCCGAGCGATGGTTGCAAAATTGCCGTGGCGGTTGTGTAACCGCTAGTCTGCCATGACCGGTGGTTCTCTCGCGCATTTAACCAAGCCTTTCTAGTGTTTTCTAGACGCATGTTTCTTAACCAAATCAACCATTCTTGAGCTTGTTAGATGCATATGAAATTCTTCTTCCATACTTTATATTATTAGTAAGTTAAATACTACTTCCATGAGTGATGTGGCACTTCTTGGATGCCAAGTGGGCTGGACCACTTCTCTGCCAATTTTCTATAAAAACCAAGATTTTTCCCCGAAGCATTGGTTGGAGTCTTTTGATTTGGAATTACATTGTTATGCTACTTTGGAATCTTGCCAAGAAGTACACAAGAAAACACAATTCATTTTCCTTGTTATTCTCTTGTTTGCATTGCTACCAAACTTCCTGCAAACTAGCTAGCTCCAACACTCTCTCATTCCTTCTACACATTACCAGCATAGTTCCCTAAACACGTTTGGATATCACACTAGAAAAGAAGCTGAGGGGATCAAAAAGCATTGCCAACATTGGATTTTCCTCTATTATACATTTCCGGGTTGAAGGTGTTATTAAATTCCTAGAAGCTAACTACTTCTATTTAGTTATATTTAAATTGATAGTTATTGTAGTTTACATTTTCCCGTAGCTTCCATTGGATTTATTCTCATCTCATCACCGTGGATTTTCCTTGAAGAAATTTAGAGGAAGTTCATGTGCACAGAGTTGTTAATTCTTTACAATTAATTTACCTATAGATTTTATTTCATTCATAATCTAGATTTTTTAGCATACTTGGAAAAGCTTATGTTGAAAGTTGTTTCCTTCTTATCCTCGTGGATTTGCATGGGAATTTGGTTTGAAGAATCTTATGCTCTTGTGTAGTAGTTGCCATTTCTTTATATTAGAAAACTTATGTGGATCCGATCATTTTACTGGGAAGCTTCAGGGAAGAAATTGCTTCTTAGAAGATTTTCAATCTTCATGTGATTCTGAGGTAGAACCAGAGGAATTAGTATCCACAACTACAAATTAGGAAACTTTATTTTCATTAAATTATATTAAATCCACTCAGAATGAGGAAATAACCACATCCGGCTATTTCACTTTTTAGTTTACTTAATTTAAAATAGAAGTAATTTCCTTCAGGGGAAGAAATTGCTTCTTAGAAGATTTTCAATCTTCATGTGATTTTGAGGTAGAACCAGAGGAATTAGTATCCACAACTACAAATTAGGAAACTTTATTTTTATTATATTAGATTAAATCCACTCTGCAAGAGGAAATAACCACATCTCGGCTATTTCACTATTTAGTTTACTTAATTTAGAGTAGAAGCAATTTTCATTTTATTAGAAGAAGTTAGATTGTTTATGTAGATTTCTTCTGTTTATTTATAGAAAGCATAAAAACACAATAACGATAGATTAATGTAATTAGTTTTATTTTATTTGTTTTATTCCCTTTTTGTTAAAATCATTAAAAATACAAAAACAAATAGATTAGATTTACTTTATCATTTTAATTAATTAGTTTCCTTTTGTTGAATTAATTAGTTACACGTAGATTTAATTAGATCCAAGGAGAGTAATCAAATTGGTTTAATTTAAATCTGTTTGCATTTCCTTTGTTAATTTAGGCACATAGAATTAATTAGACAGAAATTAACACAACTCCCTACATTTCCTTAGTTGTCCTAAGTTACCTAAACATTGACCTTTCCTCTTGCAGATTATTTGCGTGCCTTTTTTTTCCTTAGATTGATAGCTTACATGTCCACATGACCATTCAAGGCCCCAAGAAACCTGCATAACGTGTATGTGATCCAAGAGTGACACAAACAAATACCATGACACAATTGAAAAACATTGATCAGGGCCTCATACATCTCATATTCTAAACTACACCGGGCTTCCACCCAAAGATCATCTCACAGTTGATAGCCTTGAACGAGGAAGCGGATACTACTAACGAGTTTTGCCATAATCAACCTAGTCGAGATTAGATTATGTAATCCATAGATCTCTCCTTATCACACATATCCTATCACACCTCTATGAAATTTTCTGGAGACTTCTACGTCACAGATGTTGGACAGCTTCCCACATATCCCATAACCAATTCGAGGGTGTTTAACGACACCGATATTGATAAAAACCTTCATGTGTCTATTATCCTTTATCGCTCCATCTCACTTGAGTAGGTAAGACATGCCTTCATTACCTTAGATGAGCATATTCCCATAGTTCCCATAGAATACATTCAATTGCCTTGATCTACTTGTTAGCAATTTTTGTTTGTTTTCACATATTCCACCTATTTGTTCCATTTAGCCATCTCGTAGCCATCTTTCCATTTCATATCGGTTATCCCGACACAACCTCGAGAGGTTGAGTGTGTCCTAAAGTCATGTGTTGATTCTTATATGTACATGGACCTATCACAACTTTTTGTTTTTAGATTGATTTCTTCTAGTGTCGATTGGAATGAAACTAGTTTCAAAAGTTTATCTTTTTTTCTTGAGATCTTTTACTCTAGTTTTCAAGAATTTTTATTTATCGAACTCTGCAGATGTAAAAAGGAAATTGGAGCGATGTAAATTATAAATGGATGTTGTAAATTATACAAAACATCAATGGTAGTGCTCTTACAGTCAACTTGAAGGAATTTTTGGAAGGAGTGCACTGATAAAATTTGGTGGAAATCAGTGCATGAATTGTGAGGTATGAGCAAAGATTCGCTTTTGGATTATGACTGTCTATAAAAAACTTAGTAGCATAACTAGTAAAAATGGATTTATTAGGGTGGAAATCAGACCTCTTTCAATACAAAAATGGTTGAGTATGTGAGGTGAAGAGTTAAGTCATTCAATCTTACAAATTTGAACTCATCTTTAACCATGGAGCTAAACTAAGATTTGGAAATGGGTTTGAGTGTTGTTGCACCCTAAAAGTAGGGTGAAAGTGTGTAATCATAAAATGGGTGTAGATAAGTGTTATTTACATTAGATGATTCCAAGTTTTAGCTTGTGATGCAGTGTGTGGGAGATGCAAGGGGATGAAATTGGCTTTCGGGGCTTGTATGATGGTTCTCCATGTGTCTTGGGGTTGAGTGGAAGAATAAGAAGTGTAATTTAGTGTCATCCATGTCCCTTTTATATTGGTGAAATCCAAGGGGACACCATCAGCTTAAAAATGTGCCATGGGGTGTCTTTTCATGAAGAGGGGTCAATGAGTTAAGTTAGCATGCAAGTTTGAGGTTCCCTAGGTGCAAAAGTTTATCATGACAAGTTGTGGAGAAAAGGGGTTGATGGGGAGCACATTTTGGTGTTCTCTTTGTCCCCTTTGCGCCTTGGGTTCAATCCAAGGGATGTGGAATGCTCAATAATGTGACATGGGGTTTGTTCATCATGGGAAGGGGACTGAGTTGAGAGGGGTAAGCTTGCACATCTCCTAGCACATAAATTGTCACTTTAAGTGATGTAACCAGCCATCCACCTAGGAGTCCCACTTTGGAGTCCCTCTTGTCCCGTTTTCACCTTGGAAAAATACAAGGGGATGTGGCATGCTTCCAAGTGCACCATGGGGTCAATTCATCATGGGAAGGGGACTTGGGCACTTAAAGTCTTCACATGCTCCACCTAACACCTCAAGTTGTGTTTTAAGTTATGCAACCACTTGAATAAATGGGGATTTCACTTTGGCTTCCACCATGTCACTTTTGAACCAAAAGGACAATACAAAGGAACATGACATGCTTGAAAGTATGCAAAGGTTGTTTTGAATTGCTGATGTCATATGCCAACTCCATTTAGAACACCGAGAGTGCGTTTTTGGCCCCGATAGCATGGAAGGGTGTTTTGGGGTAAAAAATTATATGTTTTGGACTCCAAAACACATGTTGAGATCATTAAAATAACTTTCCAGAGCCAATTCTTCATGAAAATTTATTTTTCAAAGGTGCATGCATCACTTTTGACTTGAAGGGGAAGTTGTAGAGTCTTGGGTTATCATAGAAGATTTTTGATTTTTCGAACAAACATGATTAGTCCATAAGGTATAGGATTCCATGAGATTTCTAATGACTATTTTTTCCTCTCAAATCCTCCAAGAACTCCTGAAATCATCTGGATAAGTCATCTTTCATCATTGGAGTATAGAATTACCTGTACCTAAAATGACCTGTCTTGCTTGCTTGATTCCCAACATCAATTTCTTCCATAGATTTTCCCTAAACTACCTTGGATAACTTCATTTCTCTCCTGTACAACTCCCATATGTCTTGAGTCTTCCTTGTCAACTTTTGGAGGGTATATAATAGTTGCAAAATGGCTAAAAACAAACCTTTCTAGGCCTCCGAGGATAGTTGTTCCGCTTCGGATCTTAGTAAAATTTTCAATATCCTTAGGCATACATCCCTACATATGAAACACACTTAAAAATCATGTTAGTACATTCCTCTTAGTGATAATGATGATGAAACTATGGGAATTCTAGCTAGAGGAAGGGTTTAAAGTGATCAGGAGAAGAATTTTCAAGTGGGGGCTTGGTTATCATGACCAAAAATTTCACATTTTCATGCTAGACATTTAATATGATAAAAATAAGCACATAATGTTGAATCCCAACCTGTTTATCCATGAAAAACTATCTCAATACCATACCCAGTAAAATAAGGACAAACAAGGGTATATAGATAACAATAATGGAGTCAAAGTACTTATGTGGATCCCATCCATGCGTATTTAGATACCCACATAAAAACACAATCCCGTAGACTAAATAGTGGAAAAAAACATAAAAAAATTCAAAACCAGACACTATGAAAGCACATAGTGCATCACCCCATGGAGAAAATATTTTCTCAAGTGATTAAATGAGGATTTAAACACATGTATGAGAATAAAATCAATAGTTTTTAACTAAATTTTTTATGCACAAAATGTGCTCCTAGGAATTCAAATCATCCTAGTCATCAACACAAGATTAAATATCCTAGTCATCAATTGCACATGCTTCCATCTCATAGAGACAATAAAGTTATACTATATACAATTAAAAACATATCTTAAGAAATATGTACATACATGAATGTGGTAAATAAGTATGTAAATAATTCATATAATAACTTATCCATCAAGTGCGATAACTTAGGTATGAGTTTCGTGGAAATATATTCCCTAATCAAGTTCAATCTCATGGTTTTAATTTAAGTTTAGATCTTAGTCATAAAGTATGGTACAACCATATCATATATTTACTTATGATAACAACCACAAAGTAACATCAACTAGATAAAAATTCATGTCTCGGGAGTTAGATATCTATAGTTACACTCATATATGGTTTCATCTAAGACTCTTGGGAATTAAACCCATCAATGATATTTATGTTTACAAGTACATTATTCTAGTTGATACCGATCACTTTAGTTCACGTGAATGTCACATATATATCAAACACTTACAACCATATAAATAGTTCCACATATAACACTTATGAGGCCTATGTAAATCAATATCTATATAGAATGAGAGATCCTCAACTATCATCATGTGTATGTTATAGTCCTATAAATTCTATGAGTTGGTATACGGTATGTTTTAGTGATTATATACTAGGCAACATACTTAGTCTAGTTAAGAGTCTAACTCATATTCATACACAGGTCTTGATTAAGGAATTTACCCATGGAACTTGTTAGGGTAAACATATTTTACCTAGGTTAATTTAGCATAGGTAAGTTAATTATTAAATTGTGGTAAGTTGTTATAAACCATATTTTAATTATATTTGGGAATAATATTCTCGTAGCATGTTGTTTGTCATTATTTGAGTTGTTATATGGTTCAAACCATATATTTGTAATTATATGTGCACAGTATGTTTATTGTTGCATTGTTGCAACATCTTGTTTGTCTGCACATGGTTGTTCAATTCCTATAAGAATTGCAGCACATTCATTGTAATGTTGATTTGATTGATTATTAATAAAAGTGTGAGGCTTTCGTCCCTCTTCTACACTTTCATTTGGTACGAGCTGGTTAACGATTTTGGATAGGTTGGAGAGAGGTTGCAGAAGGTAGAAGTGTCTTGGAGAAGAAATCGCTTTCCAAGAGAGCCTGTGTTGCCTCCAGTAGCTTCCCAGACATCCCTACATCCCCACAACCCCTATTCAGTTCTAGGTGTTTGGAACACAATTTTTTTACATCGGTGCCCTCTCGCACTAGGCAAAATTTGTTGCACGAAAATAATTTAATTAATTTTTTTCCCCATTCGGGTTTTTTTACTAAATCTAGCTGCTCATATTTTTATTTGATAATTGTAATATACCTTTGGATTTGGAGGACTCCCTACTAGCATTGGAGGACCGAGTTGTCTCGTAACTACCTAAACAAGTTGTCGAGATTTTCATTGACAAGTGAGTTGTCTCATCAAACCCGACCGAGTTGTCAAACGAGCCATTGATCGGGTTGAGTTAGAATTCGAGTGGCTAAGTTTTAGTTTACACCGACCGAGTTTAACTTGGGCCGAGCCCCCTGCACATAGTGCATTCGAGCTCCTAGCACTAACCGAGCAAATAGAGTGGCCTAGTTCTACATTGATCAACTCAAGTCGTGTAATATACTATTAGGGTGTGTCGTGAGAGGCATTGAAGCGGTCGTGTACCGCCCCCTCATCAACCTTGTAATTGCCATTCGAGTCGGGCCGTTGAAACGTCCACCGAGCCTGCAACATATCAAAACACAAATTGACATTGCATAGTGACTTTGTAAATGGATTAAACAAACAAACAACAACGAAAAATCAGAGAACATGAACAAATGATGAAAACAATCACAATTGGTAAAGAAATAACAAATAACGGTGCAAAGGAGATAAACAAATCGAAGCAATTTCTTAGGGAACCATAAACTACATGCACACCTTCTCTTCTACGAGGTCATCCCTTTCAACATCACGTGGGTGCATTTAAAAAGGTTATTCCTTTTGCATCTATTTTAAATAACAATTGCTTCAAGTTACATTGCATGTGTATTAAGCGATGTTGTGGCTAGGTAAAGCGGTTTGGAGCAAAGAGGTTTATGGTTTGATCCACCAATAACCTTTGTTTCAACATTATATTGAAATTTAGTGGGATATTTGGCGTAACCACCCTTATTTAGCGAAAAAATCTCCTATAAACCTGCTAGTCCCAACTAAAATCACGTCTACATTTAACAGAGAATGTTGGAACATAATGATTAAGTGGTTTGGCCAACCCTTAATGTATATGGGTCCATCACTAATATATAAGTTAATATTTAATAATATGAAATATTTATATTTCTATTATTAAATATGCTAACCTAGGTATATACTTTAGGTTAAATATTTAATATCATGAAATGATTATATTTCTAATATTAAATATTATAAACCTAGGTGTATGTGTCAACCATTTTAGGTTGAAAAGGTGGGTCGAGACATACCCGATCACCTTATATAAAAAGGACTTTAGGTCCTCATTTGATATATTTGAGAAATATATCAAAGGTGTGCAAATCAAGTGATTTGGTTTTACCCTTGATAAATAGGGTTTTAAAGGAGGAGGTGATCTTATTGGATGTAAAATAATTTCTCTGAAGTAAAAGGTTATTTTCAACTCTAAAGTAAAAGATTATTTTCAAAGTGGTTTTTACCCTACGAGGTTTTCCACTATAAATAATATGTCACTGTGTTATTTATTTCATGTAAGTATTTCTTTATTTACTTATGTTATGATGTAATGTTTATTTAAATATTTATTGCAACATTATATAATATGTAAGTTGATTAAATCCGTATTTATTAGAATCTTCAAATTATAATATGGTAATGATCGATTGAAGACATATACAAAGTGACCTCCTTAGACTCCCGCTTTAGGGAAGGCTAAGACTAGACATGATTACAACATTGCGCGCTTTTAGGGCCATCGAGGAGTTCATCGAGGGTCATGCCAAAAGTGTTTCCAACCTCGGCGGTGTCCCGACCGCACTTTGGGGCAATGAAAAAGAGAGCAAAAGAACCATCGAGGAGCTCGATAAGACGGATCTTGCCCCCACATGATTGCATTGGGTATGTTTCATGCTTGGAAAAGAGTCAAGATCGGTATTGATAAAGCTGCCAAGAAGTAGTCCCGATGCTTCGTTGCTTTTAGTTGTTATTTTTGTTGTGTCTTGGCAATGGCTTACTTTTTTGTTGTTATGTTATGTCTCGTTTGTGTAGTCAAGTTTCAGCTACGTAGAACTTCATTGTAATACTTGGACTTTGTTCCATCACTGCTTTCTCACTCTTATTCCAAATTTTCGGGCCTTCTTTTGTATTCAAGGGTATAGTCCCTTTCAAAAACTATTTGCCAATATTAAAAAAATAGAGCGAGGTAAATTAAATAAATTAAGATAAAATGTTGTGTATTTTATTTATTTAATTTGTACTGTTTTTTTCAACCAACCTAGAAGGATATTTAAAATAATCGGCCCCTTCTTTCCATTGTGTAACCTAAATTTTTGCTTTGTGAAGAATTAAGGTGAATTCACAAGTGAAAAATTTAGAAATTTCTTACCTTCCGTGAAAACTTGTGTATAGGTAAGGGTAAAATATTTGAATTATTTTTTTTATAGTTTTAATATGTACAGGTTAAAAAGATATTCAAAATAAAAACACAAAGTTAAATACAAGAAAAAGGAGACAAGCTCCATAGAAATAGGATTTTTAATTTATTTCATTGGTAGGGTGAAAGTAATTCTCCCCTCTATAAATCTCTAAGTTAACTTGTATTTTTTTCATGTGGAATCATGCCCCTTGGTAAAATTCATTTACTATTTTAACCTTATTGTGTTTTCAAAGTAAGTAACTGTGTGTTCTTTAGACTCCTTTAATAAGATTCGATTTGAAAAACTATAGTTTATAGTTAATCTATAACTATATTCTATATAATTTGAAAACTATATTATTATTTTTAAATAAAAAAATATAATATAGAATAAGGTTTATATAATAATTTATATAAACATCATATTAAAATTGATATAGTTAAAAAGAACTATATATTAAAATCCTTAAACCATATTAAAATTATATAGGATTGGGGAAGAGTCAACAAACCATATTCTAAGCCTAAGTTTAAATCATATTTAAATATTTTTTATTAAAAAAATAGTTTATTGGTGGCCCATATGAAGTGTGATAAATATTTATTAAAATATTGGTAGTTATAAATACATAAAAGTTTTAAAGTTTTTAGTTTCAAGGAATTATATAAAATATTTTGCAATCTTTTCATAGTTTTAAATATGTGCAGAGTAAATAAGAGTAAATGAAGGGAGGAGATAAGGTTCATAAAAATAGGGATTTCAATTTATTTCATTGGTCGAGTGAAATTACTTGTCCCCTCAGTAAAACATTCTATACTCTCATAAATCTACTTGCACTTGGTAAAATTATTTTAACCTGGTCTATGTCCTTTAAACCCTTTTAATAAGGGTTATACATTTTTTTATTAAAAATATACTATAGTTTATAATTTTTATGAACTATATGTTGTTTTTTATTTACATTCTATAAACTATATACCTCTTTTTTAAAAAGTGTATATATTTTTACATTATAAATTATAATAGGTTATTATAATGTGTTAAAATATAACCTCCCTAATATTATACAAAAGAAGAAATTCTGCAATTTCACATTCTAGAAATACATAGCAATTTTTGGCTTCATTAAATTTGATGGTCAAATGACTGTCACGATAGACCAACATAAGATAATATGACGGTCATTTAGACGTCAAATTTAAGCTCATAGGGTCTAAGAAATTTTCATCAGTTAAAATTGACGATCGAAATGACCGTCACAACAGATAAAAAAAGTCATTATAATGGTCATTTAGACGTCAAATTTAACCTGGCTAGATTTTTGTTTACATTAATTTTTTAGAAATTTGAAGTTGTTATGCATTCTTAGGGTCTCTTCTTCACTTCTATATGGTTGGAAATATTTTTTATATAAATCAGGGTATAATGTAGAGCCCTTTATATTGCGGGTTATTATTTTGATCATGGGAGGTTAATTAGTATGCATTGTAATGACAAAATTAGTTATGATCAAATAGTTTCTTTAGATCTATAAAATTTAGATATGATTTTATTAAAAGTGTTATTTTTATTATCGATAAATATGTATCTAACTCTATGGTACATTGTATATTATAATGGGGTGTGTTTTACAAGTTTAGGAAAACAATGACATCTAGCTATTTCTATCTTGACAAAACCTAGATCCTGAATGAAACCAACTACAAACATTTGGGTCAAAACAGAATTTATGGCGAGGAAAATCTGATGATTGTTTCTGGATCTAAGGTTTCTCTCACTAGTTATCAAGAACTATAGATAACATGAATACATTCTTGTAATGAATGCAAGAGACTCTTTCTATGATTCTATGCAATGCGAGCGATGAGTACTTTCTACACATTATTAATATCAAACATCCGAAAGAGGTATGGACACAACTAGAATTTATGCATGAATGATACTTTTAATGATAGTAATAGAGTACAATAATCAAGGAATTCAAAGAAATAGTCTGTATATTTTTATGATTTCTCTTCGCATCTTGTTTTATATCTCAAAGTTTGAATAATTCAAAACTATGACATGAAATATTAGGACATGTTAATTATCGAAGTTTATATGAAATGTTTAGATATAATCTAGTAAAAGTTTACATGTGTTGTCTTCTTCTTTTTAAGTTACTTCATTAAATACTTCTTAATGATGGTTTTGATTTTGATTTAGTAAATGGTCATGATGATGTTTTGATACTATAGATATTTCAAACTCTTATCTTCCTAGATAAGAAATTAAATTGGGCTCAATCTATGTTAGAAATTTAAAATCCTATTAACCATAGGAAAATGACTAGAAGCTATCATATGTACCATGCATTAATTACCTTATATGAACCGAGCCACGAAGTATTATAGGGTCTAGGTGGATATATAAAGTAAAATATAATGCGATGGTAGTATTAACAAAAATCTAGATTTGTTGCTAGAGGTTTCACTTAGGAACCTGATATTGATTATGTTGAGACATTTGCCCTTGTAGCTAAAATAGTACTTTTAGGGCATTATTTGTAATTGTAGCTCAATTTGGGTAGGAAATCCACTAAATGGATAAGAAAAATGATTTTTAAATTGCGATTTAGAAAAAGAACTTTACATGTTTCAACCTAAAGGAAGTAAATGGTAAAGAAAACTATGTTTGTAAGTTGAGAAATCCTTGTATGGTTTAAAATAAGCTCTTAGAGTTTGGTATGCGAAAATTATTTCTTTCTTTAAACTGTTAGGTTTTGTTAATTGTTCTAACAATGATATATTCATTAAGTAATAAGGCTCGCATATTATCATTATATGTATATATGTTGCTAATTTTCTTATGTTTGGTGACAATTCTGATTTAATTCATAGGATTAAAGAGAAATTAAAGAAATACTTTAAAATAAATGAGTTAGGTCTCTCACATCATGTTATTTGTATGACTTGTATTTCATTCTATTGTTATTTTTCAAAACACAATATGCAACCATTGTATTGAATTTTTTTATGATTGATTGTAAACCATTTTCTACTTCAATGAAAGTTGGAATAAATATTGATTCTATTTTATATACGTTGTTAGTTGATAGTTTGTTTTATCTAACTATAACTAGATCGATATTTCCTATACAAGGAATTACTTCAAGGTTTATGTAGGAACCTTTAGTTGATAGTTTGCTTTATCTAACTATAACTAGATCGATATTTCCTATACAAAGAGGAATTACTTCAAGGTTTATGTAGGAACCTTCTTTAGAAATCATTGGAATCTTGCAAAAGAATTTTTAGATATTTGAAAGGAACAATCAATTATGGGTTGTATTATAATAAGAACGAAAATGCTATCTTATATAGATTTTGTGATTCTAACCATACTGATGTTGTGTTATTAAATATATTGGATATGTGCTCATTTTTTTGGTATAGGAACCATTACTTGAAACAATAAATAAAATCAATAGTCTCCATTTTTTCTACTGAGGCAGAGAAGTACAATGGAAAAAGTAAAGAATCCATGTGGCTGCAATGGCTGTTGGTAGAGATACACATGGAAGCTAAAGGAATTATTTCTCTTCTATGTGGTGGTGAGAGTTGTATCACTCTTGATTAAGAATCCAGTTCAACATCAGAGGATGAAGAACATTGAGATACATATACGCTTCACCCGTGAGAAGGTTCTAAGTGATGACATAAATCTCAAGTTCATGTTGACTGAAGAACAGGTTGCTGACATCTTCACAAAGTCTCTGAGTGCTGCAAAGTTTTGTCACTTTCTTGAAAATATTGGATTGTCAGAGTTTCCATTAAGGGGGAGTGTCCATGACAATGTCACCTCCTAATGGAACTTGGTTTTTGTAAAATAACCTTCGGAATTTGTAAAAGACTTTGGGGCAAGTGTAAAAAGACCTTCGGGCAAGTGTAAAAAAACTTTAAGTCATGTATACCTCCTCGGCTTCTTTTTTTAGAAAGAAGTGTAGAAAGATCTTAAAGGTGGTCTTCAGTAACTCTTTAGTGCTATTGAGTTTACTTGGTAAACATCCAAGATAAGCATATTATTAAGGAGGTCCTTGGTTGTAAGTCTCCTATATGCTTGAGTTCAATAACCTTTTATGAGAACTTAGTGAAAACATGTAAAACTCATAAATCATACTTAACCATTGATCATGGGATGATCTTTGAGATTCCAAATCTTTTTGTACCAAAAGGTAAATTGAGTATGATGAAGGTGTTATAATTCCTTCAACCGATATGCTAGCCTAAAATATTTATGGTTTAAGGATTGTAAATCATGTAGTGTACCACGGGTAGGTAATCTATTGGCATATGTTATGTTATCCCACTTAACATTAAGGGGAGTGTTGGAACATAATGATTAAGTGGTCTAGCCAACCCTTAATGTATATGGGTCCATCACTAATATATAGGTTAATATTTAATAATATGAAATATTTATATTTCTATTATTAAATATGCTAACTTAGGTATATACTTTAGGTTAAATATTTAATATCATGAAATAATTATATTTCTAATATTAAATATTATAAACCTAGGTGTATGTGTCAACCATTTTAGGTTGAAAAGGTGGGTCAGGAGACATACTCGATCACCTTATATAAAAGGACTTTAGGTCCTCATTTGATATATTTGGGAAATATATCAAAGGTGTGCAAATCAAGTGATTTGGTTTTACCCTTAATAAATAAGGTTTTAAAGGAGGAGGTGATCTTCTTGGATGTAAAATAATTTCTCGAAGTAAAGGTTATTTTCAAAGTGGTTTTTACCCTACTTGAGGTTTTCCACTATAAATAATGTGTCACTGTGTTATTTATTTCCTGTAAGTATTTTTTTTTACTTATATTATGATGTAATGTTTATTTAAATATTTATTGTAACATTATATAATATGTAAGTTGATTAAATACGTATTTATTAGAATCCTCAAACTCTAACAGAGAATACCCTAAAAAGGTTTTTTTTTCTCCCACATTACATTTTTTGATTCTCGGCATTTTTCTCAAAAGGAGGGGTACCTAAAAACTACAAATTTAGCATTTTTGCGGTCTTTTGTTTAGAGAGTTGTATTCAGCTTTGGAGGCCACTAGGGCCTGCAAAAATAAAAACCAAATTGCCTGCCATTCAATTTTTTCAAAATTTTGAATGTAATTGCATATTTCAGTGTATTGTACTAATTTACAGGTTGCCATTTTCAATTAAACCATCAGAATCTTCTTTAAAAGCGGTAGATATTTGTACTAAAAAAATTGGTTACAGTATCACTCACGAGATCTTCGAGATCTCATTCGTAGCATTCGGTATAAACAATGCCTCTAGGAAGCGCTTACGGGTAAAGCCGTTGCATTACTACTATGCGCACTTAACACATAATATATCTCACAACAATGTCATCTAGGCATTGACCTTTTAAATCGAAGGGGAGTAATAAGGGCACAATGCACACACTTTGAGCCCTCCCATCCGCTGCGTGAACGATTACATGATTTAAATCCAGACTAAAAAATTATCCATGTAATGCCTACTAAAAATAACCCACTTGAGACCCAACAACCTAGGCTTAGTTAGGAAAAATTATGGAATAATTTTTTTTTTTAAAAGATTCTACAACTAAGTTACAAGGCAACAATTATCACTAACAAGTTAAAATAATTATAACCCACTAGAATATAATTTTTTTATTAATAATTATTAGAGGTCATAAGATCCAAAATTTAGGATTAGAAGGTTCAATTAGGTTCGTGAGGGTAATTCCTCACCATACCCACTCTCTAACAAAGCTTAAAGTTTTGACTTGATTTTTCTCACACTTAATGAATTCAAAAATCTCCTAAATTATTTTCATTGGATAAGAAATTTCCTCACCTTTCCATTGATATAAAGAAGTCCTCATAACTCCTCATATTTATCAAGTTATGGGCCGGCGGGCCTTGGGGTGAAAATTTTCACCCCTGGTCTCCTTTCATTGGATATCTTAGTTGGGTGGAAAGCATTTCCTTTCTCTTGCTCTTGTTGTGATCAAATTGGAAGAATGCATGTTGCTGTTCTGGAGCTAAGAAAAGACAATTTGACAATCCCTTGTGTAATGAAATCTCATTGTAACCTTTCCCACTTGAAGTGGATGAACTTGTAAATGTTTGTATTGGGAATATGTTGTACTGATTGCAAGTTGTATATTGAAATGTAAAATATTTATACTCTGTATTCTATTTTGGAAAGAATGTGAAAGAAATATACGTGTTTTTGTATGTTGCTTGTAAACCTGGTTGAGACTCTTTTAAACAAAAAAATTATTCCATAATTTTTCCTAACAAATCCTAGGTTGTTTCTTGGGTCTCAAGTGGGCTGTTTTTAGTAGGTGTTACAATCCGAGTATATAGCGAAGTTACACACGTGTATGAGGATATTTATTTGAACCGGTGTTAATAATCACATATAACCCTTTCAGTACTATCTTGGTACCACATATCAAATTATTTCACGTACGTTAACACCTCTTTCATGTACTACTAGTATATAGAAAGAAGCTGAGCTTCTTCCACTTACCGCGGGTATATCGGAAGGATGCGTATATAAAAAGGTTTGGAATATCAGACTAATGGTATATAGATTGGGAGACCATATACTTGGAGTGATAAGAGCCTTACCCTTTGTCAATTGATTCTATAAAATGGGCACCAACGCCCCCAAATTATTTCTTCCAGATTCTCAACTTCTAAGAGGAAATAACTATGTAGCATGGAAGAAAAAAATCAAAACACAGCTTAAGTTTGAAGAGATTTGGAATGTTATGGATGGTTATGTAACCATATCAACAACTGATACAACCCAACAATGTCGGTTTGATCGATTCAATCGGAAGGTCAATCGATAATCTTGATAGTAGTGTTTGACGATGTGCAACCCCACATTCGAGATGCCAAATTTGCTAAAGAAGCGTGGGATAAGTTGAGCATAGTGTACGAGGCTAAGAACAAGAATGTCATACTAAATTTTTAGAGTCAATTACACACACTGAAGTTCAAAAAATGAGAAAATAGAAGCTTTCTTAAAAAGAGTTATAGAATTAAGGGCTTCACTTCTAGCCCTGGAGAAGAGGTCACTGATACAACTCACATTCCCATTTTTATGAGAGCACTCCCTCCTTTATACCAATTTTTATGACAACACTCAACTTGTTAGATCAAATAGTTTCTTTTGAAAAGTTAGTGAACCTACTGCAATAAGAGGAAGCAATGTACAATAAATATGATGAAGAGGAGCATGCACTATCTTCTCATTAGAAATGGAAAGGAAAAGGAAAATATCATTCCTCTCAAAATTCCCAAACACAACATCAACATGGGGACAAAAAAAATAAGAATAAGAATCAATGTCCTATCTGCAAGAGAGGACACGAGTTAAAATATTGTTGGTTCAATACCTATAAGAAAGGTTCATCAAGCAACTCTGGACCTCAAAATCAACAATCTTATAAGGGAAATTCTAACTACAATCAAGGGAAGAAGAAGGGGAACTGGTGAAGAAAACCCCATCAAAGGAAATATAGCTGAGCAAGAAGAACATTCGGATAATGAAGACTTCCTGTATACTTCTCGATCAAGTGAACCCTCCATGTCATCTAGTGATGTCTGGTATGTTGATTTGGGAGCCACTTGATACATGAAAAGCCACAGAGACTGATTTACTTCAATAAGGTACATTCCTTCTAAAAACCATGTTTTGTTAGGTGATTATTCTTCATACACGATATAGGGGGATTGGTAACATTTCTTTACCTCTTGGTTCACGGAATTGTAGATGATCGGATGTACTATATGTCTATGGATTGACAAAGAATCTTCTATTAGTCAAATAAATTTTATATCACAATATGAAGATTGAATTTGATAGTCATTCCAGAGAAGAAAATGTGTTTAATTTGAGACAAATCACGAGGCTCGAAAATAGTCACAAAATCCTGCAATGTGGGACACATGTTCTAACTTGATTTTGTCCACAGAGATGATCATGCACTTGTGGCTAAAAATTCTACCTCAGCACAGTTATGGCATCAGAGACTTGGTCACATTAGTTTCAAGTATCTCAAAACACTTCACCAGTACAATATGGAAAAATATTGCCATCTCTCTAGAAGGATACATATAAGTGTCCTCACTTCCTAGTAGGAAAACAACACAGAGCTTCATTCCAGAAGAGTACTTATCGAGCTCATGGTAAGCTTGATCTAGTTCATACCGATCTTTGTGGTCTGATGCAACCAAGTCATTATGGATTTTAGTACTTCATGTTTTGTGTTGATGAATACTCAAGAAAAATGTGGATATATTGTCTTTGTAAGAAAAGTGATGCTTTTGAGACCTTCAAAATTTCAAAGTGGTTGTAGAGAACGGAACTAGTCATCACATCGTAACTCTCTCGTTCGATTGAGGGGGTGTAATTCACTAGCAATGAGTTCAAATCCTACCTACAAGATCACGGGATTCGTCAATAGACGCCTCCTCCACACACACCGCAAAAGAATGGTGTTATTGAGAGAAGAAATATTACTATCATAGAAATGGTGCATTGCATGATCAATGATTTTGGGTAGAAGTAACAAAGAATGTCATATATTTGTTGAACAGAGTTCCCATAGTTGCTCTTGATGGAGTAACACCATATGAAGCATGGTCGAAGTGGAAACCATCTATTACACACCTCATAGTATTCGAGTGAAAAAGAAAGTATGCACATACCCAAGAAAAATAGAAAGAAGTTGGATATGAAATCACAAAACTCATCTTCATTGGCTATAATGAAGAGACTCTTGGGTACAAATTGATGGATCCAAAGACCAGAAAGTCTACACCAGTAGAGATGTTGAGTTCTTTGAGAAGAAGGAAGCAGAGACTCCTCCTCTAGACTCACCTGATGTAGATTTTTCACTAGTTATAAAAACAAAAGTTGATGTTCCCACAGATGATGAAAGTGATGATGGGGATGATGGTGATGATCAGATAGAACCATGACCCACAAGAGTAGTTCAACATATGCCCAAGTGGTATACTAGCATGATACAAGATGTAAAATTGGATGTTCCACCGGATACATCCACCACTGGACCAAGGACTCGCAGTAAATCACAAGAAGAAGTCAACTTTGCTTTAATGAGTAGAGTTATTAAATATGATGAGCCCTCTATAGTCCAGGAAGCCTACAGTCAAAATATTGGAAAGATGTCATGGACGTTGAGTATCAATCAGTGATGAAAAACAACACTTGGCAGCTTGTCGATCTTCCACCAGGGAAGAAACCCATTGGTTGTAGATGGATATTCAAAACAAAGTACAAAATAGATGGGACCATAGACAAGTATAAAGCAAGATTGGTAGTAAATGGGTACACACAAAAAGAAGGCATTGACTATGAGGAGACATTTTCTCCCATAGCTAAGATCAAAATGATCAGGATGATCTTTGATCTAGCTGCTTAATTTGGTTGGAAATTCCATTAGATGGATGTAAAAAGTGTATTTCTGAATGGAGATTTACAAGAAGAAGTCTACATGACTCAACCTAAGGGATATGTTGTACTTGGTCAAGAAACAAAGGTATGAAAACTTAAGAAATCTTTGTATGGCCTTAAACAAGCACCCCATGCATGGTACATCAAAATTGATGAGCATCTCGTACATCATGGATTTGTCAGAAATCCATACGATCCCAATCTCTACCTCAAAAAGTAAGGAGGGTAGATTGTGATTGTTGTTGTCTATGTCGATGATCTAGTCATCACTAGTAGTTCAATGAAGATGATCGATGTAACGAAGAAAGATCTTAACCGATTGTTCAACATGACAGATCTTGGGCTAATGCACTACTTGTCTTAGATTGGAAGTATGGAAAAAAGAGAATCACATATTTTTTATCAGTTGAAATATACCAAGACAACGCTCAAGAAATTTAGGATGATGGATTGCACACCTATTGCTACACCTATGGAGAATAGATTGCAGTTATCTTGTTCAGATCCATCTCTTGTGGTAAATGCAACTCTCTATCGACAGTTGATTGGGAGTCTCATTTACCTCACCTACACTAGACTAGATATCAGCTTTGCAGTGAGCTATCTATCCAGTTCATGCAGGAACCCAAAGTTTGTCATTGGAAGGCAACAAGGTGAATCTTGAGATATCTCAAGGGAATAGTGGATCTTGGTCTAGAATACAAGAAGAATGACAACTTCTTCTTGACTGGATATTCAGATTCAGATCATGCAAGAAACATTGATGAAAAAAAATCCACTTTAGGGTTTGTGTTCTTTATGGGATGGACCAATATCACGGAGAAGAAAGAAACAAAAATTTGTTTCTCTCTTTTCTGAAGCTAAGTATTGTGTTGCGGTGAAGTTGTCTACAAAGCGATATGGCTATGTCGCATACTTGAAGGACTTGGAATGCCACAGACAAACTGACCACCTTGTATGTAGACAATGAAGGTGTTCTCAAACTTGTTTGCAATCCAGTTTTTCACGAGAGAAAAAAGCACATCGAAGTACAAGTTCATTTCATACTGAGCATGTCTTGAAACACAATATACAGCTTCAATTTGTTCCCAACGGATGAACAACCTCTCTTCATCCCTTGAGGCAATGCAAAATTAAGGGGGGAATGTTAGGGTAAACATATTTTACCTAGGTTAATTTAGCATAGGTAAGTTAATTATTAAATTGTGGTAAGTTGTTATAAACCATATTTTAATTGTATTTGGGAATAGTATTCCCGTAGCATGTTGTTTGTCATTATTTGAGTTGTTATATGGTTCAAACCATATATTTGTAATTATATGTGCATGGGTATGTTTATTGTTGCATTGTTGCAACATCTCGTTTGTCTGCACATGGTTGTTCAATTCCTATAAGAATTGCAACACATTCATTGTAATGTTGATTTGATTGATTATTAATAAAAGTGTGAGGCTTCTGCATCCCTCTTCTACACTTTCAAAACTCAATAGAGCACAATTATTTACAAGGTCATCAATTCCTAAAGATAAATTAACACATCAATTTGCTACACTAAAACATCGATCAATAACTTTACTTCATTTAAGAATGTTTTTAATTTTCATTGAGCTTAAAGATAATAGAGTCATGACTGAATGATTGTTTATTTATATTTTCAACATAGAGTTAATAATTTATTTCACTCTTTATAGTGTATATTATGTTGTTAATAAGACCCTTTCATTAGATTCAAATGAGGGCTACATCTCATATCACAAGTTTCTCTCCCTTTTATTTTCTTAGTCTATAATTTATAGTTTCATATGTACAAAAGAGTAGTTCATTACAACTTATGTCATAAGGGTGAAACACTATAGTACCAAATAAATAAAATGATTCAATTAAATAACGCATTCAAAAATGTGACCATGTGGAATAATTTTACACTACTCTAATAAAGTACTACTTAATCATAAAACTAGTAGGTTTCTCATAACAATCCCAAGGTTTCCATCCTTTCCATAAAATTTTAGCTCATCTAAATCATTTTCATCTAAAATTATTAAACTAAGTAACAATATTCCCTTAAGCCTTTATATAACTAGTTACTTAAATATTGTAAGGGAATGTCAACCAATCATGCACATATTTATAGTTGGGTTATGCATAATAATCTTGAAATTTCAACCCTAAGATATCGGTGGTTTTGGATTTCAACCAAAATCACCCTCCCGAATTACAAGTTCCTTTACTATTCTTAAGCCAAAAAAACACGAATTCAAAAATGAAAATTACAATTAATAATAGTATGTCTCCTTAGCCCCTGGTCATATGGTATGGTCATATGAGAGCTTAAGCTTGTGATTCCTACTAGTAGGTGCTTAACTTTAGCCCCCTTTTATTTTATTTGTGTGGTGAAGGCAAGAATATTTTATTCTATTTTAGTGGAAATTAAAATAAATAGTAGAGCATAATATTGAAAAACTTGTATCTTTTGATCGGTAACTCGGTTTTGAGTGTCATTTTTACAAAAGTGCATAGTTTTTATGCTCTTTCCATTAGAAATATTTATTTTGAGAATCACACTATAATTATAAAGTGCCAAAAATATGGGGGCTCTTGTTGCATTGTTTAGGGGTCTTGTTACATTGCTTAGTTCTTGCATTTGTTTTGGTGATTTTTGAGGATGGCATCTTTATATACTTCTACATTAGATCATGTTGAGCCATTAACAACACATAATTACCACACATGGAAACCAAACATGGAAATAATAATTAAGCGGAAAGTATTATGGGCCTTAACTTCTTCGAACAACCAGTGTTCACTAGAGAATATGAGAAATTTCAGTACCATTGCAAAAATTCGATGAGTGTATGGGTTTAATAGGAACTTATGTAAGTGATAGTCTTTTATTTCATTTGAAAAGTGTGACTCTCCTTTCAAAATATGGGAGAAATTAGAGGATTTATTTGGTAAGGTGGATCATATGAGAGCCATGCAACTTGAAATTGAGATCACCTCTCTTAATCCTAAAGATTTTCCAACAATTATAGACTATCTTACCAAGTTCAAGTATTTGTTGACACAGTTGAAGGGGAGTGGAAGAGATAAGAAAGATGAAGAGTGTGTTTACTTGATTCTATCCAAGTTGAGAGGACCATTCCAAATTTTTACTTCTACCTTTTTCTCTAGCATGGATGCCTTAGGTGACACCTTCAAAATGCCTAACTTAGAAATATTTTGTGAAAGACTTACTAGGGAAGAATCCAAATTATCTCACCTTGAGTCTTCCACCTCTCAAAAGGCATTAGTTGCATCTAATCCTAAGGGCAAGGGAAAACCAAACAGTAAAACCAAATCCACACCTTCTCCATCTCAAAATGCTCCTAAACCCAAAAAAACAACTCAAAACCCAATGAGTCTTCTAAATCCAAGAATAAGTCTAGCCGTGCATGCTCTTTTGTGGGGGTAGTAATCATGAAGAAAATAGGTGTTATAAGCGAATGCAAGCCTTAGAGGATGCACTCAAGAAACACAAAATTTCTATCTCCACTCCTCCTCATTCTAATCAGCATGGAAAAGCACTTAATGTTGTTGGAAGATCTCAGTCACCACTTGCAGACAATTGGGTTATAGATTCTGGTGCTTCTCATCACATGACTTCTTCTAAGGAGTTTTTTGTTTCTCTAGGTTTGAGTTCTACTTCTAAAATTGAGGTTGGAGATTCTTCCTTTCTTTATGTTGAGGGAAAAGGTGATATACAACTTGATGGTGGTAGTATCCAAGATGCACTATATGTTCCTAACATCACTACAAATTTACTTTATGTATATCAAATTTGTCATTATGGTAAAGGAAAAACAATGACTTTTACACCACATGGAGTAGAAGTACAAACTTTGTTGGAGCCTCATTCACTGGTTGCTCAGGGTATTATTGATCATAGTTCTAGACTATATCACTTTGAGGGTTTTGATGACACTTCTTCTATAGGGTTAGGATTGGTTTCTCATGCAGATTCAGAGAGTAAGCTTTGGCATGAAAGATTTAGACATTTCAATTATAGATATTTGAAGGAGTTGAGCACTCATGGTATGGTAGATGGTCTTCCTAGAGTTTTTTGTCTTGAGGGAGTTTGTCATGGTTATGCATTAGGGAAACAACACAAGATCCTTTTCCTAAGAATTTGTCTAAGAGAGCTTCTTCACCACTTGAGCTTGTGCATAGTGACTTGATGGTTTTTCCTACCCCATATTTCAATGGAGCTAAGTATGAACTTACATTTATTGATAATTTCTCGAGGTGTACTTGGGTTTATTTTCTCAAGTGCCAAAGTTATGTTTTGTCACACTTCAAAGTCTTCAAGGCTTTGGTCAAGAAAAAATCTTCTAGTAGCATAAAGAACCTTCGCAATGATAATGGGGGGGAGTACTTCAGCAATGAGTTTTCTAAATTTTTGGCAACTCAAGGCATTATTCACCAAAGATTCATTCCTCATACTCCACAATAGAATGGATTAGCAGAAAGGAAGAATATAACTTTGAAGGAAATGGTTAACTCGTATGATGCATTCTAGAGATATACCTCTTATCTATTAGGCGAAAGCGGTTAATTGTGCTAACTATATTTAGAATCGCACACCACACAGAGCACTTGAGCATTTGACTCCAGAGGAAGCTTGGTCTAACACTAAGCTAGATGTCTCATTTTTTCAAGTCTTTGGGAGCCATGTTTGGGCCTTTGTGCCAAAGAAGAAAAGGAAAGCTTTGGATAAGAAGAGTAAACCCTTGATCTTTGTAGGGTATTGCAAAGACATGAGAGCTTATCGTCTTTTAGATCCTGATATACATGATGTTCTTTTTCAAACACATTCAGTTTGATGAGCGTTTCACTCCTCATGATTCTTCATCTTCTTCCATTCCTTCTTCTTCTTCATCTCATCTTGAGGATCCTTTCTTTGAGGAGATTGATGAGGAGGTTATAGATGCCATTAAGGATCCTATTCCCACTGAAGTTTTCACTATGCGTAAGTGGGCTCATACTCTGATTTCTAATGCAAAGACATTTCATGAGGATCTTCCACCCACTAGGCATCATCATGCACATTCTATAGGTTACGAAATTTTGTGTCGGGTAGTTTTGAGGATCCACGCCTTTTCAAAGGCTCATGGGATACAGGAGTGGGATGATGCGATGACAACTAAGTATTCTTCTTTGATGAAGAATCATACTTGGGATTTGGTATCTCTTCCTAAAGGAAGAAATATGGTTAGGTGTAAGTGGGTATACCAAACCAAATACGCAGCTAATGGGTCCATTGACAAGTATAAGGCTCATCTTGTTGCAAAGGGTTTTTCACAAGTCGAAGGTATTGATTACTCTGAGACTTTTACACCCGTTGCTAAGATGGATTCTGTACACCTTGTACTTGCTATTTTTGCATCACAGGGGTGGCCTATATACCAGATGGATGTGAAGAGTGCCTTCTTACATGGAGATCTACAAGAGGAAATATACATGGAGCAACTGGCTGGATTTGTTCAGGATTCTTCTCTTATTTGTAGGCTCTGAAGGTCTCTCTACGGTCTCAAACAAGCCCCTTGGGCTTGGTATGAGAATATGGATTATTTTATTCTATCTACTGGTTTTGTTCATTACCACTCTGATCATACAATGTATCTTCAACATGTTGGTGAGGATATTGTGATACTTGTCTTGTATGTTGATGATCTGTTACTTACTGGTAGCTCTTCTTCCCACATTCAAAGTATTCAGAGGGCTCTTTCTACACAGTTTGACATGACAAATCTTGGGTTATTGCATTATTTCTTTGGTTTATAGATTTCTCGAGACAAATTCGAGGATTCATTTGAGTCAACAAAAATACACTCATGATCTTCTTTGGCGATTTGATATGGCTGATTGTAAGCCAAGTCCATCTCCTTTTCAGTCTGGGGTTACTCTTACATCCACATGTACCACACCACTTTTTGATCCTACGTTGTATAGGCAGTTGGTTGGAAGTCTCATGTACTTGACCCATACTCGCCCTGATATTTCATTTACAGTAGGGCTTGTATCTCGGTTTGCACATTCTCCTCATAGTAGTCATTGGCAGGCTGCTAAAAGGATTTTGTGCTATTTACAGGCACTTCCCACTTTGGCCTACACTACACTAGGGGTTCTACTTAGTTGGTTGGGTATACAGATTCAGATTGGGTAGGTTCTATTGATGATAGATGTTCTACTTTTGGCTATCTTTTCTGTCTTGGTTCTTCTCCGATTCTTGGGCATGCAAAAAGTAATAGGCTATTGCACTTTCATCTTCAGAGGTAGAGTACGGGGGTAGTAGTTACTGACAGTCAAAAATTCTTTGGCTTTGCTAGTTATTGACAAAGTTTGGATTCCCACAAGATTCACCGACTATACTTTGGTGTGACAACCAAAGTGCAATTCACATTTCTCGCAACCCAGTTGAGAACCTGCGGACCAAGCATATCGAGATACATATCCACTTCATTTAGCATCACATTCAGGATGGAGTTCTTTTCTTGGAGTACCTTCCGACTCAACAGCAGGTTGTAGACATCTTTACGAAGCCTTTTGCATCACCTCGCTACCTTGAGTTGCATGGAATGCTTGGGGTTTCAAAAGTTGTTCTTGGGGGTGTTCGTGAGAACATCTTCCTTCTTCTTCTTCTTTCTCTTTCCTTATAACAAGATTCTTTCCTTCTTTTGGTTCAAGATTTCTTCATGGATATATTGTACATGAGTACCTCATCAGGCCTAGTTGTTGGGACTCATACTGTGGACATGCCACTTTTATTTTGGCCCCTATCTTCACTTGAGGGGGTGTTAGAGTAGGTATTTACCTTAGCTCATGTTCACCTAGGTACATTATTTACCTTTATTGTATTTATCCTCACCCACTTATGTGTGTGGATATTTATTTTTATTTATTTAGATATTAGGAGATATTATCTAGTTGTTAGGTATAGTTCTTTCCTTGATCTATGGTATTGACTAGTTCTTTCCTAGATCTATGGTATTGACTAGATCCTTGATGTCTATTTCTTTCCTAAATCTATGGACTTGACTAGTTCTTTGATGACTAGTTCTTTCCATGATTTATGGCTTGATCTATGACCTTGACTAGTTCTTAGATTGTTATTCCTTACCTATATAAGCAAGGCCCATTCTCATTGTATTTCATTGAGTTCCATAATACTAGATGATATTGATTCTCATTTGTTTGCAAAGGTTTATGTAAAGTTATTCTGGTGAATTACTTTCATCTTATTGATCATGATGTTTGATTAACATCTCTGTTCTTGGCTTGCACGATCTGGTTATCGTTCCTTTTATACCTTCCCTATGGGTTGGACTTAATGTGGACTTATATAGCCATGACATCCTATATAAGCAAGTCAAATACACTCATTTAATCACCTGAAAATACTCAACACTTTCAAGATATACTCTAGAAATATCATTCAAAAGGCATACAAATCTCTACTAAGTTTCCCTAAAGAAGCAATAGACTTAAGGAGCAACCCCGTATAGTTGTATAACACTCCAAACCAAGTTAAGGAATCAATATTCCAAAGCTAAGATCCCTCAATACCAAGTCAAGAACATAAAAAGCCAAGTCATTACAAGTATTATCCATTGATTAGGTTATCAAATATAATTGTATTCATATAATATTATATTTATAGGTGGAGAAATGCATGTTTTGAGGTATCTTTAGAGTAGTGCCAATGTAGGAGGTGCACACATTGCACTTCAACCTAAACACTAATTTTTTAGGGATTTTTATCCTAAGTTAAAATTTTGGGTCAAGTCACTTAGTTACACCGGGTTTCAATTTTTATAGTGAGACATATATATTATATTTGTTAGGAATAAATTGATTCATCATTAATATAAATGTAACGTAATTTTTAATGTTATAAAATAAATTTACGTAGGTTTTATTATTCTTGTTAGTTGTTTGACTATGTTAGTATAATAATAGATCAATTAGGTATCATGGTTATTGTTTTCTCTATTTTTATAGGATTGTTATGGGCATATGTGTTTGTATAAATATCTCTTTGTAATGTTTTTCTATAAGTTTAATAAAATCATTGTTTATTCTCACTTTCATTTGGTATCGAGAGAAATAGAACTTTGAACCGATGAGGGAGGAAAAGAAGAGAAGAAGTTTTTAGATTGAGATAAATAAGAGGGGTATCCTCGTGACATGATTTATATAAAAAATTATTACATTTAGCATTGTTGGAATTCATCCCTTCATTACATTTGTAGATATTGATTCTATATTGAGATTTATTGATATAAGTTACATCAAGAAATAGTTTCATTAGAAACCTAACTCACTACCTCAACTCGATCAATTGATTGATCTCTTCCCAACAAACTCTTAGGTGAGTTATATTTATTTTGTCTAACTGAATATTAGAGAGCTCTCAATACTCATGAGCTTCTTATTACATAGGAAAGTTGTGTTTTGGAAACTCACCCTTGAGAAAAAAATTCGAGTGAGCGTCAAAATTAGTCTACAACTTCTAGTCACCTAGATAGTATGACTCAACATTTACTCCCAATACGACCTCAAATGCATTGTACATTGATTGGCTTCAATTCACTTGGATAAGTGCAATCTAAATTTGTAGAGCTCAAATTGGATCTACCGACCTTACATCCCTTTTGGGGACTTGGTGAATATTGGAATCTTGATGAGTTCTAAATGTATCAATAGTGAGTCACATACTTGGTACAACATCAATGGAGAATTCCCAAACATAATCCATGTAATACCTTAATCAAATTATTGATAACTTGATCCAATTGACTCCCTTCTCCCCTCATACTAGATCAAAGCACATGGTATTCAATCTCAATCTAGATCCCCTACGGATATCTTAAATTAAGGTGGAAATGATGCTCTAAACAAACATTTGGTGAATCAAACCATAATACAAGCTCTCTACACTAAGCCACTCATGATTGCCATGAATTCAACTCAAGTAATATTTGAGTCCTAGTTTAAAAAGAGAGTAAAGTTTATAATCTAAAAAATTATATTTTCACATCTATTTACTAGTTTGCTTATTTACCTAAGTTGTTAGCATATTTTGGTTAATACATAGGTTTTGGAGTGGAAGTATTGGGGTCAAACCCTCCAACACTCCTCCTTCCCTATGTGGTTTTGGTTCAAAATTACATTTGAATGATTTACAAAAATGAGGGTATTTTTTCAAAAGAGGTCAAAGAGTCCAATCATAATTTCTTTCTTCCAAAATTCATGGGGGTTTTTTTGGAAAAAAATTATTTATTATTATTTTTTTCTAGGGTGGGTGATTTTTACCGGGACTTAAAATTGTATTATAAATTGTAAAATTCTTGAAAATTGTAAATTATTCCTTGTAAACTATACTACATAAACTCGTGGGTTTTAAAAATTAATAATAACATTCAGTTTTAGCGTGCCTCTAGATCATGTTTACGAGTAAATTCATCACTTTGATTCACCGCATCCATCACCCGATAGACTTATAACAATGACATCAAGGAATCATCACTATCAATCTTCGAGGATAAATATGGTCATAGTTAATCACTAAAACCTCCCTCCACTTTTCATTTTCCATGATCATTTAGCGTAAATATTGACATGTGGTTTTGGCCACCAAAAATATGGCATTGATTTGATGAATCCCTTTCATGTGTTATATTGGAACCACATATCACTCTGCTCTCAAGTACAATAACGTATCTATCATGAACTAAAAAGTATATTGTCAAAATGAGATTGTTTGACATACTAATGGGTATATTGAAAACGTGTGTATATTGAGATGTTTGGTATATCAAACCGATGATATATAGAAAGGGAAACATGTTTGGAGTATTAAGGAACACATCCATCTCCCACATTTTACAAAAAAATTTGTAAGTTTTGAAATTATTTCTACTAGATTCATAGCTCTTAAGAGGATATAATTATGCTACATGGAAAACAAATATTTTAACTCAACTTGAATTTCAAGACATATGGAATGTAGTTGATGATTCCTAGATTTGACTTAAAAATGATGTTTTTACACAATGATAGTTTGAAAAATCCAATTATAAGGTAAAATTGATTGTTATGTTTGAATTTTTAGATCAAGTACAACCCAACATTTGTGACGTTATAGTAACCAAGGAGGCGTGGCATAAACTCAACAAAGTGTATTAGGACAAAAACAAGAATACAATTCTCCACCTCCAAACTCAATTACATAGTCTCAAATTGAAAAGGGTGAACAAATTGAAGACTTTTAATGCATGTTGCTAATTTGAGGGCACCACTCCAAGCATAAGAAGAGGAAGTGACAATTGACTCTCTTGTACCACTTGTCTTGAGAGCACTTCCCCCTTCAATAGGATCTTTGTGACCACTTTTAACTTCATGGGAAAAACATCGACATTTTAAAATTTTGTGAACGTGTTACAACATAAAGAATCCATACACACATCAAAAGAAGCGGAACATGCTCTCGCTTCACATCAAAATGGAAAATAACCACAAAGTCTTCAAAATAAGCCCTTAAATAGATTAATCAATAAAACCAAAAAGGACCAAACAACAAAAATAATGTCTCATTTGTGGTAAAAAGGGGCATGATTTGAAAGATTGCTGGTATAATGCATTCCAATAGGGACCATCCACCGGAAAGAAGCCCAATGACCAACTGTTGTCACAAGGATAACATAAAAAATATTAAGGATAAAAAGGGAACCAAAATAAAAATAAACTATAGGAATAAGGAAACATTATCGATGTTGAAGACAAACCCTCTAATGATGAATTCATTTATGGTGCCTAATCACATGAGGAATTAACTTCACATAATTATATCTTGTATGTTGACTCGGGTGGAGCCTAACACATGATTGGAAGAAAAGATTGGTTCTTCATTTTGAAAAACACACCCAACAAAAAGCTTGTTTCATTGGGTGATGATAGCTCTTATAATTGATAAGGAATTGGAAAAATATAGTTACCTCTTGGAACACATGATTGTAAAATCACATATGTCATATATGTGTCGAGACTCACCAAGAATTTTCTTACTATCACAACTACTAGAGCATAACCTAAAAGTTGATTTGGCCAAAAAATGTGGTAAAAGCCAAGAGCTCAAAAATTGTTAAATGATTATGTGACATTGAGAGAATGTTCAAACTTTATTTTGTTCCAAAGAACAATTAGGAACTTCTTGCAAAGGATTTGAAATCAACAAAAATTTGGCACCGTAATTTGGAATGTGAGTTTTGAATACCTGGTTGCACTTAACTACTACAATATGGTGATAAGATTACCCCAATGAATAAAATATAGATAAATTCCTTAGTTTTCTAGTATGAAAACAACATCGAACACCATTTGGTAAAAGTACCTTTTGATCTTCTAGAAAGTTATATTTGGTGCACACCGATCTTTGCATATAGATGAGACCTAGTCATGTTAGGTTTCAGTACTTTATGCTCTTTGTTGATGATTACTCATAAAAATGTGGGTCTACTACCTCAAAACCAAAGACCAAACCTGTCAAATTTTTTTAAGTAGCTTAAAGTATATGTGGAAATTAAAATTAGTCATAAAATAAAAAATATATTCACTTAGATTAAGGGGGAATACACCATAAATGAACTTATAACATATTTTTGTAGAACATGGTATTCGATGTCAGCTAAATCCACCTCACACAAAACAACATAATGGTTTTGTAGAAAGGAGGAATTTCAATATCATGGAAATGGGTCATTGTATGACTGACGATTTTGATTTTTAATAAAAATATTGGGTAGAAGCAATAAAAACAATAGTTTATTAGCTAAAAAAATTCCCACCGCATCTCTTGATAGAGTTACCCCACAAGAAAATAAGAAAACAAAACTAGATATGAAATCTGAAAATACATATTTTAGGGTAAAGTGACGATACACCGGGTTATATACTAGTGGATCCAAAAACTAGGAAAATATATATTAGCGGGGATGTTGAGTTTCATGAGGAGAAGAGTGATTCATATCCAACTTCTATAAGCTTTCTTGATGAAAAATTATGTCATGTTGTAAAAATGAAGGCGATCAAATCTCTAATGATAATATTGATGATGAGAATGATGGTAATGATCCAAAATTTCCACCACCCACATGAATAGTTCAATGTATGCCAAAATGGTATAGTAATGTGATTAAGATGATAAGTTGGATGGATTCCTAAACACATTTACCATTGGATCATGGACTCATAATATGGATTGAGAAGAGGTAACTTTGACCTTAATGAGTACAATTATTGAATTTTTATCCCTTTAAACTTTAGGGAGCTCTAGATTCAAAACCTTAGAAAGATACCATATATGCATAATATTAGTCATTGATGAAAAATAACACATGGTCATTTTTGTAGATCTTCCCCTAGGGAATAAGAAAACTGGATGGAGATGGATCTTCAAGATGAAGTAAAAATTAGATGGAAGTATTGAAAAGCACAAGGTGAGGCTTGTAGCAAAACAATGTATTCTTAGAAAGAAGGCATTGACAATGAGGAGAATTTTTATTCCATGAATAAGATCAAAACTATGAAGATGATTTTTCTCCGGTTGCTCGGTTTGTTGGAAAGTCCAAAAATGGATGTAAAATTTCCTTCCTTAGTGGATATTTACATGAAGAAGTCTACATGACTCAACTAGAATGTTTTATCATACCTAGAAAAGAAGAAAAGGTATGTATACTCAAGCAAGTCACCGTATGGTCTCAAACAAGATCCCCACGCATGATATATAAAGATTTATGAGTATCTTGTTCATCATAGATTCTATATGAATACTTATGATCCCAATACATACCTAAAAAAACTAAGGGGAGACTATAATTATTTTTATCTATATCAATGATCTAGCCATCATTGGTAGTTCATTGACGATGATCAATGTAATGAAGAAATATCTTATTTGATCATTTGACATGATAAACCTCAAGTATTACACTATTATCTTGGTTTGGAAATATCAAAAATAGAACTTAATTTTTTTATGTCCCAAATAAAATATCCCAAGAAATTTCTCGAGATATTTTGGATGATGGACCATAAGCCCATTACTACACCAGGTTGAGGTAAAGCTCCGGTTGTCTCACGATGATCCATCAACACAAGTAAATGTCACTCTCTATCGAAATTTGATTGGGAGTCTCATTTACTTGACCTATATTAGGTAAAATATCAATTATGTTGTTATCTACCTCTCATGGTTCATGTAAGAATGATATATGTGTCAACTGGAAAGTAGAAAATAATATGTTGAGATGCATAAGAGGAACAATGGATTTCACCTAGAATAAAAAAATTAATAATAAGTTATTGATAGAATATATAGACTCGAGATCATGTAAAAATATTAATGATAGGAAATCCACTTTTTGCATGTGTTCTCTTTGATATCTAGTCAAATATCATGGGGAGAAAGAAAATAAATGTTGTTTCTCAATCTTCCACTTTGAAGCAAAATATTACACTAGTAAGGAGCTATCTCGCAAAGCCATATGGCTATGTCACATAATTGAAGGAATAGGAATACCATAAAACAACCAACCATCCTATATGTTGATATTGAATGTGTTATCATTATTTTTTTGAGATCAAGTGTTTCATAAATGAATTAAGCACATTGAGGCACAAGTATGTTTCATACATTAACATGTTCTATAACAAAACATCCATATCTAATTTTTCCTAACAAAAGAACAACATACAAATGTCTTCACAAATTCACTTACATGGGATAAATTTTAGATATTTAGATAATCTCGCTACTATTCAATGGAGATAGTGATGAATTAAGGGGGAATCTTAGGAATAGATTAATTCATCATTAAAATAAATATAACGTAAATTTGTTCTCATATAAAATAATTTTACTTAGGTTTAATTATTCTTGTAAGCTATTTGGCTAATTTAGTCTAGTCATGGATCCATTAATTACTATGGTCATCACTCACCCTATTTTATATGCCTTATTATTACGAGCATATGTGTTTTTTTGAATATATTTCTATAATGGTTTTATTTAAGCTAAATGAAATATTTTTATTCCAAATTTCAATATCATTCATTCATATAGGTATCGGAGGTTACAAAGCATCATTAGTTAGGATTTATAAGTAATGTATAATTAACAAATTATAGATTCACAAATAATTGCCAAAGATTATAGATTATGATGTATAATTGAATTAACCATAGATTTAACTGATTATATATTGAGAAGATTACAGAATGTAATAACATGAGTTGAAAGAAAATAACACTCAAATAAAAGAGAAACAAAACACCGCTTTATAGTGGGGAAACCCGAAGGAAAAAAACCCCACTAAAATAAAGCACTTCCTGTTATTAAGAATTTTACATAAGCTTTTACCCAACACTTCCACTTCACTCCTCGGTCTCACAGAGATAATTAGAGAACTATTTTTCTTTTAGTTGTGCAATAAAATAATCTTGATGATGTTTTCAATCTGACATCTCTTGATATAAATTTGATACAAATATATACATTGCTCATAGCCAATCCCAAGAGGGATCACCCTATTAATATAGGGTGGGTGAATCGATTCTTGAACTTCACTCTTAAATGTGGAAGACCAACATAATAAAGTCTAATAAATATAATTTAAAATAATATGGGGTGTGGGTGGTATCCCCACTTGAAATTATTACCCCAACACCCCCGCCCCCTTAATTTTAAGTGGGGAAGAACACAAAACAAGACATGCCACATTTACCTTTTTTTTACAAAAGGATTCACAGATCCATGAATCAACAACAATAATTCAAAGCTAGCATGAAAACAAGGGAAATCATATTGATCTTCCCATACAAAAATTATTAAGAGAATTTCTTTATATGTGAAAAATTATATTAGATTATAGATCCTTTTATAAAACAAGGCATTCCCATAACTAATGCTTCACTAGGATTTACAAGTAACTTCACATAGAGTGAAAATTTACTTATCACAAAATAGAGGAAGTATTGAAAGTTTGCAATAGTCATTAAGAGGTGGCATTGTCTGAAAAATCCCCTCAAAGGAAACTTTGATAGGCCCAACTAGGCACGAAAATAGCATAACTTTATAGAACAAAATGACTTTTTGAAAAAATCTGCAACTTGATCTTTAGTCAAACAGAACTTGAGATCAATATCACCATTCGAATTTTCTCTTGAATAAAGTGCATATGAACTTCAATATGCTTTTTCCTTTGATGTTAAAATGGATTGTTTGTAAGAGAAATGCAACTCTGGCTGTCACATAGAAGATTAGGGCTTCCTTTGATACCCATATGCAGTTCACCCAACAATATTTTCAGCCACATAACTTCCTTTATAGCTTCTATAACAATTCTATATTCTAATTCAGGTAGAAGAGATAGACAATGTTGGTTTCTTCTTGTTGCTCCAAGTGATGACACCTGCACCCAACTTGAAAACATATCCATAAGTAGACTTTCTATCTACAACATCACCAACATGATCAGAATCACAATAGCCAAATAATTGTGCATCATTCAAGAAGAATAAAATAGACCATAATTAATTGTTCCTTTAACATATTTCAAATTATTTTTTCCATTTTCCAATGATCCTCATAAATATCCTGCATAAATATTGAAACAACTCCTACTGCATAAGAAATATCATGTCTAGTAATAGTCAAATAAATTAGACTACCAACTAGCTGTCTATACAAAGTAGGATCAAATTTAGCACAAGTCAAGTTTAGGATCTATCTTAACACCAAATTCAATAGGAATGAAAACATGTTTACAGTAAATCATGTTATATCTTCTAATCAAATTCACAACACACTGAGATTGAGATACAACAATAGACTTATGATGTTGAAATATAACTATACCAAGAAAATGATTTAATAAACCTAAATCAATCATTTCAAAACGTTGCTTTAACCTTTCTTTGATTCTAACAAATAAATTTCTATCATTGCTAGTAATCAAAAGATCATCAACATAAAGAAAAATAATTATATTATGTTTTTAAAACTTAACAAATAAATCATTATTAGAACAACAATTAGAGAAGCCAATATCTTGAAATAAACTGTTATTTTTAGCATACCAAGATCTAGAAGCTTGTTTAAGGCCATATAAATACTTTTTCAGCTTACATACATATAACTCCTTACTTGGTTCTTCAAAACCTTTAGGCCGAATCATATATTTTTCTTCTTTTAAGTAACCATTTAAAAAGCATTTTTAACATCCATTTGGTGAATCTCCCAACCATATTGGGCAGCTAATGTAAGAAGAACTCTTACACTACTCATATTAGCAACAAGAGAAAAAGTCTCAACATAGTCAATACCAGGTTTCTGAGTGAAACCACGAGATACAAGCCTTTCTTTGAATTTTTTGATTTCTCCTATAAAGCTATACTTGATCTTATACAACCACCTATATCCTACAATTTTTCTCTTAGGAGGAGGGACTAGTTCCCAAGTATTATTTTTACTCAAAGCATTATATTCATCTTTCATATCTTGAATCCATCTATCATCTTGATGGGCTTCTTCGAAATATTGTGGTTCACCTCATAGAGGGTCATCAAGGCACGATAAGAATGCTGACTACGAGTTAGCTTTCTAAGATTAACAAGATGAGAATCCTTAACAATTTTTGAGCCCATTTAGGAATCTTGGGATGCAACATATTTTGAGATGAATCCCTCTCAATATCCATCATATCTATATCAGGATAATCAACCTCTTGAACTTTTGTTTCCATAATGTTAGGAGAAGGATTATCAGGCTCTATCTCAGGAGAAATAGAGGAGGGTTCATGAGAAGCATCACAAAATGTATTTTCTAAGACTTGAACATTTATGTTTTCAACAATGTCATGCTTGAAAGGGTCATAGAATCTTAAAAATTTAGTTTGACAACCATAGCCAACAAAAATACAAGAATAAGAGGTTGGGTCAAGCTTCTTCCTTTTAAATTTTGGAATGAAGATAGAAGCAGGACTACCAAATATTCTTAAGTGAGAGATATCTAGTTTTTCTTTGTCCATACTTCATGAGGAGTATTTTGATGAAGAGGTTTTTAGGAACTCTATTAAGGATATAGACAACGTGTTCATATCTTCTACCCATAAAAATTAGGCACATTAGATGCATGAATCATAGTCCTAGCCATTTCTAAAATAGTCCTATTTTTCCTTTCTGATAATGCCATTTTTCTGTGGAGAATAGGGAGTAGTTAACTCTCTCTAAATCCCACATGACACACATAACTCATCAAAAAAATTTCTAACATACTCACCTCCATTATCAGCTTCTAATGCTTTTTATCTTCGGGTTAGAAACATTTTCAAAAAGGCTTTAAATTCTTGAAATTTAGATAAGACATTAGAGTTTTTCTTAGTAAAATAAGACTAGGTCATTCTAAAGAAATAATTAATGAAGAAAACATCATACAAAGCACCACTGAGAGAAGGAACTTCAAGTGGACCTCTCACATCACTGTGAATCAACTCTAATAATTGAGAAGAATTTGGATCATGATGTTTGTGAAATGGTTCAACATGTTGCTTACCACGTAAGCAACTTTCACATGTTTCATGATCAGATTTCATCTTAGGGAGACCAATTACAAGATTTAGGAAAGAAATTTCATACAAACTTATGAAATTTACATGACCTAATCTTTCATGCCAAAGCTCAAGATATCATTCCTAGAGAGGAAGGAAAACAATATTCGACACAAATCCATCAACATTACTGAGTTTATCTTTTACATACCATTTATCTTGTAGTAAAAAAACTTTAAAATTTTCTTTAGGTAGCTGAGAGAAAGATAAAATATATTTTTTCAATTGAGGAACATACAAGACATTCCTAATTATTTCATTTGTCAATTTAACATTTCCACAACTTATAAATCTAATGATGGAATTATCTCCTAGGTATATATTTTCCTCTCATTTAACAATATTTGAGAGGATATCAAAAATATAGGTCATGTGATTAGAGGAACCACTATCTAGGATTCATTCATTGTCATTTGAAGCTAAGAGGGCGTATACAAAGTAATAGACTACTCAATAACATTTGCAAGATTTTTCTTCTGATTTTTCTTTTGACTATTAGGCTTGCTATTTCTAGCATTCTTAACTGATTTGTTAGTTTTCACATGACAATAAAATCTTTATGCCCAAATTTTCCACACTTGTTACATGTGCCATTAAATTTGACTTTAAAGTTTTGTCAGTTTTTAACAATTAGACTTAGGATTGGATTTAAATCTTGATCTGATATTAGACTTTTGATTAGGATTACTATTATTCCTATTTTGAGAAGACTTATGATTATGAGAGAACAATGCTTGAGAAGTAGTCTCTTTTGAATCAAAATTATCCATTACACGCTCTTCTTGAATTAACAAAGAAGATAGAGTGTCTAAATCAGGAAGATCATTCTCATTCTGATATTTAGAATTAAGAATAGAGATATAATTTTTAATTTTTCATGAATATTTATTTGAATAATGAAATACAAAATCTTATCTTGAAATAATTCACAATTACATCCATCCAACTGAGCTTTAATGCTCTTAATTTTAGCTAAATAATTAACTATTTGTTCATCCCCTTTCATAGGAGATGTAAACAACTCTAAAATTAGCTTAATTATTTTTGACCCACGATTTCCTTCATGTATAGTATTTAATTGCTTCCAAACATCTACATGCAAGTCCATATGACCTATATACATTAGAAATTCATCTCTTATGTTTCTGCAATAGGATGGACATGGCTTCTTGAGATCTTTAAGAGAAGGAGCTAAGATTTTTAGGAGTTTCTTGTCTTCTAGTGGTTCATTTTTACACACCAGTTACAAGATCCCATAGCTTCCTTGCCATAAAATAGGCTTTTAGTTTTAACCTTACTATCTAGATACTATAGTTATTTCCATTTAATAACTGAGACTTATCCAATGAAAAACTAGCATAACGAGTGATTTTTAATTCTCGGCAGTGATGTAGACAAATACGGTAAAAAACAAATGAAGGAAGCCAAACAGAGGAAAAAAACAAGATATAGATCTTTTCATTAGTTATACGAATGCAAACAACTCAAGATTAATAAAAAGTAACTTGCTTTGATCGAGTTTATGAATGAGCTGATAGAGCTTGACGAAGACAAGATACAATCCTTTTAATAAATAAATAAATAAATTAATTAATATATTTTAAAAAATTAGCAGATCCTTTGCGTACGTGAGCCATTAAAAATACTGAAAAGGCAATACTAAACTTCCACAATACTAAAAAGGCACACCCTTACAAAGTGTAGGAATACTATGGATTCCTCAAATCTTCCTATTCAAGATGGACATATTTATGAGAACATCATAAATAATAAAAACAAGTTTTGAATTCTAACCTTGATCCTCTTCTAGATCATGATAGCCTTGTTCCTCTCATGAGATCTAATGAAATCAATTATGATGAGCTTAATGATGTTGATCATGACCAAGTTAAAATATTATATAATTTTCATCAAGACCTTTACCAACATCCATATAACCTTGATAAGATTCTTCATTTTATTCTTTCCTCTATAGTTTCTCATGATGGTAAATCCCAATAATATAATGAAGAATATTCTTTCCATGTACTAAATCATAAATTTACTATTGTTACATCTACAATACCAATATATATGAGGGAATCCAATTTCCCCTTCAAAATGATACAATTTCTATCCCCACTAATACCATTAATCCTACATCTCTTCTACACACTAATGGGCCCTTGCACTCTTCCTCTATTGCATGTTCCTCAAATATCTCATTCAAGATTTATAAACTAAGGTGTTGCAATTAGAGAGAGGTGTTTCTAAACATTTTAATGCAATGAAATATAATTAATTACTACATAATCCACTTTCCTTGAGTTGGTATCTTATCCTGTTCCCATAAGTTTTTCTCTCCTAAGATTCCTATCTATGAGGTTAAAGGGGATACCAAGAAACACCTTCATTCTAGTCATGTTTCTTGTTTAGATTATGGTTACAATGAAAAAATCTCATAAATATTTTTCCTAGAAGTAATAAGGATTATGTTTTGCAATAGTTCTATAATCTACCCATTCATTATATAAGGGATTTCAATCTATTAGCCAATTAATTTCTTCCAAAATTTTCCTTTAACATGGTGATAAGGTTTCCTATTCTCAAATGGATAAAATGCAACAAGGATCTAATAAGTCGATTATTGATTATATCTTACAAGACAACATAATGCTTAAAAAAGAGAAACATCCTTACAGACAATGAGCTTCAAGATTCATTTACTTAAAGTATCATATCTCCACCGTAATAATCGGTTGTGTTTTACAAATTTTGAATTTTTTAATAACTATATTTTACTTTTAAAGAAAGAGAGATCATGCTCCTAACATTGAATTAGCTTAAGTAAAATTCTACCCAACCAACAAAATGCGTCTACATTTAAATTCTAAAGTAAATATAATTACAAAGGAAAAACCAATGATAAAAAGGTAAAGCTAAAGCAACTGTTAATTCCTTATCTCAACCTACAAAGCTTCAAATACAGGCTTATATTAAAAGCAAATCCACATAGTTTACTTCCTCTCCATATTTGATCTTACAAAAGTTTCTTGAGTGTAACCTTGTATCTCTCCCTCCACTTGTTGAGGTTGATACAAGAAATAATTTGGATAAATATTTTAACTCTAATGCATGTTGTGTCTACCATAGATGTATTAGGAACTCCACTAAAAATTTAGTCAAGCCTCAACATGTTATACAAGACATGATTAATATCAAATGATATTGAATTTGTATATACTCGTAGAAACCTAAGCCTCAAGTCAATGAAAATCCTAAGCTCAAGATATTCAATGAATAATTTCCCAAAGAATCACACTTCTAAATCTATTATAAATTCATATATGCATCATGTATATAAGGTTCATCCTCCTCAAAATACATATGATTACCCACTTGATTATCTCATTGGTACAATTACTTATTCTTTGTCTTTGAGGCCTATATGGCATACTTTATGATGATGTTATTTATAATGCACTTTATATTAAAGCTTTTGTCAATCAATAACATATCCAAAACATCTTGGTTGATAATGGTTCTAGGCACCACACGTGCACTCTCATATTACTTACTTACTTTGGGCCGAATAAAAAAATCCAATTCAATGCACAATATCCTTAAAAATATATTTGACACATTGTTCTCCCTCTTACAATGGGATCTAATATTATGACTATAGATTTCTTGGTTATTGATACTCTTGGAACATGTTGCATGTTAATAGTATGTCTTTGGATTCATAATCTTAGGGATATTCCTTCTATTTTGAATCAATGCATTAATTAGACCCATTGAAATTGATTTGTTACAATTAAGGGTATCCCTTATGAGGATCCTTTACTTATTATTCTCCTAAGAGAGAAATGGTTTGTACAACCATTCATATTAATCCTACTCATGTTATATCTGCAAACTCTATCTCTCAAAGGCATTCTTGTAGTTCTCCTACTATAGGAAATTAATTTTCTAAGCATGTCCCACAACCTCCGCTTGAAGTGTTACATCATACTCCTATTACACACAATGTAAATTTGAGGCCCACACAACTGATGATTGTGGTTTTATCTCATCACCCTCTTGATAAAGGGTAATCCTATTTTGAAAATATTTCTAAAGAACACAAAACATTCAAATATTTTAGTAATCTAAAACTATCCAAATGTGTCAAAATACAAAATTAGGACTTGAATATGGTTTGATATACTAGCCTCTACTTTACACATGTTATTTGTCACATGGTTTGATACATAACATATTATGATTTTTATACACTTTCATTTCATGAAGTATATACCCATTATTTAGGATACATAGAATTGTACATAATTATTTATTCTATATTTTTCATCTTACTTAGTGGCATTTCTATTATGGGGATATCTTTTACAATACAAGGTGTTATTATTTCATTTATTACACATTGATATTTCCCATCCTAATTATTATTATATTTTTTAATATTTAAACACTTTTGACTAGAGCTATGAACCAGGGTATTGAATGGGATCCCACCTGTTACATCCAAGACTAACCAAACTACAACCCAAAATCACAAAAATGAAGATCGCAACAAGGCGGAAGCCGAACGTTACGAAACAAAAGATGAATCAAACAACCACCTGAGCTACTACATTTTCTCCTGCTTGTTCCCTTGACCCCATCCACTATCTCCCACCCACCGTCGCTCTTTCCTTTGCCACTTGGAGTAAAATATTATAAGAATCTCACCTTGCTCCAGAATCTCTCCACCACCTCCATCTCGAGAACAATAGGCACCGATAGACCTGGGAGATACAACCTCTTGATACAACTTCCACTTGCCATACCATCCGCACATGCACTATGCAAATTCTTTGCAAATATCATGAGAGATGAGTTTTTGGAAGACAAGGCTGCAATCACCCACTTAGCTTAATCCAGTGAAATCTCGTCCATACCCATGGCTTGCACAGGAGGCACCAGATTAATAGCTTCAAGTGCTTCTTCTATCCCGACTCGATGCTAGGATTTGAAGAAATATTCTGCTATAACCCTCACCTCTTCTTTCTTCCCCCTCACATGTAAGAGCCAAGATACAAACCACGAGGCTACCTCAGAGTTAACCCTAGCTCTTACAGAGGCAAATATATATTGTTCCCCTAAAATATTTTCAACGCTTTATATATCACCTCGACTCCACTTTGAATATAATTCACACCTAGGACCTGGTAATGCCTCTAAAAAAGGCCATTTCATGCTTCACCCCATGTAGGAACAAGCATGGAAGGGGTGGAATCTCCATGGGACTCAGCAAAACCTTGCAAACTGCTCTCTCACCCACCACACAACAAAAGGTAGAAATGAACGCTAACACTCTTCCTTTTTTAAAAAAATTACCTCTGCCAATGTCCTTATCAATTAAGTGCTGAAGGCCTTCCTATGAACTAGCACGATCCAAAATAATGAAGCCATCAATTGCAATTACTCCTTGATTTTCCAAGAAGCCGGCATCGCAATTTTCCTCCCGAAAAACATGCTCAATCCTCTAAGTCAAAATATTACTTAACCAAAATAAGATATTATGAATTTGGAAATCTCGATTCCATGATAGTGCACTACCACACTTGATATTAGTTATAATAACTAGGATTCCCCCTCTATCACCAAAGCATCACAACCAAAATGAACCGCAAGTTTGACACCCTCTAACAAGACTGGCTTCGACTTCATTACATGTTCCATTCTTTAAAGAAAATGAACTCCGCAATCACCAAATTACCATCCTCATCTCTAATTATACACACCACTACCAATGTGCTGGGATATAATTATTATTATATTATACATGGTAATATATGCTATTTGTTTTGAATTTTAGGACCAACACATGAAATTTACAAGACTAGTATATCTTGTTCCATGTGCATATTGGCTATTGTATATGTTTTATTACTACACATATGGACATTAGTTTTCTTGTCTTGTGTGTACGTCCTTTTTCCTCCTCTATGTGTGTGTGATACTTAAGTGTCCCTTGTTTATGGCCTCAATTACATTTTCTTATGTGGCCATGCAGCTCTTGTTTGTATATGTGGAACTATTATGTCTAATGTATGAGAATATTGTATTTTTCTATTATATTATATGTGACATTGACTATTACAATTGTATGCTTATGTGTTTCCATGATTGTATACATGTATGATTGTTGTTTATGATATCTCTTTGTGTCATGGTTTCTACCATGTGCTCTCTTGCATGGCTAGGTTATCTATGGTGGTAACATATAATTATCTTTTATGTGATCCAATGATAATTATATGCTATATCTAACATGAACACAATTTAATTCTTTTGAGATGAGAGATCTTTAGGATATCTCACTCACATCAAAATAAGGGGCTTTTAGAGGGGTTATTTCTAAAATATCAATGTAATTCAGGCACCCATGCATATTACAAATTATATAATACAATGGAATAAAATATGGGGAAACATGAACATGAATACATAAAAACATTCACAAAGCTTCATCCCGTAGAAAAACCATCCAACAAAGGGAAATTTTGACATACATTACTATTCTAATGGATAATACTATCATGTGAATATTTTGGACATTCAATTCCAAATTTAATAGGAAATGTTTTTTTACAAGTCTTTGGTATAGATTCATAGACAAATACATAGTTCAAAGTAGGGCTCACTATATTTTGTAGGTATAAAATGTGGGTGGGGGAAGCGAGTGTACTTCATTCCCTTGAATGTTTTTACATTTGGAACCTAAGAACTTTTTCAATGCACAAGGTGGGGGCATGAGCTTACTTCATTCCATTCCGACTTTACACATTTGGAACATTGACACCCATACAATGTATATTTAGGGGGCATGTGACTTCATTCTCTTCGGATTTAAATAGGTATTCACATTCAAGATTTAGATTATCTACAATAATGTGCTTCCATGTTAAACACCCTATCACACCCTTCATGTCACTCTCTTTTGAATAATTGTGGTCCGATAAATTCCATGTGACACCCTTCTCACTCTCTTTTGAAGTAAATTGGGAAAAATAGATGACCACAATTATTCTATCATCTAGTGCAATGGGACACCCAATCCTCGTTCTTAATTCTAACTAATACAAATTGGGTAGTGATCATCCCTAATCCTTTAGTGGAACAATTCCAATCCCTCTCTCAAAGTTCTTAAAATAAGAAGCTCCTTATACAAGGAAAACATGTGTCTTCATGGACCAAACATTGATTTTTCATCATATCCTTTCGGGTTCTTATGGAAGCTCAACTCAATATTGCTCCTTCTTACACTAAGAGGGTGAGTTGGATAAAAATTAAAAAATTAGGCATTTTGATCTCTTAAAAATTGTTTTAATAGATTTTTTGAGTGTTTTCCATTCAAAATAATATATTATATTCCTAGGAAACTTACATTTTCCACTCTATGTGCATAAGTCACTTTTTTCTATTTCCCCTTTGGGGTGATGACATTAACAAGTTTAAATGGAATGTTTTGTTTGGTGCATCATTTTAGGAGGATCCATGCATTTGTTTTGCATTTCCCTTCTCAAATTTGTGGCCCCTCTTATTGACTGAGTTTTGTTGATCAAAAGTAAGAAGGAATACATCTCCCACATTGTTTTCCCCCTTTGGCTCTTCCTTCAAGGCATGGGTGGTTTTTGGCCCCTCTAATGAATTTGGGATGGGTTTTGGGATGCATGTGCATGCTAAAAGTGCACCCTCATCTGATTGGGACAAATATTTGAAGTGCTCCATGCATTTCCATTATGTTTTAAAATTATGCATTGCCCCTCCAAATCTCCATCCCCCACTTAAATAATTTTCAAACTTTTTTTTCCATCCTAAATGACACAATGAAGAAATAGAAAAATTAATGGAAAAATATAACATGGAGAGTCATTTATTTCTTTTAAAACTCCATTAAAACTCTATAGTTTCTTTTCAAGAACTCATTTTTCTCACCCCCATTGATTCCATGGAGGAAAAATAATGAAACTTTTCCAAAATGTTCAATTTGAAAACACCTTTAAGAAGAGCTAAACCTTGTGGTGAATGATAAGATGGTTTATTTTTAATGCGGGAAAGTATTTTCTAGCCATGTAAACCATTTTTTTTCTCTAGTTTGCCCAAAATCATGTTGCTCTTTTTGGTTTATTTTTAATGCGGGAAAGTATTTTCCAGCCATGAAAACCATTTTTCTCTATTTTTCCCAAAATAATTCTACTTTTTCCGATGACTCGACTCTATGACCAAATGAATTTAAATTTAGAGCATAGTTTCCTCTTGAAAACACCTTCCATTTGATACATATCTTGCATGGTGAGGTGGAATATTTTAGTAGATATATATGACTGTGTTTTTCATCATATTCTTCCATATCCATTAAAAATTCAAAAACTTCATTTTTCTCCCTCTCTCAAGTACAAATTTTATCCCACAAGCATCCTCGTGAAAATTCCCCAAAAATGAAAGAACAAAACATGAATTGATTTGATATTTCTCTTCTAAAAATATTATTGTATTCTTTAAGATTTGAACCTTCACTTTCATGGCTTTGAAATGTGCTCCAAAGAATTAAATGCTCATAACTTCCATTTTGTAAGGAAGATTTCTACCAAATTTCACCAGAGACTCCAATTGAAAAATTGTTGGATGTTGCTCCCATTTTATCCTGAAATCATTTCCCATAGGATTTAATTAGGATAAAGATGATTCTTTCTAGTTTTAGCATCATGAAACACGTTTATCACCTTACTTTCCTTGCGTAAGTTATCTCTTCCCAAGTGGATATTCTCAAATGTAACAGTGGAATGGTCATTGGTGCTTCCAAGGTCTTAACTTCCGCATATGAGCTTAGTTTTTGGAATCATTGGGTTTAATGGAAATATATTGGAACCAAGGTCATGAGTTCAAATGTTTTAGAGCTAAAGGACCACTTATGTTCCCTTTGGAGAAACCATCTTCCAACTATCGTTTCATACACGAAGGAAAAATTAATTGAGGCATAACTCAATTTCCATGCATCAACCCTTTGTAAAATGTTGTCCATACATTTATTATCAAAGAAATATGCTTATAGCATGGTTTAGAAAAAAATTAAGGATAATTTGTGGAAAGATTGAGTTCGACCTTGTTCTCCCCACAAGTGAGGGAAATGACGATCACCCAATTTCTAGTAGTTGAAAGGGAGGATTGATACTAGAAGTTGACCCCACATGGACAAGGATACATTGAAGATAAAATTGAGTTAAAGAATGCTTTGGTGGAATGGATTATAGGTGCTAACAGATGATTTGATCCATCACAACCGTAACTCCTCTCCTCTCCTCCACCTCCCATTTATTCATGAAGGAATCACCTTTGTAACTTTGTGATCTCTATTTCGATGTATAGCCTAATGCTAAAAATCTTCACAAATGATCAACTCACACAACTCAACAAGCCATTATATACATTACTTAGCAAAACTCATCAAACACCATGAATTAAGACCTTGTCAAGATACCCTAAACTTTCTTAAATCCACTAAAATGCTTTCACAATGTTTTATAGGTTACAAATGCTTTGAACATGCTTAAATTCATCCGATGAACATGCTCTAACCCTTATTGGTTTTTTTCTTTGTATAACTTCTTAACCCGCCCCTTGCTTGCTTGAGTTCTCATTGTTATGTCCGGAGGCTGGTTTTGATAACAATGCTTTGCAAAGTGTCCAGTTTATGAAAATTGAAGCACACAACTTGATTCTTGCTTCTATATGGGTATGAACTGAGATTCTAACCATAATTAGCACTCTCATGACCATAAAACTTACTAGAAACATGTCCAATCCTGTTACAATTATAACATACTATCTTATTCATACCTCTTGAGTCTTATGTTCTCCAAAATTTATTTCTCCCTTTAGACCTCAAATATGGCTACTAGCCCTTGCAAACAGGAAAAATATGATGAAAAACACACATTCCAAGGAGTTATATCTTGCTCGTAAATTATTACCCATTAGGCCCATTCAACTGTCTAAAATTTTTCGAACATAACTCTTTGCCCATAAAACATTATTCTTTTTTAGCTTCGAACTAGCCCTAATCCTACTAACCCTCTTAACACACAAAATGTTGTCATCTTTGAACAATCCAAAAATAATCAAGGAAAATTAATTATATTTTTGGATACCCATTAAGCTCTTCTTTCTTCAAGTTCAATTTCAAGTTCTAGTTCCTTGTATATTTTTCCCATATCCAACTTCCTCCTTTTCTTATTTGGCTAATTAGGCCTCCTTAGGGTTTAAAACAACTTTTAGGGTCTTAATCCTTAGAAAGCAATATCAATCTATAAACCTTATTTTTCTATATTCTCTCAACTAGTTCAAGCTATCTATATCATCCTCTTACCTTCTTGGCATCAACTTTCCAACCTTTCATGTTCAAGCATATCTAGGTTTCTTGTTCTTCGTGATAATTCCTTACCGTGTTTTGATCTCTTTCTAGCTTGCAAAGTTTCTAAACACAATTTAATTCTCTTACCCTCAATTACCACTCACCACTCATTCAATACCTTGTTCACTTCATCCACTTATCCCATTACTTCTTCAAGATACTTAAACCATCTTAAATCATCTATTCTCTTAAGGTTTCTTCAATATACCCAATCCATGATAGTCATATCTTGATTAAGTTAATGGATCCCTTAGGTATTTTATACTCCCTTAAAGTCTCAAACTCTCCTTTTCACCAAATTCTAAAGTCACTTTCATGATTGACACTTACTCTTATTAACTTCCTCATGTTACTGACCGTATTGTGTCCTCAATCTATGTTCTGGAATTTATTCTCACCTACTATGAGATTCTACACATTTTTTCTAGCTCAAGAACTTATCCAAACCATTTATCAATACATTGAGTTCACTAATCACCTCTTTCTTTTGGTTTTGCCTCACTAAATTCTCATACTCCTCAAAATTCACTTTCATAGATTTGTATGTAATCTTAGAGTTGCACCCTTCTTGATCTTCTTATTTTCTCTAATACATGATATCTCTCTACCTCTTAACCCTCTTAATAAGATAAAACTATACCTTTATTTGTTCTTTTCACTTGCCCCCACCACTATGTGGTCTTTCCTTACTCTCTAATATCTTTGTGAATTCTTAACATTTAAAACTCATCTTACAACTTATTCTCAATCCTTTCTCAATTTTCATAGGGTCCTATTTAGATTCATCACATTTCCTCTCTCCAAACCCTTAAGATAGGGTACATGAACCCGTGACAATATTTCTTTCTTGTTTTCTACCTAATGGTCTTCGATGATCTTCTACAGTCGGTTATAACCCAAGAAACTTCATGCACAAAGGGAAACTTTCTCTACTCCATCTTGATCACCTTAAAAACATCTACATACATTTGAACCTTTCATGAATCAATCTTGAGAGCATGTTAGTAAGACTTCTTTTTTTCAATGATCAAAGATCATTGTCACAAAACCCTGGAACATGGTATTAATAATAAAAACTCACGCTTCTTATTTGGTTTACCCTTATCTTAACCTTTCAAAGTTCACCTAATTTCTCTAAGATCAAATCCAAAATTGAAATATCATATATTCACTCCATAACAAGGTTTATCTCATCAATAACACCATGTCATAGTATAAAATGCAGTACAATCTTTCTTACCTTCTTTGCATAATTTACCATTCATTACTCCTTGATAATCCTCACTATCAGCTCAACTCGTCACAATTCCTTCATATCCTTTATGAACTAGCATGACTTACCTTCCCTGAAGAAATAATTGCATAGTAAATTTACAAGTAAGAAACACTCATGATTTCTTAGATTTAAAGTCACAATGTCATAAGGTGTCTTTATACACAGTCTCTACAAAAATATGAAGCCATTTATTGATGAAAACCATGAAATACATGCTTCAAGATCCATTCAAGTCTCTCGCATGAGTTAATCCTCTCACAAACTAACTTTCTTCCACCCTCTACATATTTATTCGAGTTTTCCTCCTTTTGAACAATGAAGAGGTAGTTTCTCAACCACCCAACTAGGGTTTAGAATGGCTATGGTCTAAACAACTTAACCTAAAGGTGCAATCACCTTGTTTACTCCTCATGAGGTCTTAAACGAGCTATTACAAAAATTTATGTCCCTTTCACTTCACATTTGACCTTTTATTTCAAACTTGACAATTCAAATTTTCAAATACAACATTTGGAGGGAACTCATAATTTTGAAATTACATTGCAATAGAGGTCCATAATGACTCAAAACATCTGAAGAAAACTTAAATGACTCCTTAGCACCTATAGAAACTGAAAACGTTGTTTTATTCACCCACGCAGCTTGATGCTCCCGCATCAACTTCCTCATGGGGGTGCACGTTTTCTAATTATTGTCTTATTTACTCAAGTGACTTTATATTCCACTTTTGTGAAAGTAATTTTCTTAAAATAAGGAAAATTTTCTTATTGTGTAAAGGAATATGAAAGGCCACCAAAGTAGAGGAAGGGACACTTTAGTTGGCTATAGATTGGAGTGACTTCTCCATTCTAAAGGATCAATTTTTTCTTTCCCCGACAAGTTATATTATTTCATTTTCTACACTTGTAATTTTCCTCCTTTTCTCATCTTGTCACTTAGCCAAGAACATGCTAGAATTTATAAGAAATTGAAGGACTTTGTCCCTTATTTGTGGAATGCATATATGTCAATGAAGCTTTCTATTTATATTGAATGTTTCTTTCATTCCTCGCTATTGTGCTATGTCGTGTTTCCATGTTTCTTTTGATTGAAACTAAAAATCCCTCTAAGTGGTTGATAAAATTTGAGTTGATCTCATTAACACAATTCCCCTTCGCATTTCTTTCTCCTCACCTATCTACAAATTTATCTCTCTCTAAAATATTTTTGTAGTTACAACAAGGGTGTTTCTACACATTCCAAGTCCGTAACCACCCTAAAGGTTAACTTAGTGTACATAGTTTTCTAGATTTCAATATATGGGAGCTGCCCCATTTAATTATGGAGGGACCTAGTCCTACGAGAATTGACGAAGCCCGTATATTTTCCCCACAAAATAATTCACCAACAAGGGTTAAAGTTCAATTCTTTCTATATGGACATTGACTACACTCTATGTCAAGTTTTCAACTTTGAGATCTTGTGACCACCCCTCAAGAAATCAAATAATAAAATAAATAAAAAGTGTGTTTACACACTCAGGTATACTTTTATTTAGAAAATTATATTTTATTATCTATCTTAAATGGGGGTGAATGTAGAAACCTAAACTTGGAAATTCATAACTTGATAATGTAAGTATTGGTTCAATCCCTAAACCTTAACTTTTACACCTATTCCAATCCTAATTGTTATTTTTGTATCCTTATCATAAGACTTCCTCTCCTATTTAAACCGATTATATACTTACAAAAATCTCACATAAAACACAGAAGTCCATTACTCATAATTATCATGTGTGGAACTTTTATAGTGTTTCACTTCCATATTAGACATTACCATTAAATATAACCAAACCACACAAATTTTGTTCTAACAAAATAGTTTTATTTAGGGCCATCCAATGTCTTTTTCTCAATTTAATATCTTTTAGTGGGTTAGTACTTGCCATATAGATCGATATTAACATAAAATTTTACCCATAAAATACTATATAATAAATTCAAATGCACTTATTTATTCGTATGCTAATACCCTCCACTTTCAAGACATGTGTGGGCAAATATCACTCAAAAGGCATACAAAGCTCTCCTAAATTTCCCAAAAATAACAAAATAACTTATGAGAATAACCTACACATTTCTAAAGCATTCCAAAGTAGGTTCAAGAGTCGAGGCTTCCCAATCCATGAGACCTCAAAATAAGTCAAGCACAAACAATTCAAGCCATTATAAAACATTATTAAGTTATCAAGTTATCAAATATAGTTACATCCATATAATATTATATCTCTAGGTTAAGAACTATGTGTGATTTTAGGCCTCTTCATAGTAGTGCCAATGTAGGTAGTGTAAGAATTTCACTTTAACCAAAATAATAATATTTTTTTAAGGGTTTTAACATAGGCTAGTTTTTGTGTCAAATAAATTAGTTATAGGGGGTTTCACACATTTGTGAAACTTAATATTCTATAGCAATGTATATATAATTCATTCATATAGGTCCTAGATATTATAGAATGCCATTTACAACCCCAAAAAACCATTCAAAAGTGCATAACAGCCAAATGGTCTTGTTCAAAATAAACGGTTTCATCCTTATGTACACTACAACTCCATAATCAAAGAAGAAGCATCTATAGGTGATTTTTAGCCATTTTATCTCTCTTTCACAACTAGATCATGATCTCAATCATATAAGTGATTATATTAACCCTAATTAATCTCTTACCTGCTTGGTTAACTATTTACAAATGCAAACCGTAGTTTCCAAATATGTGTATTATCTAATTATTTAGTTATTCCTTCAAGATCATTCCTAAATTAGTAATATCCCACTTATTACTAATTTTAGGGTTAATTCAGATTATAATAAAAATCCATATTACTCCTTAAATATACCTTAGCTCATGACATATTTAATAATATAATTCAAAATCAAAATTCATGTTTAGATAAAACCCCAATTAGGGTTATGGTAACAACTTGACAACACCAATTATGAATAATGGGAACCTACTAATGTTCATGTACTCAATCACAGAATTAGGGTTTTAAACATAAACCCTCAATTATATTTTGTTGTTCTTACCATAACCATATGGTAAAACACATAGATTCTATCCCATTAGGATTTCATACAATCTAAACTAATATTACACATTATTAAAATATAATTCTAGCCACCTCTTTCACAAAAAAAGGATACATAATAGTAAACTATAAAGATTCCATATTGAATACCCTAATTTTAAAATTCCAAATCCAACTCTCCACACAAGCCTTTAAAAAATGATACAACCATCTAATTTACATCTTTTTTTTAGGGAAAACATCCCCATTTATAAAATATTATCTAGCACTTCACTCGCATTCGTAAATGCATGCCTAAAAAAATATAACTTACAATATCAATGTCAAAATGGATTATGCTACAATTTACATACAATATTAGGCTTATAGTAATATAAAATCCTATGCAAGACTTACAATTTTATGATTTAACAAAAATATAAGATTATTAAACCCTAATTGTAGAGTAATCTGAATGAACAATGATATGAAGTCGTAAGTATTATATGACACAAGAAATAATTAAGTAAAATATGAAACCATAAGCAAGAGTTATAAAAATAATGAATTGGATGATTAACACTTGATCCAAGAGTGTTCTCGACAAGGAATACTATTGAAAATGAGGTGAACAATATCATTAATGCTCGTGATAAATTATGAATTATAAGAGTAAGGCCAAACACGGATGCCCACGGTTGGATAAGGTCATCTAGGCACTTGAGACCTTTGTTGGGTGCCCGTGATTGCACCAATGATCAAAACCTGATTTTTACAAAGGTCACAAATACTCTGTGTTGATCAATCAGATGTCGTAATATGACCACCAAGGTACCAGTAATCTTGCAAAACAAAGACTCACCTACAAAACCCACAATACCACATCAAATTAAAAAAAAAAAAAGATGCAATATGGGGATTCAAACTAACCCCAACGTTCACCCCGAGAGTGATATTACGACCGAGCGTTGTACTACATCTCATAATCCATGTAGTTTTGGTGAGTGTGTGAAATAATCGTGCCCTAGGATGCCCTTGTGTAAGTGCACTTGATAGTGAGCTATAACTAGATGTAATAATGTAGATAGATGTGTGGATGGAATAAAGAAACTTCCCCTTCCTATGTTGTGTATGCAGAAAATGTAGTCTCTTATCCCTTGAATGGATGCTAGATGGATTCCTCAAGTTCTTTAGGTTCTTTTAGATACAAGAATAGGCGATGATAGTATATGCTTAGAGCTCGGTCCCTAATTTTGAACACATAACTATGTATTTATATGATTCTCTTGTTTGAATTTTGTAATTGACAACTGGAAGGTTGACCCATAAGTGAAAAAGGTGCCCAAAAGATAAAAGATACCCAAAATAAGTGAGTAAGGTAGAAAAGAGTCGGGCGCCCAAGGGGACAGGGGGTTCCCGGGAGCTCTGTCCTAGTTGGGTGCTGGTGTCTAGAACCATAAAAGATAAATGAGTAAAATATCAATCTGGGTTGTAGGGTGTGAAAGACTAAATAGAAGACAAGAGGCCGTAGAGATAGTCATCGATTACTAGTTTTATTTCATAGGAATCATATGAATGTTAGTATGTGTGTTAGGACCTAGAAATGTACCTAAGTGTATAATTTCGTGACTACAGCTTTCATGCAATGCATAAAAACATTTAATGTTTCTAATTAGTTTTGGTGGTCTTGAAATAAATCATTTATAAAATTAGGGCTTACAACTTATGCCCTCTATTCGACTATTACAACTTTGAATTAACCTATCTTCCAAACATGTAATAATCTAATGAATATAATTTTATAACTTTGATTTAGGGTTTTCTATAAAAAAAAAAATTAGAATATGGTTTTAACTCAAGATTGATTTCCTTTTTTGTTTAATTGATGTTTAACTAATATCACTTAATTCTCAAAGTGTTCATTAATAGTTATTAGGACCTATTACCACAAAGTGGTAATTTGATCCCTAATCATATAACCTACCAATACACATGGAAATGTGACTACAAAAATGCCAATGGAGATCCACCTAGCTTAGGGTAATAAAACTTAACAATAAAAAAGAATAAACTATAATATAAATCATGAATAGTCTAGGAAGATCTATCTTAGGTATAAGATGGATTCATCAATGTTGTTCTCACAAATTCAAGTATCAAAGAAACACCAAAAGTAATGGCATACACAATGATAAATATTACCAAGTGCCACAATTATTTCATTTATTCCAAGTAACACATGCTATTTTAACACTAATGCACTATTTCGACATAATATAAAGTAAAACACAAGTACAACAACATTCACAATATGCCACATACAAATATGATAACAATGGTATAACATCACATAATAATGGTAAAACCAATAATGAAAACAACGTACACAATAAACAAACCTAAGGTATAACTAAGTTGTGTGTGTAACTCTTAAATTTGTCTCGTGCTAGAGTATTTTCCTTGATTTTAAAATTCTCCCCAATAATGCCCTCACTTTAAGTATCCAATTCTCGGTGAGGGGAAACTTAAAATGTATCCATGTTAATCCATAAAAGTACATAGTTAGAAACAACTATATAAAATAAACAAAGTGTAAGCAAAAAGTGTGTTAGTGTGCAACTTATAAATTAGGAAATAAAATAATTTAATTCCTATGCTAACACTACTATCTACCTACCTCAGATTGAGAAAGATAAAAAGAGGGAGAAGATCATATACATGTACTTACCTACAAGTGGAATCCTCCTTCTTTGATGGATTTTATTTTCTCCTTGGATGGAAGTCAAGATGCTTTAGATTTGTGGACTGATTTTGGCAGCACTTCCCCTTGATAAATGATGATTTTTTCTTAGTAGAATGCTATGGAGATTGAGAGCTTTGCTTGATATTTTGGCAGCATGCACTTGCAATTGTTCTAAGGTGGTGTGCATGGAGGGTGGCACCACTATTTATAGCTAAATGGAGGGTTGAGATTAATCCATGTAGGATTAGATCAATGGTCTAAAATTACATGAGAATGGAGAATTCTCTAGAATTAGAGGATTCTAGAGTTTATTAGAATCCTCCATTGAATTAAAAATTCAATGGAAGGAGGGATTTTTATTTGAATATTTGAAAATAAGAGGGAAAATGGAGAGGCTTCTAGAAATAGAAGCCTCTAGATTTAGAGGTTCATTTAGCTTGTAGTTAGGTGAGATTAATTATGTTTAGTAGGGTGATTAGATGGAGAAGCTAGATATAGAGTAGGCATAGAGTAGGTGGTAGGTGGGTAAGTATTTTTAAATTGCTAGAAAATAGTTAATGAGGATTAGTTAATATGGTAAATAAAATATTAATGATCTATTAATATTTCTAAGGAGATAACATGATTTTAAATGAAAAGAAATAATTATAGTATAACTATATAATAATTAATTATTATATGGTTAATGATGGGAATGGATTACTATTGTATGATAGGCATATTTTTTGCTAAATGACCATGTTGACATTTTCCCCCTCTTTGAAGTGTTATTGTGGAGCAATGAAAGTTCAAAGAAAAAGAAGAAAATATGTTATGACGGTGATATGATGCCCCTTTAGGGGTTAGGTGGGGAGGACCGAGGCGGTAACCATTCGAAAAGAGGAAATACCCAAGTGGGTGGATGAGGGATGATGAGAAGACTTGAGGAGTCATTAGATGAGGATTAGAGGACTAGAAGATGAGAGGAGGAGAAGATTAGAAGAGTAGGGGAGAATATTGGTAGGTTTAGAAGATGTAGGAGAATATTAGAGGAGTAGGAAAGAAGATTATAGGAATGAGAGATTAGAAGATTTAACAGATTAGGAGATATGAGGTTTTGGATGCCCTAGTCAATGAGGTATGACAAGGGTGAAAATTGGGGATATTAGTGTTGATGATGCCCTAAAATGATGTATGACATGGGGGAAGATGTAGGAGTTTGGATTTGAGGATGTTAGAATTGAGGATGTGTGATTTGATTTAAAGGATTAGAAGATTGCAGATGTATGTATGTGAGAATGAGAATTGGTTTTTGGATCAAATATGCCCCAACCAAGGGGTGAGGATTTTGGTTGTTGGATGCGAGATGATAAGATTTAGATGTGGAGATTGATCATTTGATGAAAGGATTGATTATAGAAGAGGATGAAGAGGTTAGATAGTTATTTAGATGATGATGATGAGGATTAGGCGTGGTGATGATAAGGGGGTGTGCCACCATAAAGTTCCCACTGATATCGTCATTAACAATGGGAGTAATGTGACATAGAACAAGATGCACCAAAGCATAAAGACTGTGGTGACTGAATTTCCAAATGCCCGTGTCCTCATATCATCAGTCATATTAATATTAAAGATGGCCCTCATATCATTGGAACGGAAAAATAAACAAAAGCGACCTAATATCATCATCATGCAAAAAAAAAGAAACAAAATGCCTCAAATGCAAATGTAGATAAGCACCACAAGTAAAACAACACTTTTTATTATTGTATGTTTGTAGAATTTTGTAAATTTGCTAGGATGTTTGAACTTTTTACAATTTTTTAGTTTTTTTACAATTTTTAATGTTTTTACAATTTTTTTGTTTTTTTACGAATTTTTAGATTTTTTACGATTTTTAATTTTTTACAATTTTTAGTGTTTTTACAATTTTTAAAATTAGAGGAATAAAATTGATGAATGAAGGAAGAAACTAGGAGATAAATGGATATACGAGGTGAAATAACGGTCTCCCAAAAGTTTGTAGGTGATCACGATGGGTATAAAAGGCTTTTGGGGCCTACGGGTCAAGTCATTTTCACTGCACAGAGTTGAAAACGAGAGCTCTGTGAGAGAGGACGGTAAGGCCTACGAGAAGATTGCGGACCACCGGGTAGAGGCATTGAGGTACACCATCGGTTAGGGAGGGGATGCGAGGCACCGATGAGTACCTTATTATTAATTATGTATTTATTTTTCACGTTTTTGATGTTTTATAGGGTTTTAGGTGGCTAGGGTTATGTTTTAGTGCATTTACGCTATGAGGAATGGGATTAGTGAATAGGCACATATGCTCAAGAAATAACACAAATACATCATAAAATAACGCATTTACGTGAATCGTGGGTGGAGTAGGTTTTAATAGATTTGCGTAGGGGAGGGCTATGGTTCAATGCATTTGTGCATGATAAGGTACATGTTTTAGCACATTTTCTCGTGATAGGGATTAGGATTAGTGCATTTTCGGAGGGTAGAGTTGATTTATTTTAGCGCATTTACATAGGATAGGTTATGGTGGAAGTGCATTTGATATTGTTGGGTTTAGTTTTAGTGCATTTGTGCATGGTAGAAGGATCGGTTATTGGATTTGTGTGGGGTAGGGGTTAGGTTTGGCGCATTTACGTTGGGTGGGGGATTAGGTTTGGAAAATTTACTTGGGTGGGGGATTAGGTTTGGTGCATTTATCTTGGGTAGGGATTAGGTTTAGTGCATATATGCGAATGGGATGTATACTAGCGCATATGTTATGTATTGGCACATATGCTAAGAAAATAACACATTTACATAGAGTAGGGTTTATGTCGGGTAAAGGGGGCTTAAGTGATAATGGTGGGTTGGGTAAGGTTAGTTCGGGAGGGGAATAAGTAGAAATGAGGTGGATAGGTGGAATAGTGAGATGTAAGGGCTAATATAGATTGTGTGGTGTGTGCAGGTTGAGTTGGAGGCTATGTAGGTGAGGCATCGACGATCGGCTATCCTGATACATTTATTGGGAGGTACAGAATTAGAGGTAGAGGAGGATGAGGAATCAGTGTTGCATATACTGGGTCTCTTACATGTGGCGAGGATTCCTTATATGCAGGAGGATCGAGGGTTACCGATAGCATTGGCGAAGCATTGACACTTATAGACAAGTACCTTCTGGTTACCGACCGGGGAGATGAAAGTGACATTGGAGGATGTCTACCCAATTTATCGATGACCAATAGAGGAGGAGCCAGTGGTATGACACAAGTCTATGCTTGGACATATATTAAGATTGCTAATTGATGTGGAGGAAGAAACCCATCGGGGGATGCGAGATAGAATTAGGTTTTTATTTCAGAGAGGGATATATAGAGTGTGTACCATTGTTACTATGTTCATTGATTTGCTGAATTATATTCCTAGATGGTGGAGTTCAAGGGTTCAAAGATGAATTTTAGAGATGTGGTTTATTAGATGTGGAAAGATGAGACTATGTTTGTATGGGCTTCAACAAGATGATTGACGTGGTTATATCACGATCTACACAGAGTGATCTATCGAGGGTGGCAGTATTGGAGAAATTTTTTTATTGTAGATATGGAGCTATGATCATATTGTTGTGGGTAAAATAATTAGGATTTGGGAGTAGTGCCAGTTGGGGAGCCATTAATATATGGTTGTCGAGATGATTAGAGGTAGGCAGGAGCATTTAGGGTATGTGGATTGACACAGGTGGCGTATTGATGAGTTACAACTAGGGATATTACTTGGCAGCCATATCAACATTATGAGGTGTGGGAGGGAGATTAGAGGAATTTGAGCAGGATCTAGACTCCGTATTATATAGTTCGAGGGCAACCATATACAGTAGAGGGTATAGAGAAAATTGGGTATTGTAGCGAGTTTGGTATAGTATAGGTATTCCTGATGGCCTTCATGTATTTGCACCGATGACTCGGGAGGTGGAGTGGGGTGTCGTGATTCCTTAAGTGGTAGCGAGAGCTAGTGTGGATGATGTTCAGGTTACTCCATGGGCACCATTGGTAGTAGTGGTAGATCCAAGGACTTTAGAGGGCTATGATGAGTAGTGGACATGTATTAGACCAGACGTGGATTGACATGTTAGGGGCACAAAGGGATGTCACGGGGAAAGACATTAGTGGTATATAGACCCCATGGATAGGTTGAGGAGGAGTTATAATGGGCACCTCTAGTGATTATTTTGGGTGGGTCAGCAAGGTGCAATATCGATTAGGTGTGCAATCACCTATACAGAGTTCAGATAGGCAAGATATAAATGTGATGGAGGTGGATGATGTTACAGGGGTCATTATAGGTAGTTTTTCCATCTCAAATGATATAGCAGGAACTTCTAGTGCAAGAGGATCATGATCATGAGGAGTGGATGGGGCGGGGAGAGGTGCTAGGGGATCAAGGGATGGAGGTGCTAATCTATAGGAATAGATTTTTCTTTGGAGGGAGCCTCGTGCACAAGTAGTAGAGATAACAAGATTACATGTTAGAGTTTTAGCTCATGTGAGATATGTTCATTGTTTGAGATGATTAACAAGCGTGTTGTCAATGGTAGTGAGGCAAAGTGAGGATGAGATTGCATGATTGGAGGGGATCTATCTCGAGATAGATCAAGAGTGAGATCGAGTTATATGACATCAGGATAGATATCATGGGTAGTGAGATACTTACAGGGCTAGATATGACCCATCGATAGAGTAGTAAAGGGAGTGAGACACAGGGGTTCATCACAGGGAGTACGGTTAGCAAGACAAGTGGTGTCGAGTACATCACAAAGATTAGGATGGATGGGTCCCCAACCATAGTATCATTACAGCAAAGATTTACTAGACCTTAATGGAAGAGATATGTTATTATGAGGATATTATGAAATGTGAGTGGCCAAATGTTGTACACTACGTGGATCATGTAGCTCGGAAGAGATCAAGATAGGGATCAAGACAAAGATCAAGACATGAAATAACCTCTGAGGGAGTACAACGAGTGTTACACAACCTCCTCTAAGTAGAGTAGGGGAGGACACTGGTAGCTCAACATGGTGATGGGTACCAATGGTTTGTATGTTGTTAGTTATTTGATGATCATCATGGTCACATTTTTTATGATTCAGGATGTATCATTATTATATGTGGATGTGGTGCATGATGATGATGTATTATTTCATGTATATGTTACGATATTTTATGATGACTAGTATGGTCATATTTTTTATGGATATGTATATGGATGATTACCATTGTTATGAGATATTATTTCATGTACATGTTATGAGACATTTTGTGATGGCTATGATGGTTTTATATATATTATGTATATAAATGATGCAAGATGTATTTCATGATGATGTATTTGATATTGTTGTGCGATGTTTGTTGTTTAGATGATGTTGATGAGATGATATTTATTGATTAGGTGATGTGATGTGACTTTATGTTGCTGATATGATGTGATGGATGTGATGATGATTTAGTATTTTATTTTGTGGCGTTGTTGATGATGTGTAATGATTTAATAATTATCATGATGGTCTTGGAAAAGGTGATTTAGATGATTTGATTGATGATGTGATGATAATAATGTTATGTTATTGTGAATGGTGTATGAATGCGATGATGTTTATTGATGTTACTTATATGATATAATGATGACTTGGATATGTATTTGTGTATGGATGATGTGATGAGATTTAGGATGCTAGCTTATTTTATTATGGTTAATTATAGTGATGGTGATGTAGTTTAATGATGGGTGGTATTTATTTGTAATGAATATTATTAGATGATTGTCTTGATGATGATGAAATGTGGATGGGATCATGATTATTGTATATTGTTGTTGTGATTAGGATGGCATATGATGTGTAGGACGTGATTTATCATGATGGTTTATTTATGATGTGATGTGTTGGATGTTAGCTCATGTTAGTGATGGATATGATGATGTAGTGAGTGAAGTATGGTTGTGATGGGTAGTACTTGTTATTGATGAGTTGATATTGTTAGATGGTTTTAGTATTGATTATGGATCATGGATGAGATGATGATTATTTGTTAGATGTAGGTTATGATTTAGGTCATGGATTTTGATGTATGAATAAATGGATGTATAATGATAGTTGGATGGTAGTGTATTTTTTTATGTTATTGATGTAATAATTGGTATTTACAAATGGGATGGATGTTAAATGTTCTTGAATTTGTACAAATATTTACAATAGAACCATGGCATTAAACGTGATAGGATAATAGAGAGAAAGGAGAGTGACAGGAACAAGTAACAATAAGATGTAAATGGGGGTGGAGAGAAATGAAGGCCTCATGATCTTACAAGGGTTGCATTTCTCAACATTTGACTTAGAATCCTTGAAATATTTTTCCCGAATATGATCATGGACAATGCGACCTTGGTTGGGATCGGGATAGATATTCCTAATCATGATAGATCCTTTGCTTTGTAGGAGGATCAGAAGGAGTATGGAGTTAGAGAATGGATAAGGTGGATTGGGATGAAAAATGTGAATAGGGATAAAAGGGATGTAGGGATAAAGGGGTATTTTTCCACAAGTGTGCTTGTCTATGTGTCGTAGAATGCTAGTAGATGAAGGATCTGATTTACCATAGTGCCGAAACCAATTTTCACCATGGTACTTTCCCAAGGTGCCACCGAAGTCATTTTCACCATTGGATGGATTATTATTTATTTTATTGAGCTTATTTTGATTCGTTTTAATAGATACTTAGGTGTAGAAGTGTCGAGATGCATGATATTCATGGGCTCATTCAGCTCATATCCATCTAGAGTAACACGATTATAAGCACTTGAGCCAAATTGATATGATGACATATGGTCGGGGTTCAAATTTTCCCTTCTTTTTGTGATTTGTATTAGTGTGCGCTGATTTTCCTTAAGGGCCAGGTCACCAAATTCAAACTCACAGATATTTTATGCACTTGCTATAGTATCTTGGATGCGGTTCTAGTAGGATTTTAGATGGTCCAAGGCTTGAAGGTGTTTCTCATCGAGAATTTAGAGTTCTTGAAGGTGATTGACATGATAGTCTTTGTCGTTGATGAAGTGTTTGAGGGAAACATGTAATGCTAGGAGTTTGATCTCAATGGGTAGAATTACTTTAGTACCAAAAACAAGAGAGTATGGGGTGGTGCCGGTGGGAGTGTGGATGGAGGTGCAATAGGCCCACAAGGCGGGATATATTTGTGTGTGCCAATCTTGTCCTACTTGATTCATGATTTTTCTAAGAATGCACGTTAGCTTCTTTTTAGATGATTTCAATTTGCCATTGCCTTGTGGATAATAGGGGTGGAAAATTTAAGTTTAATGTGGAATTGGTCACAAAGTTCATAAACTTCTTGATTTTTGAAGGATTTTCCATTGTCCATGATGAGAGCAGATGGAATACCATAGTGGAAAATGATGTGGTTAAGGATAAATTTGGATATTTGTTTGTCGGTGACATAGGTGAGCAACATGGCTTCAACCCACTTAGTGAAGTATTACGTGGCGTTGATAATACAATTATGACCATCGATGAAGTGGTATTTAATTTTCCAATGAGATCGAGACCCCAGGTAGAAAAAGGCCAAGGGGTAGTGATGGGTTGTAAATCTTGGGATGGCGAATGGATGAGGTCATCATGCTTTTGACATGGGACACATTTGCGGACATATGAAAATGAATATTTTTCCATATTGGGCCAATAATAACTGGTTCACATGAGATTCTTAGCTAGGGCCATACCACTAGTGTGAGTTCCGCAAATTCCCACGTGGAATTCTTGAAGTGTTGATTCACCTCTTGGAAGTTTAGGCAGTGTAATAGAGTTCCATCAAAGCTTTTATGATATAGGGTATCACCAAGGATAATGAAATGAGAGGCACATTGGATGAAGGATTTGTGGTGGCTTCAAGGGAGGTTGAGTGGAAGAGTGTGGTTATGGAGGTAGGTATAGATATCATGGTACTAGGGAGAGTTGGGACCAATAATCTCACATACCATCTTAGACTCGGGCACGTCATACGCTGTGATCATTATCTTCTCAACCAAAAATTGTGAATGATATGCGTTTGAGGAATATCCAAAAAAGGTGATTGTCACATGGGCATCCGGTGATTTATTGCTTGTACGAGGGACCGATCGAATTGAATATGTTGGAAATAAGCCTTGAAAATTTCAACCATTCTTTTATAATGAATTAATTTTTCATCCTTAGTGGCATATTCATCATTAACCTATTTAATGATTAAATATGAATATCCAAAGATGTTGATACACTTAATATTCCATTAAATGGCCATCTTTAAACTGACAATGAGTGCTTCATATTTAGCTATGTTGTTGGTACAAGGAAAGTAAGTCAGAAAGCGTTATGATCTAAATCTCCTTGAGGAGTGATAAACAAGATGCTGCTCTCCGATCCATGATGTGTAAGAGAGCCATCAAAGTTTAATGTCCATGTAACTTACTCTGCAAAATACATATGGATTCATCTAGAAACCAAGTGGTGAGTGGTGTAGAATAAGGGACTGGAGCTTCTGCTAATTAGTCAACTAGAACTTGTCCTTTGATAGCTTTCGATTAACATATTCAATGTCGAATTCTCTTAAGAGCATGAGCCCTTTAGCCATTTGTCTGTTAAATCAAATTTAGAGAGTAGATATTTGAGCGGATCTACTTTGTCTATGAGCTTGATGCGATTACTATTGAGCATGTAATGACATAGCTTCTGAGAGGTAAATACTATGGAAAGGCACTTTTTCCATAGGAGTCTAGTTGAGCTCATAAGAAATTAATGTTTGGCTTAAATAATAGATGGATTTTCCTTTCCATGGATATCATGTTGTGCTAAGAGATCTCCCAAGGTGTGTCGCATAGCTGATATGTAGAGAAAAAGAGGCATTCCCAGTAGGAGGTACCAGGATAGGAGGATACACCAGATATTCCTTGAGCTTGTCAAAGGAAGCCTGACATTCCTCGTTCAAGTGAAATTTGGTGCCTTTCTTGAGTAGGTGATGGAATGGATGACATTTTTCTGCTAGCTTGTGATATAAATCTTCTAATGGCCTATAATTTTCTCTGTAGGCTTTGTAGTTGTTTGATATTTTTAGGTGGAGGCATTTCAACCACAAATTTAACTTTATCTGGATCAATTTTGATTCCACTCCTAGAGACAATAAAGATGAGGAGCTTGTAGGATGTGACGCCGAAAACACATTCTTGGGATTGAGGTGAACCTTGTATTCTTTGAGTCATTCGAAGATTTGGTGAAGGACAATGGGATGTTCTTCATGAGTTTTAGATTTTCCCATAATTTCATTGACACAATATTCAACTATGTCATGCATCATATAATGGAAAATGAAAGTGATGGAATGTTGGTAGGTGGCTTGACATTTTGAGGCCAAAGGGTATAATTTGATATCAAAATGTGCCCCAGGGCATAGTGAAAGTTGTTTTATATTGATCTTCTTCTACAATTTTAATCTAATTATAGCATGCAGAGAAACCATCCATGAGAGATAGCATCTTCTACCTAGTCATGGAATTGACGATCATATCAATATTTGGTAATGGGAAATCATCCTTAGGAAATATTTTTAATATCGTGAAAGTCGATACAAATGCGGATGCCCCTAGTTTTCTTACCTACCATGACAATATTGGAAACCCATTCAGAATAGTTAATAGGTTAGATGAAGTTGACATCAAGTAGCTTCAGTAATTATTCTTTGACAAGTAACATGACTTTTGGATACATCTTTCGGGTTTTTTTAACTCGATTAACATCTTTATGCACTACAAGGTTGTGAACCACTAGAGAGGAATCCAAACCAGCCATGTCTCAGATAGGACCAGTGAATACATCCTAAAATTCTTATAGGAGTGTGGTAAAGGTGTCCTGCTCCTCTATAGATAAATATTCCCCCAGTTTGAGAATCTAGGGTTGTTCTTCCATGACGATGTTAATATCGATGGTTTCCTCAATTAATTATGTTGAGCCCTCTTGCAATGTTTCAGAGGTAGAAGAATTTTATCCATGACTGGATCATGTTAAGGAATTAGGGATTCATGGAAGAATTCAAGAGGGGATCTTCCTCATCAAGGTGATAAGAGAAGTGGTGATGAGGTATAGTTGTTGGGGATTGAAGAGAGAGGGAGGCTCCTATTTTCCAAAGTAGGCATTAGCATTTAAACATATTTGGAAACCCTTTTTATGATCTCTAACAGCATATTGTTGTGAGTTCCCATGAAATATAGGATTGCTTCATCACTTGAAATGAGTCAAGAGGGGCATGTTTTGATTTTTGGTCCTATTGAATGAGTTTTGGATGGTGGGAGAGATACTGATGGCAAAAATAGTGGTTTCATAGAAAAGGTTAGTGGCAGTGAGGTCTTCATATCGGCTATAGATAGAACTTGTGTCAATATTATCGATAACCTCCTTAGTTGTATTGGAAGTATCACTAAGGTCATTGTGAATATTTTCACCAGGGGGTTGGTACCCAAGTCCAAGACCATCAAGATTGGGGTTAACACTGGAGGTTCGAGGATGCCTTGTTCATTACAGCCTAGTCCTCGTCCAAAATAAGCCATGTGGGCTATCATCCTTTTGGGAATCAAATATTTGTTGTTAGAACAACAGATGATACAAAATCATCAATGATCCATGTGTCATCAGAATGCTCAAGGTACTCATCAACAAGGTATCTAGAATGATAAATGTGGACAAGCCTAATCAATATGTTTTCCTTTTATTTTGACATACATTAGGCTTGCCATACTGTTTAGGTGATAATGGCAGCTGATCAATGTTGAAAGTTTGATATTCTCCACACCCTATTGATTTCAACTTAAGTGGTAGAGTGGGAAAAAGAGGAGTGGATATGGATGGAGTTGGTAAGAGAGGAGTGGATGATGATGAGGCATTGTGTGATGTGGATGGAATACTATCCGGTGAGACATATGAAGTGGTGGATGAGGAAGGTGGTGATAAATTTATGCTTCGAGTGCTTGGAAATATTGGAAAGGCTGAGGGTTTCCGTGGATGATAACTTTTGTACCATCATTCTTGAATTTGAGGCATTGATGTAGTGTAGATGGTATGAAATGCATCTCATGAATCCATGGTAAAGCAAGAAAAAAAATATTATGGGAATTGTATATCCACAACATGCACGAGATTCCCTACATTAATAGGAAAATATATAGTGCTAACCAATTTACACTCACTATTATCATAAGATTTTATGGTAATGATATATTTCTTGAGATCTAATTCATTATACCCTAACCATTGGATAAGAGATAATGTACAAAGATTAAGTGCAAATCTGTTGTCTAATAACACACATTTAACAAAAGTATGTTCAATATGTACTTCAATATAAAATGGAATATTATGTGTGGGACCATGTGGTGGAAGGTCTTGTTGAGTGAATGTGAGTGGAAGCGTTGGATAGGGATAGATATGGGAGATAAGGGCTTGAAATTGTGAGGGATCAATTTCATTGCGAACCCACATTTTCTGGAGGGCATGGTAAAGGATATATTTATGGACAGAGGATGTCTTGAGAAGATCCATAATAGATATTTCTGCGGGGTATTCTTGAGTTGTTCAATAATATTATATTGAGGTTGTGATATGGGATCAAAGGAGGATGGAGTGGCTCCTTGGACCACCACACAGCTCCTTTGAGTAGTTACAACACACTAGAGGTTTTTTTAGGGAGCTTTGACTTTAATGGTGGCTACTTGGTGTAGATAATGACGAATGTGTCCAATAAGTGACTTGTATTGGAATGGTACACGATGATAATTAATGTGGTTAGAATAATGAGTGGATGACTTAGGTTTGTTTCTATAATTCTTCTATCCTTAGACGAAAGCATTGGTATGACCATGATTAGGAAGGGGATTTTGATAGATCCCAAGTTTCTGATTTTGAGAAGAAGTGGATGCATTGTCATCAATTTTAATTTCACCTCGGTCAATGAGATCTTGAATATAATTCTTTAATATCATATGCCGATAGGTGACATGTCCCTTGATTTTATGGAATTTTCAATACTGCGTTCTCTTTAAACCATGATGGTTTATGTCATGACTTCTCAATTGGTTAGGTTTGAGAGAAAATGACCATATTGGCTACAACTAGTTCATAAGGGATTTCTTCCATAGACTCACCAAGAGGGTGCATGTTTTACATTTTGAGTCTTGAGTGGACCAAGTTTAGCCTTTAGGTACGAGATGGTAGTTGTTACTGTGGACATGTTGGATATGCTTGGTTTTTGTTACTCCATCACCGACAACATTTTTTTATTAAAGTACTTAGGCTTCTCAGACATGGAGGGTTGACTAGACTAATTGTAATTTTCTTGGGAATACAACTTAATAAGGCCTTTGGTGACAAGGGATTTCTCAATTTGCATTCCTTTTTCAATGATGTCATCAAATGTATTGGCACAATGGACTTGTAAGTGGAAAGTGAGTTCTTGGTGGAGATTAGAGACAAAAATGGTGACTAGCTATTTTTCAAGGATGGGCCATGGAATCATACTAGCAAGAGGTCGCCAACGATGTAGGAAAGATGACAAGTTTTGGAACCTAAAATATTGGCTAAGTACCAAGAGGCGCATGGAAGATCAGTAGATAGAAGGGCACTTAGGGAAAACATGTAGGAAAAAGGGGTTTAAGAAGGGTTTAAGTGAAACCAGGGCATGCACGGGAGGAAGAACAAGGGTTTAAAGGAATTAGGCATATTTGGCATCATGGAGTCACTTGAGGAAAACGTGAGGACCTAACTAGGCATTATAAGTGGATAAAGTGCTAGCTTGGAACCTTAGAGGTCAAGAAAAGGATATTCCATGCAGGAATATTCCTAGAGGCATCATTACAATTAGTAGAAGGTTTATAAAGAGGATAAGCATTCACCAATGGAGGATCACATCGACACTTGGCACACAATCTTCTCAAGAGATAAGTCATGGTGGTGGACGATGGTCCTATTTAAAGGAGTTCTTAGTGCAGAGAACATATAGAGATATATACGGGTGCGAGTGTAAAGGGGAAGAGAAAGAGAAGGAGAGTAATGAAGTGCTACAAAAATGTTAGGAAATGCTAAGGGTTTGGAGTTTATGGTGCTAGGGTTTAGAGTACTTAGTACTAGAGGGTTGTAAGGGATACCATTAAGCATATGTATGGGTACTGGGATCTGTAACAAGGGATATAATGGGGAAAAGCATAGTTAGGATCTCTGATCAGATAGGTTTATATGAGTTGAGTCTCTGTCATTTGATGTATATGGTCTGAGATGACCCTTTTGAATGTAATATGGCTACTAGAACTCTAATAAATTAATATACATGGATATATTCTATAAAACTTTCTTATGGGTGTAAAACCTTATGTTATTTGGCTTATCATGACTCATATATGGTTTCTTGTACTTCTTACAATGTTATTTAGCTTTTGTGATGCATTAATGTGTAGATATGTTAGTTATATCTTCGCCTTTTAAAGTAGATGAATGTACTTCTATTTCTGTAAATAATCCTCCATTAATGGCATAACTCTCTTGTAAAGCTCACATAAAGGAGGGTCTCGGCACCCACACACACCTTGGGTGAGCTCCCAACATATGTTGGATGATAGGTTGACACGTTTGGGGTTAGAAAGAAGTATTGAGGGTAAAATAATGACTACATCTTGGTTCTCATTGCAGACCTCTTTTGAAGCTATTGTGAGAGAAATGTGTAATGACAGAGCGCTTGACCTTGGAAAATGTTGAAGCATGTCTCAAAAGCATAGAGGATGATTTTTCTTAGAGCTTGATCTTGGATCTTAGTTTGATGCATGAAAAATGGGTGGGGGAACTTGTATCACAAAATCTATGAGAAATTCTTCGATGTTTCCTAATATAGTTATATGAATGGATATTAGCATATGCATCAAGGACAAGTGGTACTATTAGGAATATTAGTGGTTGTATGATGCCGATCTATGATGGATCCGTGTTGTTGATCACTGGTGGAGTAGAGTGTTGAGTAGCTATACCTTAGAATACATTATTTATACGTATTCTTTCCTAGAGATTGCTAAATTTGAGTTCTTGATGGAGCCTAGAGGATCGTTCTTGCGTCTATTCCACCGGCTATCAAGATCCTAGTCATTACTTTGAGTTTTAAAGCCTTTCCCATGGCTGGCTAAATTCTTGCTAAGTGTGGGGTGTGGAAGCTGGCGTGATAGAGGATGGCAAACCTTACAGCAAAAATAGAGAGAGAGGAGAGGCGGCTCAAGTATAATGAAGTTCGGGAGAGGGAGTTGGCAAGATAATGTGAAGCTGCTAGAGTTATGGATTTATGAAGGTAGACCTTATGGGAAGGATTTGAGGTTCGTGCAAAGGACATGGAATCTGAGCGATCGAGCTACCTCATCTTGACAAGCACAGAAGAGAAACCCCCTCGGCTTCTAGAGAGAGATTGTCATATGAAGAAAGGAGAAGAGTCGTAAGCACACATCTTAACCCACATGACGACCATAACCTTGTGCTTAGTTTTCCAGTTCCTGAGATAAGTGTTGATAATCTAGTTGGTATCGTATTCATAGTTGAGTGACACCTAAGAGGTATAATTTTTCATTTGGTACATCTATGGCTGTATATTCATTTCTTGTGTTTGGGGTATTTTTTCTGGCACAACATTTGGGCAAGGTGTGGGATCACAAGGTTTGAGTATCATGTCTGGGAGCGGTGCGGGAAACACATCTGGGAGTGGTTCAATATCACGAAATGTCGGCACATAGTTTAGCACAACAAAGGGTTCACAGGGCACAACTGCATTAGGCCCCTTGCCTATAAGAGGAGGAGGATCTAGTGGATCTGGAGGAGTTGACACTAGTGGATCTAGTGGGTCTAGTGGTGGAGGTAATCTGTTATCCATATTTCACCCCCAGGAAAAATATTGGATTAGCCACGACCCATCATGGGAAGAATCAAAGAAAACATGTTTGAATCTCATAAACTAGTTATAGAGGGACTCTATAATGGAATGACGGGTCCTGCAAAAGTTTAAATGACCCTGTGCAAGAAGAAAGAGAAGAAACGGCTATGTCGCATGAATATGTGTCTTAAATCTATTTGACAGACTCATATAGGCTCTAAAATAAAAAAGGAAGGGTTGAGGAAGGAGGCCGAGAATTTTCGAAGAACCAGAGGCTTGAGAAGAATAAGTGGTGAAGATTCAAAGTCTTCGGGCTCAAAACCATTCAGGAAAGAATCTAGAATCGACTAATTATGGAAGAGCTAGCAGAGAGAGCCACATGTCCTAGTGGTGCTTCTCCAAAGATGAATCCATAAAGGGAGGCTCAAACAAGCCCTGCATCTCCACATGTCCTAGGGGAAAGCAGGCCATTGGGGGAAAGTTGGTTTTTTTCCCTTGCTCTCTCAAAAGGATTAAAGTTGTAAAATGGCCCTTGAACTCTACCTAAGGAAAAAGTTAGTGTTTGAGCCCGAGTCAAGCCAAAGTGGGGAGTTGGAGGAAAAGGTGAAAATTTTCCTTTTGACAAAAGGCACAAAGGAGAGAATTTAAACACATCTCCCCAGCCAACCAAAGGCTGCCACGTGTTCCATATCACAAGGGGACCCATTTTTCAAGTTGTTTTCCCACCCTCCTATACGAACCCGATACAAACTTCAAAGGGGCATATCTTTCGACTCAGGGCTCAAAATATTACAAATCTGACATCGTTGAAAGCGTCTCGACGCCCTCTACACCATGGAAACATAAAAATCATTTTTCAAGCCCTGGTAGGTAAAAAATGAAGAAGAGTCTTCCAGGCCATTAACACATAATCCAATCTCTTCAACTACCAAATCTGATTCGATTCAATCCACTGGGGAACTAGAAGCAACATATTGTGGGTGAATTTTCAAAAGGCATTAATATTCAGTGGTTGAGATTTCAAGGCGGGATTCAATGTGTATCTCATGGTTGTTGGAGCAAGATTTGACTTTTCCCTCTTCTCTCTCTTATTATTTTTATATATTGTAACACTTCTCATTTGAGAAAGAGAGACATTACGGGCATAGAGAAACTCTATCAAATTTGTTTCTCGATGCTAGTTTTGAGTAGAAAACCTTCTCCCACGCCCGACAAATGTATTTGTGCTTCTATTCCAAAAATGTAATGGTCTGTGCACCTTCTAGAGAAATAAAAACATGTTTTTGTGGTGTTCTTCAACCCTTTACATCATTTTGTTGTTTCTCTGCCTCCTCTCCCTTCCAGATTTGTTTTTCGTGTATGTATTTCACATTTGCAAGTGCAGGATGTTGTGTTTCATGGATTTTAATGGATGATTTATAGATTTGGGCCATGTCACTTTTGTTTGACCTCCCTCATCTCCATTTTTTCTGTTTCTTTCTCCCTCAACAAAATATCTCACTTCCTTTGTTGGTGTATCACCGCTTTAGTGTAGGCTCTTTTTTTCCCTCTTTCTCTCTCCTTGGTTCCTTGGAATGGTTAGATTAGGTTAGATTTAGTTTTCCTACACTGGAGTAGCTCGTGGTAGGTAGTTTAGGAAGAGGAACCAGCCTTCTCTGGAGGATCATTCCCATTTACAAGTCCCACAACTTGGGGAATGATCCAATGTTATGAAAATCACACCAAATGACCTTGCCTTAGAAAAGTAGATCCATAACTCATTTGGGGGTGTTGTGATTTCACACTAACAGTTTTGGCATGCCCAGTGGGATAGGTTTGAAGCACCTTACCACTTCACTTCATCAAGTTCGATGTGCTCTTGGTGAAGATTTCAGCCTTTGGAGGCACTTTCAAGCACATCTGGTGACTCCATCTGGTCAAAAACCCATTCTCTGAGTTGCAGACCTTTTCCATCCATTTCCACTCATTTCATCCATTTTCTTCTTCCATCTCTTTCATTTTCTCCCATTCCATGAGGTTGTGCAATCATGACTTCATTCCCTTCATGGAACTCACACTTACAACAATGCAATCCACCTCCAATGCATTTCCCAACTCCTCCAAATCAGCATTATGATCAGATCTAGGACCATTATGCTTACCCATATGAGCAGAGTCAAATTCGTTTGGCCATGGAGCTTATCAAGAACAAGGGGGCACATACAATGGTGAAAGCTATGTGGAGAATGCTGGTTTATTGGAGAAAATCCAAAAAATGGAGGCTGACATGGTTTAGTCAAGGGACATAGCACAAATGAAGGCATTCGAGATTGGTAGTAGGGCACCTTATCCATGGGAAGGCCCTTTTCCAAGACATTACAACCCTTAGGAGAAGCTAGACTTCATGGTTGAAATGCTGCCCCAACTTGCACAATGGACTGAGGAGATCGAGGCCTATGAATTTGGTGTCGACAACCTTGTCAATGGGTAAATCCTACACCATTATCTGGTAATTTTCTCTCCACTCCTCAAGTAGCACCATCTCAATTTGAGCTTCAATTTCCAAGCTTCCTATTGTATGCTGCCCCAAGTGTGAAATCCATTTCTCCATCCCATTTTAATTCTTCTGCCCTTTTCCCTTCCAAACAGTCATCCCCTCCGAACAAACAAGAAGTTCCACCTCCCTCCCCACCACAAACAATTGCAAAGCTAGTTGAACCCCAACCTGCCACTCCTCTTACTTTCCCAAGTCCATGTTGGGAAGATACTCAAGAATCCAATCAAGGACAAGAAGAGGAGCCAAACAGAAAATAAATAACGTGCAAATTTGATGAGTTGCTCTGCTAAATTTGGGTTTATAAAGATCCCCTTGATGGTCAAGCCAATAGAGGAGGTCAAGGTTGAAGAGCTAGTGGTGGTTGAGTTTGAATTTGCAGTAGAGGAGGAGGACCATATAATTTTAGAGGCCCCAGAGTGTGAACCAGGCTACAAAAGAACCTTCAGTTCTTCCTCCCACTTCATCCCCTTCAAGCTCTGATGTTGAAGAAGAGTTTGATCTTTCAAAATTCATGTTTGAGAGTGAAGGGAGCCATGGTGATCAAGTTGCAGATCAGGAAGGCACCATGGAGGAGGTAGAGCACATGCAACAGGACAACAAGGAGGTAGACTGCCTGTCAGACTTGGAAGATTGCTTTAATGAAGAGGAGCCTGAGGAGATAACATCATTTTTTCCTCCATCTTCAACCTTCCAAGCACACGAACCTATTGCCATGAAGGAGAACATCCAAGGACAACAACCTGCATCTCATAATGGCCCTCTGAACCAAGGTTGGAAGATCTTGATCTTCCATGTTCTTTAAAGGAGGAGGAAGAGAAAAGGCAGGAGGATGTCATCATCTCTCTCACACCATCCACTCAAGAAGGTCCATAAGAAGACTCCATTTTTGGAGTTGAATTTCAGAGAAATGGGCACATCTAAAGGATCAAACCATGCCCAATCAGGTACTTGGCTTCATTGGAGCCAAAGGAGAAACCAAAACTAGTCATGCCTACTTAAGGGCATGAGGATGAGCATCAAAATACCAAAGGTCACCATCAATACCTCCAGGAGTCTAATGCAGTCAGCTTGAGGAGGTATTTTCCATTAATGTTGATACCTTGATGATTTGGGTGGAGGACAAGCTTATAGCCAATTTTTCACTCATACTGGCAGCTATATTTAGTGTCAAATCATTTGTATGGACACCCCTCTTAAGAAAGGGAAGCTACTTCTCCCTGCCTGTTGCAGGATTTGTTTAGCATTCTTTCCCTCTAGTTAGTTTAGGAGTAGGAGTAGATTTTTTTTTAGCAGAAGAAGTGCTTATGCATACTCTACATGTCTCATTTGAGGCATGTATGATTTGGTCTTTGTATATAAGTTTTGTCCATTTTGCTCCAAGGGTGCATAAGGCCAGATCTTTAATATTCATGGAAAGAAGACTCATAGCGGTCTATAATAGTTGCTAGCTCCAAAAGGGAACAAATCCAAAGCAACTTAATTTGTTTCGAAACATTCATTTCAGGGATAGGTGAAAGCCCGGGTCAATACAATTTTCTACTCTCAAAAACTCCATTTTAAGATTTTCTTATGAAAATTGAGAGTGCCGTGCTCGATGATGGATTCGATGTCCGCAGAGGTTAGCAAAGTGCAGAGAGTTGGGAGTCCATTTTATAAGAAGGATCAGTGTCAGGCCATCATTCTTGACTCCATGCCCAATGGATGCTTCAAGGCCATTGGTCTCTTCATCTAGTAGGTATATGTCCCCGTGAGTTGCCAAATTTTATCCATATTTCACCCCTCAGAAAAATATTGGATCAAGCCACAACTCCTGCATGGAAATAATTAGATGAAACACGTTTAAATATTGACAAACCGGGTTGCGAGAGGACTCTACAATGAAATGGTGGGGCTCACGAAAGTTTAAACGACCTATGCGAGAAGAAGAAAGAGAAGAAACGGCTCATGTCACGCGAATCATGTGTTTTAAATCTATTTGTGAGACTTGGGCAGGATCTGAAATAAAAGGAAGGGTCAGGGGAAGGAGGTTGAGTAGTGTTAGAAGAACCAGAGGATCGAGAAGAAGAATCAGTGAGATTCAAATCTTCGGGCTCAAAACTGTTCAGAAAGAATCTAGAATCGACTAAGTATGGAAGAGCTAGCAGAGAGAGCCATGTGTCCTAGTGGCGCTTCTCCAAAGATGAATCCATAAAGGGAGGCTCAAACAAGCCCCGCATCTCCACGTGTCCTAGTGGAAAGTGGGGCATCGAGGGAAATTTGATTTTTTTCCCCTTGCTATCTCAAAAGGATTAAAGTTTCAAAATGGCCCGCAACTCCGCCCAAAGGAAAAAGTCAGCGTTTGAGCCTGAGTCAAGCCAAAGTGGGGAGTTGGAGGAAAAGGTGAAAATTTTCCTTTTGACAAAAGGCACAAAGGAAAGAATTGAAACACATCTCCCTAGCCAACCAAAGGTTGCCACGTGTCCCATATCAAAAGGGGACCCATTTTTCAAGTTGTTTTCCCGCCTCCCGTACTGACGACTCGATACAAACTTTGAAGGGGCATATCTTTCAATTAGGGCTCGAAATATTACAAATCGACATCGTTGAAAGCGTCTCGATACCCTCTACACCATGGAAACATACAAAATCATTTTTCAGGCCCTGGTAGGTAAAAAAATGAAGAAGAGTCTTCCAGGCCATTAACGTAGAATCTAATCTCTTCAACTACCAAATCTGATTCGATTCAATCCGCTCGGGAACCAGTGACATATTGTGGGAAAAATTACAGAAGGCATTGATATTCAGTGGTTGAGATTTCAAGACAAGATTCAATGCGTATCTCATGGTGGTTGGAGCAAGATTCAACTTTTCCTCTTCTCTCTCTCTTATTTTTTTATATATTATAACACTTCTCGTTTGAGAAGGAGAGACATTCTGGGCATAGAGAAACTCTATCAAATTTGTTTCTCGATGCCATTTTTGAGCAATGAACCTTCTCCCATGCCTGGAAAATGTATTTGTGCCTCTATTCCAAAAATGTAATGGTTTGTGCACCTTCTAGAGCAATAAAAACGTGTTTTTGTGGTGTTCTTCAACCCTTTGCATCATTTTTTTGTTGTTTCTCCATGCCTCTCCCTTCCAGATTTGTTTTTCTGTGCATGTATTTCACATTTACAGGTGCAGGATGTTGTGTTTCATGGAGTTTAATGGATAATTTACAGATCTGGGCCATGTCACTTCTGTCTGACCTCCCTCATCTCCATTTTTTATGTTTCTTTCTCCCTCAATAGAATATCTCGCTTCCTTTGCTGGTGTATCACCACTTTAGTGTAGGCTCTGTTTTTTCCCTCTTTCTCTCTCCTTAGTTCCTTAGAATGGTTAGATTAGGTTAGATTTAGTTTACCCGCATTGGAGTAGCTCGTGGCGGGTAGTGTAAGAAGAGGAACCAACCTTCTCTGGAGGATCATTTCCATTTGCAAGTCTCACACTTGGGAATGATCCAATATTATGTAAATCACACCAAATGACCCCGCCTTAGAAAAGCAAATCCATAACTCATTCGGGGTGTTGTGATTTTACACTAATAGTAACATCAGAGGGAATCAAGGTCCTGGATCTAGCGGACAAGGTCCTCAACACCATCAACAGTGTTTTTTTATGAGATGTCACTCCACTTACTTGATTACAAGGGTGTTGAGGATGCCACAGAATATGTACACAAGTGTAAGTTACTATGACACGTGAAGGGAATTGCTTCCACGGCTGCGAAAAGTAAGTCAATTTCCAACCATGTTGTAAGGATGTGCGCATAGCTGGAATAAGAAGTATGACCCACACCGGACACTGGTGGATTACATTGCGTTGTGTAATGCCTTTTTGGGAGTTTTACATACCTGAGTTTGAACAGAAAATCATCAACGCGTTGAAGGAGATTTAGTAAGGAATGACAGAGAGTGTGTGGGAGTATGACACACATTTCAAGACTCTCCTATCTAAGTTATCTTATGAAATTCATCCTTCGCAATATGCTCAAAGGGGTTTTCGAGGATTGATCACACCGTTTAAGAGGGAACTTTCACAAAAGACTTTCACAGATCCGCAAGGCCTTGAGGCTTCCTTGCATGCTGAGGCAATAAGAAGTATTGATACAGGAGTTAGTTTGTTCCTACAAGCCCAAATTGCTGCAATGGAAAATCAACTGGAGAAATTTTATACGAACTCATCTCGGAGAATCGCAATGGGTTATGGTGTATGGATTGTGAGATAGAAGGGCATAAAAGGACATTTGTACTTGGAGGTCGATATGCATGATGATGGTAGACTGTGAGATTTTCCACAAAGATCATGATGCAAGTAGGTGTCCACTACTGTAGCGCATGATCCGTAAGAATGTGTCTTGCTATTGCAAAATTTGTACCTCTACTACTCATGACACTAAGGATTGTAGATTGATTGACCAAATACATGATGTCATTGATACTTGTGTGTGCTAGACTAGTATTATCGTCATTATGAAGGAGCACACAAGGAGGGAGTCACGAAGAAGCTTTCGTAGAGGATTTACAGTGCCGTGGCAACCGTGGAGGTAGAAGAAGTGAGTTCCCACATGGAACTTGTTACAACTATGGGTCTACGAAACATTATAAGCGTGGATGCCTCGATCTGCTACAGTGCTCTTGGTGTGGAAAGAAGCACAAGTATGAGTGCCCTGAATTATTTGAACACATGAGCCAAGCAACGAAAGCATAAGGGTACTGGGATGGTGAGTGTAAAGTGTGTTGATCAATAGTGGATGCCAAGAATGACACGTGAGTCAAATTTAGAACCTGTACTGGTGATGACGTGAGCTGAGGTTGTGCACATTGGGGATACCAAAGCAAAGGTTGTTGATTACAAGAGAAGAAGTGGTACATGGGAAGTATCCGGACCCTACGCATCAGAAGGAAATCTATCAAGAGACCATGGACATAATCATAATTCTTCAAGGGGAAATTCAGTGTCTAAAAGAGAAATCTAGGAAGTTAGAGCGAAGAAGAAGAGTGATGAGGTCCCTCATTAGATATAAATGATGTCAGAGAAGTGTGTAAGATGTTGCACCAAGAGAATATCATTCCTCTATTAGGATAATGGTTGAGAGATAAAGTACAAGCACTTGGAGGAGAGTGCAAGAGGTAGGTCTTACACTCTAACCTTCCTCCCCACAACATTGACTATGATAAGGAAATTACCTTGAATGCAATTGTTGATGGATGTATCTTAAACAATATTTTGATTGACATGGGTACAGAAGTTAATGTTCACACCCTAGATGCATGGAATCGAATGGGAAGGCCCCCATTACAACCATCTTCAAATGTGCCTTATATGGATGATAAGATAAAGGAAATGTCCATCGATGTTTTAAAGCATGCTGATATCATTATCCAAGGGGTGAACTTCACTGGGACTTTAAAGTCTTAGCGCTTGCTGAGGTAGACAACTTTCTGGCATTACTTGAGTGCCCCTAGTGTTATAAGAAAAATTCTGACTTACATTTCAATAATGGGTATATAAGTTTTGAGAACGAGGAATGTGTTATCATTCCTTTGACGGATGGGAATTCAACGCCCTATATTAAACCCTTGGGAGAAGAAGACCTAGACAGAATTTATGTGTTCACTATCGTGACCCTGAGGTTATGCAACCAATAAAATAAGGCATTATTTAGTGGGAAGACGTTCAATCTATAAGTGATAAAACTAGTGTGGCATGTGAAAATTGGGCGCATAAGACATATGAGTTAGTTGGAAGGAAATTAAGAGGCTCTATGATGAGAGTAACAAATGTGCACTCAATCAGGTACTTGGAAGGAAAGAAGTTGCCAAGTTATACTGGGGAGCCGACCCTGATGTTTTCCTATGAGCAATGGAGACCCAGTGGAGATGTGAGGTTGAAAGGAGAAGTATGCTTAGTTATACCTTGCTCGGACTACAACATGTTGGTGGGAAACCCATCACGATAACCTTCTAGAGTGGTGTGAGGTGAGAATTACATTCTCTATTAGGTTTCTCCAAAGCAATGCACCTACTGTTATACAAGATTATCATGGGAAGGAACCCACCTTGTTTCACGTCATAGGTATGTGAGAAGGCCTGGATGGAAGGTGTGGAAGCATTACCTCCATCTTTATGGGTGCATAAGCTTTACTCCACCTTACAAGGTTGCGCGTGTGCATGGTGCATTTACTCGATTTGCACCATTAGACAAGAAACTGACAGGAGTTGACGATTGATCTCCTTCAAGCTTTTTAGTATTAGAGTACTAAGCCATTAGTGAACAAGGCATCAGTAGGATGTTAAGTGCATAATTATGGGAAATAGTGCCATGATAGAGGATAGAATATTGAATTTATTGGTTGATCCTGGGTTAGAAGCATGTTTTGATGAGAAATAATTAGAGGAGGTACAACTTGAGTGCGCATGCATAGAAAAAGAGAGAGGAAAATTGGTCTACGTAGTAGATGGTGAAGAAGTGGAAAACTTGGATGTTAACCATACTATGGGCACACGCGAGGTTATGGATAGTGCTAATGAGAAAGCACACACCTACCATGAACCCCTAAAAACCAAGAAGGTTAACATTGGTTGAGGTGGAACCTAAGGAGGCTACTATTAGAGATTACTAGACAGAAAAAGAGGTTTCAAAGATTATCGATTTGTTGCACGAATTTTAGGATTTATTTCTATGCGGGTACCATAAGCTTAAAGGATTTCACCACTCCTTGGGAGAAATGAAGATCAAGTTAAAGGAAGGTCGCACCCAATTTAGAAGAGACCTTATCGAATGAATCCAAATCAGTGAGTCAAATTCAAGGAGGAAATTGACAAAATGATCGCAGCGAGGCATCATTGAGGTTTTGAAGAGTCAAAATGGATAAGTCCAATCGTCATCAGCATTAATAAGGATGGAAGGATAAGGATTTACATTGATTACTTAGATTTAAATGTAGTATGTGTCATTGACCCTTTTCTAACCCCCTTCACCGAGGATATCCTATAAGGAGTAGCTAAGCGTAAGATCTATTCTTTCACGAGATGGATTCTCATGATACCATCTAGATAGAATTACAAAGGAGGACCAAGAAAAGACAAATTTTTCCATTGCATGGGGAATTTTTTCCTATTCGGTCATGCCTTTTGGGCTGAAGAATGCACATGTTGTGTTTTCACACATTGTGGTTCAGGCGTTTCAAGAATTCATCCAAAAGTTTCTACAAGTACACCTGGATGACTGGATGATATATGGATTAGTGAGGGACCATTGTGACAATCTGAGGGTAATGTTTGAGAGGTGCTTTGATAGTTCAGTATATCCCTCAACATTGAGAAATCTATTTTCGCTATTCCATTTGGAACCCTATTGGGAGATATCATATGTAAGGAAGGCTTGTTGGTAAGTTGCCATTATTGTGGCATTGGGGGAGCCTACCATACAGAGTGTCATGCATGGATTCCTTGGGCATAAAGGGTATTAACAGAAATTTATTAAGTGGTATGCCAACATCGTCACACCGTTGGAAAAGTTGTTAAAGCATAAAAGTACATTTCATTGGGGAGAGGTGCAAGATGGAATTTGACACATTAAAGAATAAGCTTATCACCATACCCATATTACACTTTCCCTCTTGGGATAAGAAATTCCATGTACATGTTGATGCTTCAGGGATGGAAATTGGAGAAGTCTTAGTACAACTTGGAGAGGGAATTGTTGACCACCCCTTGTGCTTTGCTAGTAAGAATCTAACGGCAATAGAGCGAACTATACTACTACCGAGCATGAGGCATTGTCGATGATCTACACGCTACAAAAATTTATGTAGTATATGTTAGCAACACCCTTTATATTTTACATGGACCACATGGCATTGAAGTATTTGGTAAACAAGCTCGTTCTACAAGGGTGCATATGCAAGTGGGTCCTATTATTTCAAGAGTTTGAGTTTACGGTTGTTGTAAAACCAAGTAAGAGTAATTTGGGGCCTGACCATCTATCAAGGGTTGACTCAACAGAGGACACAAAGCATTGAGGACACAATGCCGATGCACAATTGTTCGATTGTAGCACGTGCCCTCTAACCTCGGAAGATATTGCAGAGTTTCTCAAAATGGGTGTAGCACTAGAGGGAATGAAGACTTTGGAAAGGAAGTAGTTAGCCATACACGTTACACCCTACATGTTAATTAGTGGAGACTTATACAAGTTGGGTCATAATGAGGTTTTGCGTCGGTGTATGTTAGAGTATGAGCACGCTACAATCATAGAGGAAACACATGGTGGAAGTGTAAGAGGATAATATACAGAATGCAATCGTGCACATGATCCTTCTAGTAGGATTTTGGTGGGAAATGGTTTACAAAGATTGTATCAAGTATTGCAAGGCCAGTGACCACTGCCAGTGCATTGGTAAACCAAGGAAAAAAGATGAAATTCCATGAAGACCGATTGGTAGTGCAAAACCGTTCAAGAAGTGGGAAATTGAATTTGTAGGCCCTATTTCTCTAGCCGCGTGAAGGACATGTTCACGCTATATCATTACATACATAGATTACCTTACAAGGTGGGCGTATAACGCATACAAGGGATTATACAGTGGCAACAATAACTAGGTTCTTGTGGGAAAATATAATCAATAGATATGGATGCCCGTTGAGCTTAACAAGTGATAGGGGTACTCATTTCTTAAATGAGACAATTAGAATCTTATTGCGAATTCATGGTATCCCATCACAAGACTACCCCTTATCACCCACAAGCTAATGGGACTATTGAGGCATTTAACAAAATTATGAATCACACGTTAACCAATATTTGTGATGTGGGAAGAAAGGATTGGGATGATAAAGTTTCTATTATGTTATGGTCATATTAGACTACTTATAAGAGACTGAACAAGGCCACATATTTTCAATTGGTTTTTGGCGTGGAAGATGTGTTACCTGTTGAATTCATGTTACCATCATTGTGTATAGTGCACGCAGAGGGTTAGATGATGAACACATGATTAATGAGAGGATTGATAAGTTGATGTAGTTGGATGAGAGGTGGGATATTGCTCACTGGAGTCAGAAAACAAAAAAATCCAGGCAGAAGGCATGGCATGATAGACACATCAAGAACAATAATCTTGAGGTTAGATAGGTGGTTTTATTGTATGATTCCAAGTTTTTGCGCCATCCTAGGAAATTCAACATCCATTGGATGGGCCCATACATTGTATCCTATATACTTAATTCAGGTGCTTTCCATTCTGAGCGTTGGATGGAACACGGTTTATAGGCCATTTCGATGGGAGTAGGCTTAAGCCCTACTATAAACAAGTCTTCTTTGTGTTTGTAAATAATGCGTATTTATAGTTAGCCTAGGATTTTCTTTGGTGCAGTTTCCTTTCTTTGTGTTTACCTTTCTTATTGCTTTGTTTTGTGCGTGTTTGTGCATTGGTAGCCACTTATATTTTTTTAAAAAATTCTATGCGTAGAGGACCATGCATACATTTTGTGTGGGGTGGAGTAATATGACAAGTGCTTTGGAAGCTATGGTTGTTGATGGCCCGGTTAAAAAATAAAAAAATGTGGATTGTAAGATCGCGCGTAGAAGAGGTGAACATAAAGGAAGGATGGTGCCAAAAGGCTCTATAGAAACCACGTACAAGAATGAAAAGTGCAGGAACAACATGAGGGAGGTGATGTCAAGAACCATGATTGGGACACAAAAGAAGAATGAAATTGGCATTATACATGCGTGCGTAAATATCTCTGTGGTCGATGGGGGTTTTGTACACCTATCAAAGTTTTCGTATAGGATTGAGTGTGGAGGAAAAGCGTTGAAGGTTGGCATTGGAAAAATCCACCTTTATTGTGAAATTATGTTGGTAGGTGGCATGACATTTATTATAGAGAAGAAAAAAAGTTATAAATAGAATATCGGGGTGTGTTATTTCCTATCTTGTGTTTTAAGTTATCAAAGAGCTCTCACGAACTAGGGCATCCTTATGAAGAAGGTTTGAGAAAAGTTGTGAATATTTGCGTGCATAGCTAGTTTGATCAGTGAACTAGAGTGGAAAGGAGTACATGGGTGTAAGCGGAGAAGGTTGTGTGGAAGAATCCTATGGGTGTTACGCCATCTTGTGGAAAAAGTGTTTTCCAAGTTAGGGTTTCATAGCTAGGGCATGGGGTTTGAAGGAATTTTCGCAAAGGAGTGGAGCCGCAAATTTGAGCAAAGCCAGACCAGGAGAGAGGAAGAAGTTTTAAGGACCCGACGAAGGAATGGTACCAAGGAAAGTAGCAAATGTTTCATCGAATAATGGAAAGGGAAAACAAGTCATTTCAACCAGCTTCAATGAAGAATGGTACATGGAAATGCAGGATGCTTGGATGGAGTATTACTTGGTAAAGAATGGATGTCTCACGTCAGGAAGATGGCCATCAATGATTAGAACCATTGAACGAGCACCACAGAAAATGAAATGACACTAGAACTGGTTCACCCTAATGTGAAGAGGACACCAAATAGAATGCCCATCCATGAAGACAAGGTAAAGGTGAAAATGGAGAAGGTTGAGTTGTTGTAACTCTATGAGTTTTCTTATTTTGGCAAGCCTGAGCGACTATACCAATGGTTTATGTCACGAGTGCATGAAGATCACTTCTATTTTACACGTCCAAAGGATGCAAATAATGCCCCACTGATTTCTAAGTTCACCGGCCTTATCTCTCAAGAAGATTCATTGACAATGATGATTCGGAAGAAAAGGAAGACATTAAAAAGATCGTTGAGGCTTATGACTACAAGAAGGGTTCGTGCTACTTTGACATTTATGCAATTACTGACCCGGTAATGACGATGGCCATGCGCTTGGTCACAAAGCTAAATGGGCAAGAGAGATGGTCACAGATCAAAAAGGCCTAGTTTAATGTATGCCGCAAGATCTCCGAGGGGGCACCTATAGCCTATTATCTTTTATCATGCAGAGGAGATCATAAATGTTACACGCAACAAAGAGAAGAGCATGTTTGGCAATGTCCTCCTCACAATTATCTTTTGAGATATTAGAGTGCCCGATGGGCTGGATAATTTTGTTTGGGGATACCTAGATGAGAACCCCTCCTCGCCAAGAGGTTTGAATAGTATACTTGTGACACCATGATGTCCACTCATAAGGCACGCCTGGAAAGGTGGTATAAACGGATGCGTGACGCATTTGGGGCTGATTGGAGAATACTTGAGAAGTTTCCTTAACTAGTGCAAGGAGAGGCTGAGTTCATCATATACTAGCATTTTTGTATCAACAAATTTACTTTGGTAGATGGCACCAAGAGTCCTTGGTGTAAATTGCCTTTCTCCTTCACAACATAATACTTCCAGGACGAGGTTAATCGATTTAAAGAGGTAAAGAAACTTAGATTTGATCTAAGTGTAGTAGATCAAGACTACCACAAGCTACGTAAGAAACTAGTATACCCCAAGAAGCATGCATATGTGGAGAATTATGTCTCCCATGACATACACATGTTAAAACTAGTAACATTACTTGTTGCAGGGAGGACAACAAGGGTGTATTTGCACATAAGGCCTAAGTATGAAAAAGGCACTTATGTTGAAGATGATGTCTCCATTCTTGAGGACCCCATTGCATGGAAGAAGGCTATGCCAAGGAAAAGAGACAGAGGAGAGGCTCTTGAGAAAAAGTGCCGAGCACGTAGACAATATAGACAATAGGGGCATAAGAGTCAAGTATGGGCACAAGTACTTACATCCACCGGAAGAGGTATCCCGTGAGAAAAAATTTGCTACAGAAGGAAGAGTCACCACAAAAGGAAGAGTTTCTAGTAAGGGAGAGTCACCCAAGAAAGAAGAAAAAGATAAGTCCCTTGAATTGGAGTCACTAGTAAGGAAGAAGCAGAGGGTGAAAAAAGGTTAGACTCAGTGAAACAGAAAGCATGGAGGCCAACAAGGGAGATGAAGATGATGAAGAGCATGATGAGGATTAGAATAATCTTGTGTACGATGTACATGAGTTAGATGAAGAAGGAAATGAAGAGAAGGATGAGAACAAGAAAGGTGTTCATGACAAGAGGGGAGCGAGGAAGTAAACATGAAGGATCAGAAGACCCCGACCCCAACCAAGGAGTAGATGGATAATACCATAGAGAGGGAAGTGGTAGGAATTATCCAATAGTTGGTGGAGCATGAAGTCGAGTGAAGCACTCCGAAGAAGTGCTAAAGGAAACCGAGGAGAGTGCAAGTGTAGGAAAGGAGTATGGGAGCATGGGTGGAGACCCCAACTTAGCAGTAAGCTTCTCAAAGGAAGCGTGCATAGGTGAAAAGGGCATAGTAGTGGCACAGAACAAGAAATTACTTACATTAATGATCCAAACAAGGTACTACGTGCACACTTCCAAAGTACCATGCCCACAAACCAACTCCTCACTTGGTCTTCTTTTGATGAAGAAGGTGCATACCCACACACAAGGAAAATTCTATCTTGGGATTTTGAGTCCCACATTGATGAACCCAAGTTTGAGGTAAATTGAGATGCATTGATGAAGATACCGGATGCCGAGGAGTAAACCCTATGGTAAATTCTCAATAAATTTTTGATGAGCAAGTTTTCAACACACTCAACAAAGCATCGGTGGAGGTAGAGGAAAGAATCTTCGGTAGAAATGATAGGATAAGGGTCTTGGAGGAAGAGATTGAGAAAAAGAATGAGGAGATCATTGAGTGAGACAAAGAAATAAAATAGAAGGAATTGATCAATGTGTAGTTAAGGCATGAGTTGAGGGATGAAAAGGAAAAGGTGGTGAATTCCATAAGAAGATAGAGGCCATTATAGATGCCATTATATTGAAGCACCCGAGAACTGGCCCCGCTTGAGCAAAAATACGAGTCAACCATTCACTTCTTGGAAGACTTGACCCACATCCTCACCATAGAAAGGTGGAAACTTGCATTAGAGTCAGTAAAGGAGGTAATGGCACACCGAAGAAGGGAAGAAAAGCAAAAGATTTGTGAGACAGTTAATTGGTACTTTGAGATCCTTGCCATAGTAAATACCTTCACGCAGATGGTCAAGCCGTGTGTGACAACCGTGCTTAATGACAGAGACAGGGTAGTAAACATATTGGTTGCTACACATGAGGTGGATCTGAAAGAATTTCAGGAGAAGCACAAAGGCAATAGAGTGGAGCACGATAATATCTTGGCATAAATTGAGAAGAAGTTAGAAGCAATCGAAACCTTATGAGGTTCAATTAAGAATAGGCTAAAGGAACTATACCCTAAGTCACTCACAGGATGGATGTGCTAAGCGATCTTAGCAAGCAGCTAGAAAACATTATAGATACGTTGAAAGCTAAGAGCGAGGAACTTAGTTTTGATTAAGCGAGCATATTAGTGGGTGACCTACTTGAGCAGGTGTAGGGAGAAGTAGATGCGTGAGAGAAAATTGATGCATATGTAAAGAAGGAGTTCCCACTCCTCATGCAATAAGTAACATATTCTTCTATTCTTCCATTCTTTAATTGTTTCAATACCTCTATTCTTTATTCTTTGAGGAAGCAGAATGTTTTCGAGGATGGAGAACATGCATAGTGTGGGGTGATGTTGGACCCTAAAATATTGGCTAAGTACCAAAAGACATACACGCGCAGATCGGTAGATGGAAGGGTGCTCAAGGAAAAATGCTTAGGAAAAAGGGGTTTAATAAGGGTTTAAGTGAAACCAAGGCATGTGCGGGAGGCAAAATAAGGGTTTAAAGGACTTAGCCATATTTGGCATCATGGAGTCACTTGAGGAAAAACATGAGGACCCGACTAGGTGTGATAAGTGGATAAGGTGCCACTGGAACCTCAAGGTCAAGAAAAGGATATTCCACGTAGGGAATATTCCCAGAGGTATCATTATAGTTAGTGGAAGGTTTGTAAAGAGGATAAACATTCGCAATTGAGGACCACATCGACACTTGGCATTTGATCTACCCAAGATAGAAGTCATGGTGGTGGACAATGTTTCTATTTAAAGGAGTGCTTGGTGTAGAAACATATAGAGAGATATACGTGTGTAGAGTGTAAAGGGATTAGAGAAAGATAAGGAGAGTAATGAAGTGTTACAAAAATGTTAGGAAATGCTAAGGTTTGGAGTTCATGGTGCTAGGGTTTAGAGTACTTAGTGCTAGAGGGTTGTAAGGGATACCATTAAGCATATGTATGGGTACTGGGATCTGTAACAAGGGATATAATGGGGAAAAGCATAGTTAGGATCTCTAATCATATAGGTTTGTAGGAGTTGAGTCTCTGTCATTTGATGTATATGGTTTGAGATGACCCTTTTAAATGTAATATGGCTACCAAAACTCGATAAATCAATATACATGGATCTATTCTGTACAACTTGCTTATGGGTGTAAACCCTTATGTTATTTGGCTTATCATGACTCGATATGGTTTCTTGTACTTCTTACAATGTTATTTAGCTTTTGTGATGCATTAATGTGTAGATCTATTAGTTATATCTTCTACTTTTTAAAGTAGATGAATGTACTTCTGTTTCTACAAATAATCCTCCATTAATGGCATAACTCTCTTGCAAAGCTCACATAAAGGAGGGGCTTGACGCCCGTGTGTGCCTCAGGTGAGCACCCAATGTATGCTAGATGATAGGATGACATGTTTGGGGTTAGAAAGAATTATTGAGGGTAAAATAATGACTATTAAAATTTTTCTCCGTTGCGTTATTTACAATTACACAAGTCAATCATTGTTATGTCATGTTCCATGTTATATGAGAAGTGCTTGACTAATTTTTCAGATAGGTCAACAAAATTAGTAACAAATCCTTTAGGTAGATGAAGGAACCATTCTAGGGCTGATCGCCTAGGCTTCGTGAAAATAGTCTTAGCAAGTAGGAGTCATCGTAAGCAACTTCTTGAAAAAGCATATAAAACTCCTTAACATGCTCGTGGGGGTCACCTTTTCCCTTATATTTTTGAATTTGGGTGGTTTGAAATATGGTGGGAAAGGGACTGCAATGTCGAATCAAAAGGGTAAGGACAAATTTCCTCAAATTTATATTTTCGTCCCTCGTGTCGAGTTACAACCCTCAAGTGTTTCCTTCATATATTTCACTTCTTGCTTCAATGTGAATTCTTGGGACCGGCTGACAGTGGTGGATTGAAATTTGGTTGAGAATGTTGGGATCCATGATCATTAGATGGTTATGGGCCAAGTTGAGAGGCTAACTGAGAAATTTGGTTACTCATTTTCTGTAGTTGGGACAACACGACTTCTTTAGATATGTTTGGGTTGTTCTCTCTACTATCCCATCCGTATATGATGCGTAAGTTATTTGGGTTGTGGTGGTGTGTGGATGGTGGTTATTGGCCAATATTATCAATTTAATTTGAGAGGAGACTTTGAAGTTGGTTATGTGTGTAATTAGGAGGAAGCTTTTCTCCCATATGATATAGTTGGAGAAAAAGTGCATCTTTATTCTTTTCAATGAAGTGGTTAAGAATTTCACGTCTTCTTCCTCCTGTGAAGTATGTGCTTCAGTCATCATCACTACTAGTGTTGATCATGGTCTCCTTGTCTTCTCCATGAGTACGATTTTCTTTGGCATTGGCGTCATAATAATTGTGGCTAAATATAACATGTCATATATTTTGGTGATCGTTTTCATCTTCGTTTCTAGAGTGGGATCGATTATTCATTCTCCTAGGTGCCATTTGAATTTGACAATGGGTGTGGTGAATTGATAAAGGATGTGTGGATGAAAGAGGTTTTGATTTCTTAGTTGACTTAACGTATTAATCTTAGTAATCAAACCTTGATAGTAAGATGGAAGAAATTTGGAAGTGGGGAGATAGAAAAGGATTTTCCTCAATAGTAGAGGGCTTATGTTGTTCCTTGTTTTGAGGGCTTATAAGAGTAGAATAGGTGATAAGTATTTTTGTATGTTTGCAAGAGATCTCGATTATCAAGATTAAATGGTCTTGCCTATAAGAAATTGTAGACAGAGAGTGAATGGATTTGTGTATATATGTGGATGAAAGGTGTAAGGTTATGATGATTATTATGATCAAGAAAATTATGTGGTATGTTAAATTTTAGAGTCTTTTGGGCCTAAGTCAGTATTGAGGTACTAATGGAAACGATAAATGACTAGGACAAAATTGTCGTTTATATATATAGAAATGTGTTTTTTGTGAACAAATGTGCCAAGGGTTGTGACAAATGCGCTGAAGTATATCCTTGCACTCACATGCTCTTGAAAGAGGGATCTATTTAGTAAATAGAAAAGCATGTTATAAAAATTTACATGGTGCGATTTCAATAGGTACATGTGATACTTTGACAATAGTCCTAATAGTTCAAGGAACTTATTAAGCAAGATCAACATTTATAGAAATATCCTCTCTTCTTTATAAATAGTGAAAGGATGACACTATTAGTTTAGAGTTAATAACCCAATTATCTACAAAATGGAAAAAATAATAATCTAAGTAGTTGCATCTATTATAATTTCCTTAAAGGGAAGTTTTAATGCTTGAGTGTGATGGAATAAAATAAGATGCAATACAATGGCATTAGTTGAGAAATGTACACAAAGGATGGCCTTGATACTACATGTTTATTATCTTACCTATATGAAGTTATGGTTCTATAAAAGTGAATGACTTAAAATGGAATAGTAGATATAATTAAATACTAAGTTGGATTTCAACCAAGTATACACTCTTGGGTCAACATCTTAGAGAACATTGATAAAATTTCTAATCTAATCCGTTAGGAAAATAAACTAAATTATGAGTAGAATTGTAACTTGATGATGATAAAAGTTTTGATTAAATTTTCCTTGTGGTAGTTTAAAAAATCCCAGTTTATTTTTTTTTTACTATCTTGTTATTTGGTCCTTTAAAATTGGGGCATGACACTAGGTGTCCCCATAAATATAGGCACAATAGAAGGAGGAATAGGAGATGTATATATATTAGATTGATAAGTATGCTTGAGTTGTTCTCAAGAAACATATGAAGGATGTATATATGAGCATGATTTTCTTGTAAGAAATGTTCCATATGTTGTGCCTCATCTTCAGAAGGGAATGGGAATGATTTTCAGATTTAGCATCAAACCCTTCACCTTGTACATGGTCAGTGATAATAGTCAAAATAGAATTGGTAGATATATCAATAGTATAATAAGAGTCAATAGTAGGGACCATAGTACCACAAAGTGTGTGCCAACATAAGGGGAATAGTATATCATAGTATTATAAGATCAATAACCCCTAATCTTAAGGAAAACATGGTAGAATATATGAGAATTAATTAGGGTGATATAAAGTAAGAACAATACCAACATATGGGGGATGCACTAAAAATGAACCCTAGACCCACTATGGTTTGAGCCAAAAAATATTCAATTTAAGAGTCATGTTCACCACATGTTTACACCCTTTTAATACTTGATTATATTTTAAATGTGTTATTGAATTCACAACACTAAAAAGGAATGTAAGGTTTGAAACTAGGATCTATTCTCGATTAATTAACTTCTAACATTAACTATAAAATATTAGAATAATATATTGGTACTTGAAATGAATGATTAAAATATGCTAAAATATTGAAAATGCAAGAAGGATGATGTACTTAGCTGCAAATATGATACATAAGAGATACGGGTCTACTAACCGAGGAATTTGGAATTACAAATACCAATCAACCTTTCTTCTCCGGAAGTTCTAACTAAGAGATCACTTGGTGTAGATCAGTATGTGTCTTTCAAAATTTCTATATGGTCCAAGACCTACTATATGGTCTTATACCTACTTGATTTGGGGTTCTGCAACTTGTTATGTCCTTCGATGGCTTATAAATGTGTTTCACTATAAAACCCTAAGTATCGCATAATCCCAAAACCATTTGTAATCATTTATATTGAACTCGAGACTTTAACCATAGGTGGGTGACCATGCAAGAGGATTAGTGTTTCGATCGAAGTGTAATTTGTGTAACGCCTACATCTATAATACTCCATAGAGGCCTCAAACCACACATAGTTCTCCACCTAGCAAGTAATATCTATATGAATGTAAATAATTGACAACTTGAACCACTTTGACTATGCTTGAGATGATTGTGCTCTTACTAATACTTTGAAGTAGTGATCCTCGTGTGCTTGGAAGTGAGGGAAGCTAGACTCCTTAACTTGGTTGAGTGCTTCATAACCGTAGTAGTGACTACCCCAATGGATGTGCATCATCTTTAGGAGGATTTAGGGAGCCTTGATTTCCTTTTGTAAGTGCTACAAATGAGATTGCCAAGTGACTTTCTTATATGCTTATCAAGTGTGTAAATGAGGTGATGTTAGCTTTCTTATATAGGCTTATAAAGGTAAATCACTATGATAAGGTAGACCCATGAAGATGAAAAGACTCAAAAATGTTTTTGTAACAAAATTAGAGTTGCAATATGTGTTGGTCTAAGACCTATAAGTCATCATTGAGACTGGATTTCACATCCCGACCTTTCTATAATTTTTTTACACTGATGTGGTGAATGAAATATGGGAGTTACACATCAGAAAAATAGATTATAAGTACTAGTCCTATGCATTTAAACTCAAAGTTTGTCAACACATCACAGTGTGGAAATAAATTAGGAAAGATATAAAAAGATGTAATGAGTGGGGACAGACATGCATATTTTTATTAGCAGAAGGAGCACATTCACAATTAGTAGGGTCAAAGGGTAAATTACTAAATTTGAGTGTCTACATTTACACACAACTTCACCTAACATGCCTAATTATTGTAGATGATTTGCATGATTCACTCATCATGGAAAATTATTGTGATGGTTTATAGGCTTTACTCAACATGCCTAATTATTACAATTTTTTTATTCAGCTTACTTTTCTAAACATTCATCACCAATGGAAATCATGTGTACACATTTTTTCTTAAATTACTTTGTAGTTTATGTTATTTATTGATTTTGTATTAAAATCATGATTGGGATTTAATACATATTTGCACATGTGGAACACATGTTTACATGTACAAACATACATGTGAATTTGGGTTTCGTTCATGCCTTTCTTCATGGGATGTTTGCATTTCATTCATTTTATTTAAACCAAGAAATTTTTAATTATTAGATTTAAATGAGGGACAAATGTAGATCCCTAAATATGGACCTATTAACATTTCGCCAAATTAATCCCTAGAATTTATCTCAGCCCATAACTCATTTTCCATTTAATTGACTAATTTTTGCATATGCTTTTCTCAATAAACATTGTCAACCACTAGGCCATGCTTGTTGTTAGTCATTGACCATTACAAACCTCATTCTCATAATATAAGACACATCTTTGGACATATGGTGATTATCTTTTACGGACACATTACATTGTGCATTGTTCTTAGACGAAGTCGAACATGTAAAACAAAATCACCTGACCAACTTTATCCAAAGTTGATGACTTCTTTCTAAAAACCCTAATAGTCACACTTTAAAATCCATAAGTTACCCTAGTCGGTCATGTGTTATTTGAGTAGGAAATCTTGTAGAAATAATAACCTATATAAGAACATTAACCTAACCCATTCAAAGGGCCTCACACCTCATATCTTTGGGCTACCCAGAGATCACAAGAAGGATCAGTTTCTAATCTAGTCTCTCAAGCATATTCAATCAACACTACGTTTACATACATCATTAAAAGCTTCCTTAGGTTATTTGCAAAGCTACATCACACTCCAAAAAGGCCTTCATTTCTAAACACATTGCGATATACATCTAACACACACTCAAAGGTTGGATAACTATGTGGTTTTGATGCCTCTTTAGAGTAATGCTAGGTATGCATGGTGGATGCCACACAACCCAAAATCACTCGACCTTTTTTGTGTCCCTAAGCATATAAAAAAGAAGAAGAAGCCCTACTTTTAATATGCTTAGATTTATTGTGTGTTTGGTGTTTTTTATGGTGCCATGATCCACATCATGCAACACTTTATTTCACATTCTTTTCAGTATGTCACCGCAATCCATATCAAGTACCTATTACAACAAGGATCTATGTTTGTTCCTTACCATGTATATATTTACTCGTATAGGGGTAATACCATTCTTTGTGCTATATTCCTTACATATTTCCTACATAGGGGTAGCTTATTCATATGCCTACACTTCTTACATATGGCCTATAAGGGGTATGATGCATCTATAACACCATTGTTTATACCTTACTCATACGATTGAAAATAGATCATCCGATTCCACTGATTACATATATGCCTACTTATAGAATATTGGCATTTTTTCATGCCCTAATTATATATTTCCCATATTTGGATATTTGTTCCTTTGTTTACAATGATTACATTTTGACCTACTTGGGAAGACCACCTTTGGGCTTTTAATGTGTCCGTATTGCCCGCATTTCTCATTACACTCTTATGCTTGCATTGCTTATATCTTGCACTTTAGGTGCTTACTATATTGGTGCTTCCATAGATTATATCACAACGCACATGGGGCATTTTACTATTGCACTCACATTGTTTATACTCAACACCACTTATGCCAACTTGCTTATATATATATATATATATATATATATATATATATATATATATATATATATATATATATATATATATTATTATGTTATACAAAAGTGATTTTATTTTTGTATCTTACACATGATGTTTGTAATCCCTTTCTCTTGAGATATATAACTCACAAGTTCATTATAAACCTCAAAAAGGTATACACTCACTTGTTTTATATCCGAGTCCTGTGCACTCCTTCACATAGTATTTTTCTTAAGACGTGTACATGCTAGCTCAATATACCTCTTTCGATCTCATCATGAAACACATATATTCAAGTACAATACAAATGATAAGATTTTAGTTCTATAATGTTATCTTAAAAAAAATTTTATTCAATCAAATGTATTTACTTATATTTTCAATCTTATATTTCAAAAATTCATTAATTATAAAATTATGTAGGCAAAATTTATTTCACTCTAAAATTTAATTTCTTTCACATTTATCTTAATCCAAATTTATTCCCATTAATACAATCAAGATTTCAATTATTTAGTTTCATATATTCCAAATTTATTCCCATTAATACAATTACATCGAATTTATTGTTTTAATGCATTTAGATGTAATGTGGGAAGTCGTAGTGCATTGTTTTAATGTAAAAGCCCTAGATTTCAAATGAATATGATTATAAAATGACTTGTTGCAATATGATATGATTATAAAGTGCTTGTCCTACTTAGTGTATTTGCTTGTTTTCTAGGTTGGTTACGATTCTCTCGATAAGGTGTACGTAATCTCTTTTTTTTTGATTTAGACCATTTGTCTTAAATATTTTGCAAGTTTTCAACGTTCGTTCGATAGAGACTCAATAGTTCGATTTTTTATAACATGGGATGTCTCTTTTGTTACGCTTCATAATCTATCTTACAATGCCTTTGGGTCCCATCCACATGTCTATTAAACATTCCATTAGGGATTCATAACCATGTTTCTCATGTAATGCCATTTCATTTGTTTTTAAATGATTAATATGGGAATGAGATTTTGATGTTTGCTTCTCTAGTTCACCTAGGGTTTCTCAGGGGTGTTTTGGGAAAGTTAATTGTTGGGTAGTTTCGATTCATGTGTGTGATATTTTAGACTTTGGAGTGTTGGTCATCTCTATGATTGTTTGTGTTGCTCAGTGTATATGATGTTCTTCAGGTGGGGTGAGTGACATCAGATTCGTTGCCATTTCATAAATTTTTAACAATCCATGGGATAATTCGTTACCTCTTTTTCTGATGTTGTCACATGTGTTTAACTATATATTTTGGTTTGCTTTGTTATGTTGATAGGTGTCCTTTATTAACAATTGGGGGTGGTAGTAAGGGAATGTAATCTACATGGATAAACAATATCAACGATCCCTCAATTTCTTTCTTTCTTTCTTATTGTTTGGAAGAGTCAATCAAATATCAAAAACATCATTTTTATTACGCCGATACACAATCCTATAATGACATCTAGGTAGTGTAATGGCATGTGTTGTTCAATTTTATTGTTGATGTTACATTTGACGTTCATTTGATCATCAAATGGTAATTCATCCTTAAATTTGATGTCCATTTGACCATCATTTAAATGTTATTTTTGTTTCTTGGAGAAATCAATCGAAAACAACAATATCTCGGCCATATGGTAATTTTCGGGCCGATTATTTTCCCGAACATTTTTTTACGAGACCGACACAATGACATAGCTAAATTGATGTCATTTTCCACAAATTAGTGGGCAATTGGGAGGGGATGTAATGAAGTTACTAATCCACGTGGTATGAGAAAAATCTAAGATTAAGAACCATGAAATTGATATCGATCGACATATTTCACAAATAATTTCAACCTTAAATTTGACATCAACTTGATCATCATTCACTAACTTATTCGTTTGAAGAAGTCCACCAATAAATTGATATCTCTTTGTCATATAATAGAATTTAAAACTTAAAATAAAAATCTTGAAATAGATATCTCTTGACATATTTCACATAAATATATTTAAGATATCCAAAATAATGTTTACTATTTTTTATTAATATATGGAGCGACGTGCATCTTTAAAAAAATTGTTTATAGCATTACTTAGGCTTCGATAAAAAAGAGGACAGCTACGGTTGGGAAAATTGGCGAGAATAAGATTCTACGGTGGGGCCCTCTTTCATTGTCGAGGGTTTGCTTAAAACCCACTCGAAAATAAAACATTTTATACCTTTCCAAAATTGGTAAGTAGATAAGTATTAATGTGGCGGTCTATTCTTAAATTAGAAGGAAATGTTTGGTGAACTTTTCGTTTTATTCAAGGTTTTTTTGGTAACGTATACTTGTTTGGCATGGAAGATATGGGCATTTTTGTCTCTTCAAGGGTACTTGTGTCACACATTTCATATGAAACATTTATTAGAAATAAATTTAGCTATGGTTAGATGTGATGTTTAGGGTGAGAGTAGGCGAAACTGTTTTTGGTTTCATATTTAAGAAATGGTGGATGGTGTGTGTTTATCATTTAGGGTTTTGTTAGAGAAATAGACTTGCTATGAGCAAATGGCATAAAGTCATTTTATTATTTATAGAAACATTTATTCTATTTTTAAAATTCTATACAGTTATCATAAATTTAAATGGTTATTGTTTTATTAGCAAACGAGGAGGGGTAATGTAAATGTGGATAGAGTACGAGAAATGAAGACCAATGTGATGAAGATGGAGTTTTGATAGGGAATGTTGTTTTCCCTTATGTGGATGTACACTCTATCTTGCATTCTTATGTATATCGGTTAAAAGAGAAATATGAAGGTCTTGCGAGGAACACATTCCCGAGATTGCAACAAAAAAGTTAAGCCCTAATGTTTATCGGTATCAATGTCAATTGTCCCCCTCTCAATGTTAGTCTATGTGAGTTATGTATTATTAGAGCCAAGACCATTTTCAATGGAAGTTGTTTAAGGTTGCCTCAAGTTATGGGAGGGATCGACACATTATGAGGATTATTTGCATTCCATAATGAGACTTGAATATTTAGTCATATGTACAACCATAAACATTGGCAATTCAAACAGTTTGGTCCCAACTTCATAATTTATAGTATACATTTTGCCAAGAGCACCATTGGTCGAGCCCGACTTAACCCACAAATTAATTATAAGCATAATTTATTTTTTTGATAGAAGAATTTTAGTCTCTAATTGGTAATCATTAGGATCTCCAAAGTTCCTTTTCATAGTACACTATATGTTGCTTCATGTAATCGACATTTTAATGATTTCAACATTTCCTTATTATGTGTTAAAGCCAAAATACTTGTTGCATATATAATTGAGTTGATAAATGAAATGAGATTTTTCCTTTAGAAGACAAATAGCCATCTGTTCGAGGCATTAATAATTTCTAATCTTCAACTTTTGGTTCAATATTTCATATATTCAACAACATATTTCATAAAGTTACCTAGCCTAGATAGACATCTTTTTGACAAAAAGTGCATAATGTGATAACAATGTTAAAGATTTGTTAAAGGATCAAACCATATGATGTTTCGACATACATTGGTACATCGTACATACAAGAGGGAGTCACCCAAATCACTAATGCCTATAATAGATATTACATGAAACAACTCATTTTTATGTTATGGAAAGCCTCTCGTAAAATTTGATCTATAAGGGTCAATACTTTTAGCCCTATGAAACTCATTTCATCGATCAAACTGTAATATATCGCAAAACCTATTTGTAAAGTTGCAAGTGCTTGTCCTTCCAATGGTTTCATTTCTTTTATAGGTATGCGAGAGGCTTGTATCGATTGTTGATGCATTAATATTGAATGTCACATTACCTTTTGATGTGAGCAATATAAATGGAGAATTATTGTGAGTTACTTGTGAATTCAATACAAGTCTTATTCAGCCGATAAGGTATGCTTTTCTGTACTAGCAATGCCCCAAACTATAACTTTTAATGGAAGCATTATGTCACAATAATTGTAGTGGTGTATAATAATATTAGCAATAACTTATTGTTCTACACATAAAGTACTTGAAGTGGATGGTGCGTAGAATGTGATTCATAAATCAAGTAGGTTGCTGATTAAATTATATAAACAAGTGGCTATTTCTTAAGAAGGTATTTAAAATGATATTATCATTCAAGTTATGATGTATAAAGAATGTCAAAATGATCAATCATATTATCAAGCTCATAAAGATGAATATCATTGTTGGGTTGTTGTTGTGACAAAAGTTACCATTCACCAAGTTATTTGAAGTTGTGGTGAGGAATTTCTTCATTTGAAACTTCATCGTGTACAAATAATTTTCATTGTCGAAGTTGTATGGTGAATAGTCCATGGTGGTAGGAATTCTTCATATGTTCCTAGGTTTCAATTATTTGTTCGGTAGAATAGCCAACATCTTCATGATGTTCCGAGAATGGTTTGTATAAAGAGGTTCACTCCAATAAAACAATGCATAAGTAATACAATTTTTTGAGTGAATTACAAATAACCTCAATAAACTACGAACAATAATCAACACCTTTTTTTTTCCATTTTTTACCATGATGAATTTTGTCATATGACCAATTCCTTATTTATTCTATAAGTGATAATAGCTCTAATGAATGGGGTGGATCCACATATGCATCAATGAATGATGAAGTCACAAGTGAGTTGGAAGCACTATAAGTGACACAACATAAAATATATTTTTCCAACATCTAATGAAACAAATGATTGATTGCACAAAATGAGTTAGAGTTTTTGTAAAGGATGGAAAACTTCTATGCATTGATGTCATGATCAACAATATTACTAGTTGAAATTTTCCTAAAGATATTCAAAGATGATTCATGTGATTTTTCATCCTTTGAATTATTTTTTGCATATGGTGATATCTTTCGAGGCCCATGTCCATGCTTTCAAAGCATGTTTTTAAATATATTTCAATATAACTTCACGTGAAAGAACAACTTAGAAATCAATATATGCTCTGCAAATGGAAAACATGGGTGGGTTTTGAGTGTTCAATCTATCATTATTACAAGAAGGATCATAATTTTTTTGGTCCATTATTTCCAATGACTATAGAGGATTCTTGATGTAATTCTAAAGGTTCTTTATATCGACACTAAAGAATCATTCCATTTGTTTCATAACCACGTTTCTTTTGTGTAATTAGTATTCCTTTGAACACGATTCAAAAACTCTTAATAGTTAAGAAAATGATTGCTCAAACTATATAAATCTTATTTAATAAACATGGATAATCAAGAATAGAATGATGCACCATTTGATTTCTATGAAAGTTATCATGTGGATTCCAAGTCAATATATATTTTCAAAATAAGATTTTATAATTGTAGTTTTCATTTCATCTTCCCAATCTAATGTATTAATATCGTGTGCATTTTTATGCAAACAAGTCCATGATTATATACAAAACCTCTACATTTAATTAATACTTGACAATGATATCTATTTGTATAAAATCCTTTGAGTATATACCTCAAAATGTGTTATATTTTTTTCCATTTTTAACACTAATGGAGGATTTTTTCTATTAATGCTAAGCCACCTAATGATAACATCATGCTGAATTCAAACATACTTATTCAACAAATATTTTTATCAATTTTTAGATTAACTAATCAATTGAAATCAATAAAATTATAACTATATTGTCATGCTAAATGTTTAACATGCAAAATTTAAAATTTTGGTCATGATAACCAAGCCCCACTTGAAAACCTCCTCCTCTGGTCATTGTAAACCATTCCTCTGACCACCCTATCCATTGTCTCATCTTCATTCTCGTATGAGAAGAACATGCTAAATATGGGTTTCAAGTGTGTTTCATGTGCATGGAAGTATATTTATTTTGACTCATGAAGTTGCTGAGATCCAAGGAGGAGTAGTTCCTAGAGGCATAAAAAGGGCTATTTTTAGCCATTTTGCAACAAAGGAATGCCCTTCGAAAGATGATTGCAAGGGCTCAATCCATTTTTGGGTTTTTGATAGGAGTATTAAATATATCCATGGTAGTTTTAAGGAATTTTGTGGGGTCATATGATATCGGGAGTCATTTAAGCAAAACACGGACATTGTGAGTACAGGGAATAATAGCTTCACTTAAGAAATTGAACTTGTTCTAAAGATTATGGGAGTTACAGGAGGATTTAGAACCTAATAAATATTTAACCGAAATCTCTTGGAATTCACCACATGGTAGACATATCATTTTTGGTCCAAGTATTCACAATCTTCCATGATAATATGAGTCACGGCAATTGCCCTTTGTGCCAAAAGAGTGATTAGGCATGAAAATAAAATTGCAAGTATAATTGGATCTTGGAAATGGTTGGAATGAACTTGACATGTATTTTGGATTCAAAATCATATAAGGTTTGACCTTTGAAATCCATGTTTTGATCTTGGGGCTGAAAAAGCACTCACAATATATATTTCTCAAAATAATCTTTTAGAATTGTAGTTTTGTGTCATCTTACCAATCTAATGTATTAATATTGGGTGCATTTTTTATCCAAAAAGTCCATGATTAAGTGAAAAACCTCTACATTTAATTGATACTTGACAATGATATCTATATGTATAACACCTTGAGTATTACCTCGAAATGTGTTATATTGTTTCCATTTGTAACACTAATGGAGGACTTTTTCTATTAATACTAAACATAATGATAACTTCATGCTGAATGTAAACATACTTATTCAACAAATCCTTTATCAAAATTTAGATTAACTAATCAATTGAAATCAATAAAATTACAACTATTAATTTTATTTCAACATTCAATCACAAATCAACAATGCATAACAAGTTTTACTTTATAAAAGAACAATCCGTATAATTTTGTTTCCTAATTATGAGCAATAGTGTAAATCACACATTTCTTACAACATGGTACATAACTGATTATCACATCATTCAATCCATAAATAGTGATGCTAATTCCAAAATAAACCAACATGTATTTTCCCATTTTAGAACTACACATACACACACCTTTATGTGTGTGTGTGTGTGTATGTGTGTAATAATAATACAATATCAACACTACATTATCTTTTATGGACAAGATCTTGTCCATAAAAGATAATGTAGTGTTGATAGTATATTATTACACACACACACACACACACACACACACACACACACACACACACACACACACACACACACACACACACACACACACACACACACACACACACACACACACACACACACACACACACACACACACACACACACACACACACACACACACACACACACACACAGAGAGAGAGAGCGCACACAGCGAGCGCACGCAGAGAGAGAGAGCACGAGAGAGAGAGAGAGCCAGAGCCAGAGAGAGCACGAGCAGAGAGAGAGAGAGAGAGAGAGACACACACACACAGAGAGAGAGAGAGAGAGAGAGAGAGAAACAACAGATTTTAAACAATAATATATCAACCATAAATCATATTTTGGGCAAAAATATTACCCACTCGCTCATAACTCATCATATAACAATTTACATAAGTATAATTCAAGTATGTACTATAAACATAATCAAAATCTAGAAAAATAATCTCCAAATTTATAGGTACATCTGGTATAAGTGTGCGATTATGAAGGAAAACATCATTGAGGTGCTTTACCTCCATCCAAAGACCTAGAAGGCCACCATTCCCTCTATAAACAATTTGTGGCCATTCCCTTCAATTAAGGAGGTATAAAATGAATTCACTTCCCAATATATTATATTTGAGAACTATGTGAACAATGTGTATATCTTCCATAATATTAAAGTCTACCATTTAGAATGAAGTTATGTTGGCATGTTGTGGTTTAGGTGTTGTCATTGATGAAAAACCCCATTAATGACAAATTGGATGATGGAGTAGAGTTAGATGATGCTCATAGTGATGATGACATGGAGATTTAGGTATGTTCTTGGTTGCATATGTTGATTCAAGTGAGAATTGTTTGTTCTTGCAAGCCTTATTTAGGTGACCTAGCTAGCCTAAGTGATGGTGCATGGTGGTTGAAGCTTCTTGGTGACTTTAGAATCATGTTGGAATAATGAAGAGAATGATTAGAGAGTTTTTAGGAACTCACATGAGTTTTAGGGTGCAAATATAGTGGATGACCAAGTTTCAGGTGCTCATATGGACCAGTATGGCTATTAGAAGGCATGATGATGATTTTGGAGATATATGAGCTCATGGATACATGAAAGTTGTTGGTTTATGGTGTACTAGATATGTTATGAACTTTTGGAAAGTTTCTATGATGAGTTATGAGGTTGTTTCAGTTGACCCTAGCCTTAGACAGTGCAAAACCCTAAGGGCTAGCTATGAAAATGAGATAGGATGGAAAGATTGAGAGATATTTGTGACATGGTGATGATTTGAGATGTTATTAGGATGTTTCATGATGTTTTGGGAAAATTTTCAGGTTTCCATGATGATTATTTTGCAAGTTATGTCAGTTTTGGTGAAACAGGTCAAGAAGAAGGTCATTTCCTCAAATTGAATTGGCAATTGATGCTCACCCTAAATTTTGTGCTTTGCATGGGAACCTTTTGGATTTTAGGGATGATTTTAAATTGAGTTGAGAAGGTTTCACAAAAATAATTATGTCATTTAATTTTCATGTTTTTATGAACGAATGTTAAGAAGGTAAACAATTCTTTATGTGTTTGAAACCCTAGCTCAAAAGCAATATGAGAGAAAATGATTCTAAGTGATAAATTGTTTTCTAGTGTATATATGATGATTGGATCATGTAGAGGACTCCTCTAGGTTTTCATAAAGGTATGGTAGAGGTTGTGGTGATGAGTGGACCCCACTCAAATAGGCTTGTTTATGAATAAGTTCAATTTGGGACAAGGTTGTCCAAAGGAGTTGCAAACTAAATTATCATTATGTGGATTATGTGAGTTTTTATTGATTTCCATTATTTTTTTAGGTCATGGTGATGTAGTTAAATGGTCAAGTATGCTTCATTTGTGTTTATTGGTCAAAGGGCGTTTTGGGTAGTTTCGAGCGGTTTGCAGAAGACCATCTTAGTTGAAGGCCCTACATTTGGAGTTGGAAGGAGTTCCAATATGTCATGGAAATAGGATTCAGAGAGATTTCAATAGGTATAATTTTGGTCTCATGATGAGTTTATTTGATGTGTTTTCCAACTCAATTTATGAGCAAGAAGGTTTCTTAATTTTCGGACATGACTCAAGCTTTTTTTGAAAGATTGAGTTGTTTTGAGCATCAAATGGTTGAGTTTATGATTTATACCACTTCGAAACTGAAAAGGGGTGAATTTTTAACATATTTAATTAATTTATAAGTCTTGAAAGTTTCGTAAATGTCACAAAATAGTTGTGTTTGTAAAACTGGTTTTGGGGGTAACTTTGTTTTGGTGAAGACAAAAGTAGTTGTCGTTTAGTACATGAATGTTTCATAGTGTATATATTACTTATATGTGTTATTCAGGTTCTAGGATTTCCATTGAGTGGTTACATTCCATAGTTGAGTTCATATTGAGGGGTCTTGAGGCCCAAAGGTAAAATCAAGTTGTTGGAAATAATTGTGTTTGAAGAAGGAAATGAGCTAGTGGCCCATTAAATGAAATAATTTGATTGGTTAAAGTAAAATTGAGACCATGTATTATTTAAATTTCATATTACACATGTTTGGTTATTTTTAGAGCTTTAATAAAAATATTTTTGGTGTTAGAGGATTTTTCTCATTCTAGTGATGGGGTTTTGAGGATTTTTGTGTAAGTTGGATGGTTTTAGGAATGGCCAACCTATATGGGTCAAATGTGAATGTTTTAGTGATTCATATATGATTTTTTTAAGTTGGTATTATCGAGATAAATGAGGTAAACAAACCTATTTTGAATTTGAATCAAGGAGAGCTTATAAAAGTGAAGTTTTGGGTGTAATTTGTAACTAGTTGTGTGTATGAAAAGTGTGACCTAGGTGTGATATTTTTCAGTACAAAGGCATTTGTTGAGGAATTATAAAGTGTGTGAAATTTTAAAAATAAATCAAGTGTGTTGCCAAGGATTTGATTCATTGAGAAGTGAAGATAGTGTAAGTGTGTGCAAGTTTTAAGACCTAGGGTTTGAACAAGGGTTTGAATAAGATTGTGTGAGATAAGTTTGTGATATCCATTAGTTTTGGAGAAAAAAAAATCTTTGATATCTTGATTATAATGTGGTTTAGTGGGTTTTTAATCATCTTGGGGGTTGTAGCCTCCTTTTGGAGTTGGTGCTTCACAAAACTAGGGTTGTGCTCCTTGTAGGGTTGGTGCTCCTAAACTAGGGTTGGTGATCATTATGGGGTTAGTGCCTCACTAAAATTGAAACATATCAATATAAATATTTTTAGTGTATTTTATTCCCCATGAGGTTTTCCCACTTATATATTGTGTTATTGTGTTGATTCTCTTATTCATGGTTCATTGCATGTATGGTATTTGATATTATGCACACATTAATGGCCAGATAATTAGTTTTGAGATTTAAGTAAGTGATTTGAAATTTGATTTAAAATTTTTAAGGACTGATTCAACCCCTCTCAGTCCATTGTGCTTCCAACAATTGGTATCAGAGCAGGTCCTTTTGGAGAAGTTTGATCACTTGAAGGGAGATCCTTGAAACAAAAAAATGGTGAGTCAATAGAGTGGGTTCTCAAACATCAAGGAACTTTTTTTTTATGGTGTTAATTATATTTTTGGAGTTTTATGATGAAGAATCATATTATGGCACTAAGGTTTGATATTTGGGAAGCTATGGAAATTGTTATACTCCTTCCTACTACTCCAACTATTACAGTTGAGACAAGAAGGCATGTAGTGAAAATTCAAAGGCTTTTAATGCTATCATATGTGGTCTTGGAGAATATTAAATTGGAAAGGTAATGCACTACAATTCAACAAAAGAGGCATGGGAGAAACTAAAAGTTTTGTATGAAGGTGACTCAAAGGTAAGAATTGTTAAGCTTCAAACTTTTAGAAATAAGTTTGAGTGTCTCAAGATGAATGATGATGAGTCTATTACTACATATTTTCTTAGGGTTGACAAGGTTGTCAACTCCATGAAATGGTTAGGAGAATATGTGAAGGAAGAAGTAGTTATTCAAAAGGTTTTGAGATCACTAACTCCTAAGTTTGATTCTAAAGTATCTGTTATTGAAGAGGCAAAGGATTTGAATACTTTGAAGATGGATGAGTTACATGGAACCTTGAATGCCTATGAAATGAGGGTGGTTGATTCCAAACCATCCAAGAAAGAGATAAATTTCAAAGTTGAAAATATTACAAAGGATAAGAAGGTCAAATATGATGATACCACTCATGAGCTAGATGATGAAGAAATATTTTCCATGGTTGCTAGAAGGTTGACTATTTGTGGTAAAGTAGGTCATTTTTCTACTAAATGTCCTCATAGACATGATAAGAAGGGGAATTATGATCATGAAAGTGATCATGAGAAGAAAAATCAGAAGTATGGTAAAGAGAAGAAAGAATTCAAGAAGTTTGATTATAAGAAGAAGGGTAAGAAGAGTTTTTATACCAAGGAAGAGGCCTTTTCCTCTGAAGTAAGTAGTGAAGATAATGGATCTGATTCTAAGTTTGAATCTGATAAAAAAATTAGGTGACGAAATGTCCTATTCATGAAAAAATAAGCTATGAGATCCACTAGTGGTGATTCTTCATTGATGGGTGAGTTTTGTCGATTCTTGCAAAGGTTTTGAAGGAGAAGAAGATGACATTGTGATTGAATTGGTTTGTGTTCAATCAGAACTAAAACATGCTGAAAGAGAAAATGAGAAATTGAAATCACAAGTCAAGTAAAATGAAGCAAGAGGACTTGATTTCATGCAAGGAAGTTGGTGAACCAAGCATCAAGGAAGAAAATAAGGTGACACTCATCAAAGACAATGTGAAGTTAAGGCCACTTAGAAACCTAATGCCTCAAGGTATGAAATATATTTCAATGGTTATTGTTATACATGTAATGGATTTGGCCATAGGGAAAAAGAGTGTAAGGGGTCTTCTAGAGATACTCATCCATGTGGTATGCTACAAATGTAATGAGGTAGGTCATGTTTGCTTTCAGAGTTTTTCATATGATTCATTTAGTCATGTTGATGGTTATAAAAGAAAGAATACAATGGTGTGTTTCAACTGCAATGAGATTGGTCATGTATCAAGGGAATGTAACTATGTTTCCTTAAGGAAAAATCAGAAATTTCAAGGTCCTATTGTGCAAGGAAGTAGCTTTCAGGGGTAAAAAATGAATAATAATAGTTAAGGAAGGATTTGGGAGCCAAGAAGTGATCATGGTGTTTCATCAAAAGCAGGATTTGATGGAAGGCAAGGCATAATTCAAATTTCATATTAGAGGAGAGAAGAATAATGAGTTCTCCAAGTGTCTAAGAGGGCTTGGACCTCTTCAAGACCTTCTTTTAGGTCTTCATGGTATTCATATGCCTCTATTATGCTTCTTAGAGGTATATCAGTTCATATGAAGAATTGGAGTGAGGGGAGCTATCTTGGTCTATGTGTGACTCCTCCATGATGTCAAGGTATGTCATTTCCAAGTCATTAAGCATGTTCTTATGGTTAAATAGGGTTGATTATGCCATGAATGTCAAGATATTTGTATTGTGGTCTTTTAGGTGTATGTGTTGGTGTTCTTGAAGTCTGAATTTGCATTACTCATGTTGTGGAGTCAATTTGAGATGACTCAATGAGTGTATGGGTCATGATGGTGTCTCTAAAGAGGTATATTATATCATGGTATTCATGAAAATGGACTTCTTGTGGTCAGTCAAGTAACTACTATTCTTGATCTCAGTTTAAGGTCTATGGTATTCCAAGAATTCAAATCATGTCATAGTTGGAGTGTCATGAGTCTGTCATGAGATATAAATGCATGAATCAATTGTATCCAAGAGTATATGATGTGTGCAAAGATATGAAGAGGTATTAAAAGGCAAGTCGTGGTGTGAGTAGTCTCTCCAAGTCTACATGGTCATTCATTGAAGTCTTGTGATGGTCATCTAAGGTGTGTTAAGTCAAAATGTTCATTTATTAGTATGAAGTGCCTGATCATGATGTCAGGTGTTTTAATGTCTTGAGAAGAAGGTTTAAATATGGATTGTATCATAAAAATTATAACTTGATCAAACTATCATCCCAAAAGTTCTCTATAGCATGATGAGGGTCAAATCGGTAAGTTCAATTGTAAATCAAGGTGGATCCAGTAAGAAAATGATAGTCATACTTCCAAATCAATTCAAAATTTTCTCAAGACATTAGGAGGTGTTAATATAGTTTTGTTGGTTAAGTTTGAGCTCTTGAAATAAAATTGTGTGCATTTTGAAGTTTCCTAGTCATAATTGGTTCTAGGTGTTCTCAAAAGGTGGTATGAAAGGAATGTGGGATTTGAAGGTGCAAATGGTGGTTCCCAAAGATTAAATTTTGTACAAATCATCTAGGCAATATGGAATTCAATAATTCATGTGGTTTCAAATCCTTACAAATTATAAATCTTGTGGGGTTCTTGATAGTACAATGTTTTGACAAAGATGAAGAGTGTAAGCAAGCTAATTGCCAAAAGATGAAATTGCAAACTGGGTAAGTTTTCTTTAGGAGCATGATTCAAGGTTCATGGAGGTGGTATTATGGCCAAATGGGTATCTATAATAGGTAAGGTTTCTTCATGAAAGTGTCTTCATCAAAAGTTAGGTGTAAGTTTTATTGTTTCAAGGGCTAGTAGGAGGTGTGTATGCATATTGGTAGTGAGAAGGTGGTGTAGTGAGATTGTAATGATTCTCAGAGCTTATAAGACATGAATGAGAGTTTGAAACCTATGAATGGGTTCAAGGAGATGGTAAATTTCAAAAGGTGTGGTGACTTTCCTTATACACTCTTGGGGCTTCAAGACAATGTTTGAGCATGTATGATCTGTCACAAGCTTGTAAGTCACTATTTTAGTGTGCTTTGAGTCTCCTAAATGGTTGTGCATGAGTATAATAGGGTTGAGATTGTGTTCAAGGTAAGAGAGGATTGATCTACATGTTCTATCTCATTCAAATGTGGAAATCATAGTGATGTCAGGTATTAGGTACTCTATGACTGAGATGATGAAGAGGTGATGAATGCTAGAGGTATGTTTGACAAGTTTTGCTTCATTCTTGATGAGGTTGAAGCCTTAATGAACATGGATATGTTGTGGTGAATATGTCATTAGGATTTTAAGTTATAAAAGATGATCCTAGGTATGTCAAAGCTTGAATGTTTCTCTTATTTGTGTCTTGAGCAAAATTTCAAGATAAATGATCAAATAATGTATGAGAGGTAGAGTATGGTGTTTCCACGGGTGAGAGATGTTAGTGAATTCCATATATGGTATGTTAAGGTGATCTCAAACCAGTCTATATGGTATAGAAAGTGCATGTCATCACAAAAGAAGAAAATGTGTGTCTTGTTGACTGTGAATGATCATCTTGCTCCATAACCACATCCTACAAGACTGTAGGTTTTGATTAGGTATGGTGGAAGTTATTTTTGAAATATTTCATGATGTTTGGTGTTTGCTCTAAAAAGGTTGATTAAGATGCATATGACTACGAAGATGTAATTTACTAGGTATATTTGACTCTCTTGGGCAAAAATGATGTCATAGACTTCGTAATCCTCATATATATGTTGCTACATGAATGCTGCGTGAAGAGCCAAATGATGCACATGCATGCAAAAAGATAATCATGACATGGGAGCATGAGTTTGTTCTTATAGAAAGTGATTATAGATGGCCTTCAAGGTATGCATATGAGGTATGATTTGTTTGTTTCCTTAATGGTAAATCATGTTTGGTCTAAACTTGCAATATCACATCCAAATATGGCTACAAGGATTGAGAATGTGTTTTAGGGAAGTGCCTAAGTGTTTGGTTTTCTCTCAAGGCTTGAAAGCAAGGTTTATTGAATTTTTTGTGTTTTCCTAGAGAAGGATTTCATGAATCTAGGGGAGTTGTGAGTTGCTTTATGTCTTTGCATGATTTTGTTTCTAGGGCTCATCAAAGTTAGTTGAAATGGCACTAAAAAGTCAATTGAGAGATATGATCTCATTCTGAAAAGGTTTAATAGTTAAGATGTGGTTGTGTCATGTCAAGTTTGTGAATTGAAATTTTTGTATGCTCAAGAATGAAGGTAAGATGGAATATTTATCTCATATACATCATTGTTGGCATAATTCTTAAGGTGTGTGCTTCAGGTATAGGACTACTACAATGGTCTCTTGAGGAAAAACAAAGTTTTGGTGTGAAATGTCAAGTTTTGCATACTTGAAAGATGGATTATGGTGTTATAGCTCAAGGAAAAGGTAAAATGTTTCATTCTTCATGATTATTGGTATGATTAGGAGGTGTATATGCTTTTCCTAGGGGAGTTAGTGTTTTATGGTTGAAAATGGCTAAAAATATTTTTTTAGTGGATCTTCAAGATTATGTGCTAGAATGAGACCTTTGGTTGATGTTTCTAACCAAATGATGATCCTATGAAGTTGAGGAAGGTGAATAATATGCAAGTATAGGTATGCCTTTTTCATTAATGTAAAAATGGGGAGAAGTTCAGGTGGTTTTCCATCAATGATAAAGGGGGAGATTGTTGGCATGTTGTGGTTTAGGTGTTGTCATTGATGAAAAACCAAATTAATGACAAACTAGGTAATGGAGTGTAGTTATGATGCTGGTTAGAGTCATGTTGACATGGAGATTTAGGTATGTTCTTGGTTTCATATGTTGATTCAACGAGAATTGTTTGTTCTTGCAAGCCTATTTAGGTGACCTAACTAGCCTAAGTGATGGTGTATGGTGGTTGAATATTATTGGTGACTTGAGAATCATGTGTTAAGCATGGAGATAATTATTGAGAGTTCTTGGGCACTCACATGAGTTTCAGGGTGCAAATAGAGGTGGATGACCAAGTTTCAGGTGCTCATTTGGAAAAAAGAATGGCTGTTAGAAGGCATGAGGATGAGTTGTGGAGATATATGATCTCATGGATACATGTAGGATGTTATTTCAATTATGTACAAGGTATGTTAGGACATTTTGAGAGTTTATATGATGAGTTATGAGGTTGTTTCAATTGACCCTAGCCTTTACATTGCAAAACCTTAAGGGCTAGCTATGAAAATGAGATAGGATGGAAATATTGAGAGCTATTTGTGACATAGCGATGATTTTAGATGTTAATAGGATGTGTCATGATGTTGTGTGAAAATTTAGGTTTCCATGATGAGTATTTTGCAAGTTATGTCAGTTTTGGTGAAACATGGTTAAGAAGAAGGTCATTTCCATCGAATTGGGGTTTCTGATGCTCACCCTGAATTGTGTGATTTTCATGGGACATTTTGGATTTCAGGTATGTTTATAAATTTATTATATAAGGTTTCAAAAAAATAATGAGGTCATTTAATCGTCATATTTTATGAATGAATGTTAAGAAGGTAAACAACTCTTTATGTGTTTGAAACCCTAGCTCAAAAGTGGTAGGAGAGAAAATTATTCTAAGTGGCCATAATTTATTTCTAGTGCATGGATGATTATTTGATCATGTAGAGGACTCCTCCAAGTTTCCATAAAGGTATGGTAGAGGTTGTGGTGATGAGTGGACCCCACTCAAATAGGTCTGTTTATGAAGAAGTTCAGTTTGGGACAAGGTTGTCCAAGGAGTTGCAAAATAAATGATCATTATGTTGATTATATGATTTTTTCATGTTTTCCATGATGGTTTTAGGTCATGGTGATGCATTTAAATTGTCAAGTATGCTTCATTTGTGTTGACTGGTCAAAGGGTAGTTTTGTCAGTTTCAGGTAGTTTGCAAAGATCAACTTGGTTGAAGGCCTTCCACTTAGAGTTTGAAGGATTTACAATATGTTATGGAAAGAGGATTCAAATATATTTCTAATGGTATAAGTTTTTCTCATGATGTTATTTGATTTGGTTTTGAGGTCAGTTTGTGAGCAAGAAGGTTTCTTGATTTTCAGGACTAGACTAAGTTTTTTGAAAGATTGAGTTGTTTGGAGCATCAAATGGATGATTTTATGCTTTCTACCACCTAGAAATTGAATAGGGGTGAATTTTTCATCTATTTAATGCATTTATAAGTCTTGAAAGTATCATAAAGGGTGCAAAATAGTTGAGTTTACAAAACTAGTTTTTGGGAAGCTTGTTTTAGTGAAGACAAACATAGTTGATGTGGTTTGTGTACATAGATGTTTCATGGTGTATATATTTATTATATGTGTTATAAATGTTTTGGTATTTACATTTAGTGGTAACATGCCATATTTGAGTTCATCTTGATGGGTCTTGAGGCCCAAAGGTAAAATCAGGTTGTTGGAAACAACTGTTTTGAGAAGGAAATGAGCTAGTGGGCCCATTAAATGAAATAATTTGATTGGTTAAAGTAAAATTGAGACCATGGATGATGTTTAAATTTAATATTACACATATGTGATGTTTTTTAGAGCTTTAATAAAAATAGTTTTTGTGTTATAAGATTTTTACGATTCTAGTGATGGGGATTTGAGGATTTTGGTGCAAGTTGGATGGTTTTAGGCATGGCCAACCTATATGGGTAAAATTTGAATGTTTTAGTGATTCATATGGGATTTTTTAAAGTTATTATGGTATATCTAAAGGATGGAAACTGACCTATTTTTAATTTGAATCAAGGAGAGTTTATAAAAGTAAAGTTTTGGGTGTAATTTGCAACTAGTTGTGTGTGTGTATGAGAACCGTGACCTAGGTGTGAGATTTTTTTAGGTACAAGGAATGTGTTGAGGAATGATAAAGTGTGTGAAAGGTTGAATAATGATAGAAGTTGTGTTTTCAATGTTTTGATGCATTGATAAGTGAAGATAGTGCAAGTGTGTACAAGTTTGAAGACCTAGGGTTTAAAGAAGATTTTGCGAGCTAAATTTGTGATCTCCATCAATTGTGGCATAAATAAATATCTGAAATATTCATCATAAGGTGTTTTTTGGGTGTTTGATCAGCTTGGGGATTTTAGCCTCCTTGTGGAGTTAGTGCTTCACAAAACTAGGGGTTGGTGCTCCTTGTGGGGTTGGTGCCTCACTAAATTTGAAACATATCAATATAAAGATTGTGTTTCAGTGGGTTTTATTCCCCATGATGGTTTCCCACTTATATCTTGTGTTATTGTGTTGATTCTCTTGTTCATGGTTCATTACATGTATGGTATTTGATATTGTGCACACATTAATGGTTGGATAAGTGGTTTTGTGATTTAAGTAAGTAATCTAAAATATGATTTAAATTTTTAAGGACTAATTCACCCCCAAGTCCATTGTGCTTCCAACAAGTTACCCCACCATCTTATGACTACCCCTACTTGTATACAGACCTAGAATATGATATGATAGTAAATTGGATACAACTATGTCTCTAATTTATAAAAACCATTTAAAAACACAAAAAATTGTTCAATTTTAGTTTTTACACATTCTAAAACTTGGTCCCAGCCATAATCACAATAATCTCAATACCATACTTAAACATAAATGCATCATTAAAAACTCTTCATAAAACATCATTAAGTATACATTTGAATATTTGAACTGTGATTCCAAACCAATTCCTAGACCAAAAATAAATAAGTCTAGCTAAACAACCAAGTAAAATAGTCCATAAAGTAGTCATTCGAGAAGTTAAATCATGACGAAGGATAGAAGTTCTGTTATCCAACTTCACCCCGAGGTTGAATTGATAACATAATCGCTCAAGTCCCGAAAAAGAATGAGCTCGAGAGAAAAAAAAAATGTGAAAATCGTGAAAATCTAAGTCCTTGTCCTAGAAATATTTGGGACGTTCGGGACACCAGGCGCGGTTCGGCCAGAAACGCCTCCGGCGGCCCCGGCTCTTGGGACAAGTGGAACAAATGTACTCGAAGGATGCGAACCGGCCCCGCGGCGGTTCGGCGAAAGAAAGCCGTTTCGCTGCAGCACAAGGACAAGTGGGACAAAGGGATGCGTGGGGCGTGATAGCAGAAGGAGTCGCAAGCCAATCGAGATCACGCCACGTGTCACCGGCGAAAAAGGGACGGAAAGCCCATTTCGGGCGGATCGGAGGATTTTTCCCATGAAGCACTTTGGGACATTTGGGACAAAAGGACGCGGTGGGCGTGAAAATCGCAGCGAGGCCGTGGACAAATCACGGCATGACACGTGTCGCCAGGAAAAAGGTCCAAAAGTCAAAGGGGCGAGTTTTGAGCAGTCCAAACCAATGAAATAGTGCCACGTGTCCAAGTTTAAGGGGCCCACAAGAAAACCCGTGAAAAGGTGGAGAGAGGGATTGCTCGGCGGACGAGAGCACACTTGCACGTGTCGTCCCGGATGGCGAGCGCGGGGAAAGAAATTTAAAAATCCGTTTTCACTGTTTTGTGCCTAAATCTTGAGACCTTCATATCTTTTGATCCAGGCTCGGATTTGCATGTTCTTTATATCAACGGAAAGCTGTTGAAATTCTCTACATGATTCTGGGGTCAATCTTGCATTTTGGTGTAGTTTGGAGGGAGAAAATTAAGAAAACATCTCTGACGCGTGTAATGCTTCAACAACCAACTTTAATACGATGAGACGACTCGCTTAGCTCTGTTAGACGACCGCCGTTTTGCCAGGATCCGCCACTTGGATCATAATGAGATGATTTAAATGCTACCAAGAAGTGGTTGGAGTAGATTCTGAATTTCCCCTCTCTCCTCTCTCATTTCTTGATATATATTGTAAAGAGAAGCCCTTTTAAGAGGTCGGACATTTTTTGTTTTGCATCCTCCCTTCTTCCCTCGCTTGCAAGAGAGTTTGTGGAGCTTTCAAACCTCCCATATAGGTTGTAATGCCAGTCTTTTGCCTCTTGGCCACTGCAATATACTGTATTGACTTTTGAGCAATAATATATATGTTTGTGATTGATTCTCAACCCTCTCATGTATTCATTGTTGTCGTTTTGATCTCTTATTGCAGTTTGGTTACCTGTGCATGGTGTTTGTATTGCATTTATGTGGTCTGTGTTAAATTTGCAAAACAAATGTCTAATATTCCTCGGTGCATCACCTTTGTAGTTTAGGTTTTATTCTATGCATTTTCTTACCCTGTCTCCTTGGCAAGTTAGATTAGGTTTTAGTAAACCCTCTGCATTTTTTGTATGCATCTGAACAGAGGAATAGGAACCAGCCTTCTCTGGAGAATCTTTTCTCATCTTCACAAGTCCCACACTTGGAGAAAGGATTCCATGTTGTGCAATCACACTGGATGCCTGAACATCAACCTAGAAGCCTGATCTGCATCCAGGGGTGCTGTGAGTCTGCAACAACAGTTTTGGCACGCCCGGTGGGACACTAGAGGTCTCATTTTTATTGCAGCAAAGTTGATATGCATCTGCTGTAGTTTTCTTGCTTATAAGAGCTATTATTTGCATATCTGGCGACTCCAAGGGGAAGAATCAACTGGTTTCAGCAGTGCAGGCCTGAAAACTCATGAGAAGAATCACCACAAGGTCAAGAGTTAGAGAAGAAGAGTGTTGTTTGAATACTGCGGTTATCTCAGAGAAGAAGGAAAGAGGAAGAAGGATTCAAAGGTCTCCATCTCCACCAAACAGAACTCTCTCAACTCCTCCACAGCGGGCCTTTCTTTCAATATCTGAGGGTTTAAGACCAATCGAATGGCTCGAGAACAACCCCTACATCAACTTCACGGGCGGCCACCCACTTGCTCTCAATGCACAACATGACATCCGTTCTATTGCAGCCTTGAAGAACATTCCCTACTTCACTTTGGAGAAAATCGGACTACTCCGGGTGATCATGTTAAAGATATTGCTAACCTTTGTGCAATCCATGAAATCGATGAAATGCAAGTGGTTTGTCAAATTCTTGGCATCTTCATTCAAGGGTAAAGCATTGCAATGGTTTAGGAGCCTTGGGGCTGGTTCTATTACAAACTGGAATCAGCTGTGCATTGCACTTCACGAGCAATTTGGAGAGAAGGGAGACAACTTGTCTCTTTTGGAGCAGTTGACAACTATCAAGAGAGCCCCCAATGAGCGGTGGTGGCTTCACTTCAACTTCAGATTTCAAAGGTCTTGGGATAGGATTCCGGTGGCGGTCGGGCCAACAGCAGGAGGTGCTTTTCTATATTACCTTAAAGCTTTGAATTCTGATATTTCTATGTTAATTCAGTCCATGGGAGGCACAACAATCCCTATGGCTTATAGCATTGCCATTAGAGCCGAAAATTGTCTTATTCAAGGTAGTAAAGCGGCTCCTGGAGGCCTCCTATGCCCTTGTATCCAAACTTAGAAAATCCAAGCACTAGTCAAGCACCCACTTTGGCTCTGTTCCCACTCCTAGAAATCGAGTTCGAATGAAGCTTCCACTTCATCTCCAAGTGCTTCAAATGAACTCCAAGAGTCATGAAACATTGCAAAATTTGGGAAATGAGCTGGTTACTATTAAGCGTGAAGCCCAAGGTTTGAGACCTTCTTATCAACCTCAAGCTCAGCCTAATAGGCAGCCATACCAACCACAAAGACCACCTAATCCAACTGCAAATATGAATCAAAATCAAAGCCAAGTAAGGCCTCCTGCCAATAGACCATTCCAGCCCTATAATCCAAATGCCATATCTGCCTCTAAGGCATTAGTGCCAACACGAGAACAACATTGCTCGGGAATATGATTGGTGCTTTCCATGCAGCGAGCCTCACAACCATCCATGTGCTTGATGGTGCTCTCAATCAAGCACTAATGGTGACAACTACCGGTGTGGAGGCGAGGCGTCGAAAAACAACCAACAACTAGAAACATTCCAATAGCAATCAGCCCCAAATGACACTACATTGGTGAGCGCAAGCGAAGATTTACGTGGCATGAATCGGGCGAGTTTCTCAGGTGTTGCAGCCAACACAAGGTCAAAAAGGAGGAATGCGGGTGAAGAACAGCCATTAGCCCCAGCCAATCCACAACCTTCCACGGCTCCACAAATGATTGTGCAAGCGAGTCCGATTTCAAATACACAAGGGCAGCCAAGAACAACCCCTAGGCCAACTCAAATGCCGGTTGTTCTTTGCCCACGTGCAGGGAGTAAACGTGTAAACCAAAGGACAACAGAGAGATTCTTCATCACCATTCAGTATCATTGATCAGATGAAGAAGACAAATGTTAACATATCAATGTGGGAATCCCTATCTATCCCAGGCCAAAGAGATCTGCTGCAAGCTGCCATGAAGGATTGGACAACTTCGAATCAGCGGGTTCAGATGCAAGACAAAGTGCTTACAAATGCTGCCCAGCCTGAAGGAAGTCATGGAGGACAACAAGGTAAAATGTTGAAGCCCCCTCCTTTCTATGTTTCATTAATCATTGGGGATAAACTAGTACACAATTGCATGATTGATTCCGGGGCAAGTAGCTCCGTGATGCCCAAGCAAATAGCTGATCAGCTGGGTCTCGAATATGAAGTAATATCTAAAGGAGTAGTGCAATTGGATGGGACAGCAATAACAACAGTTGGAGTGATTAAAAACTTGAGTCTTACCTTGCATGCATGTCCAAATGTTGTTGTCTTACAAGATGTATCAATCATAGACCTTCCACCACTCTTTGCCCTTTGCTTGTCAAGGGACTTCACAGCCAAGATTGGAGGGTATTTGTCTGCTGATTGGTCTCACATGCTGTTTAGAACAAGGTATGGAACTAAGGCCACAATCAGATCCGAACCCATTGCAAACTTCCATATTGAGCCTTACACCCCAAGTCAGATTAATGCCAATTGCTCAGCATTTGATCAAGAAGATCACCCTAGTACTGATGAGGCTGACACCAAGGTTGGAAGTATCCCGGACCTAACTCTTGATGAATGGGCAAACAAGATACATGCTTTTGATCCCTATCAAGAAGTAGAAGAATCTGAGCTGGGAGTCTATTGTATACACGAAGAAAATCAACTTGTTCCTAGCATCACCAAGCCAAGCCATAATGATGACAATGAGGTATGGCAGCTGTTTTTTGACGGATCAAGGAGTAGGCAAGGTGCAGGAGGTGGAGCCATGCTTGTTTCACCCCAAGGAATAAAGTACTATTCAGCTTTTAGATTTCAATTTGCATGCTCCAATAACACTGCTGAATATGAAGCCTTGGTGCGAGGATGCATTGGGCAATCAAGAGAAAAATAAAGAATCTGCAAGTCTTTGGGGATAGTGAATTGATTGTAAATCAGGTCAAGGGACGGCATGCTTTGCCAAGAATGATCTACTCGGGTGCTACTGAAATAGGGTGTGGGACCTCATGGAAGATTTTGAAGGTTTTGGCATCGAATCCATTCCCAGGAAAGAGAATCAAGTTGCTTGACAGGCTTGCAGCAGTAGGGGCAGCCTTTGACATTACGAAAAGCATTCAACAAGACAAGGTACAGCCAAACATCCACGTGATTGTGAGGCCTTCAGTGCCGGATAACAATGTCAGTTGGCAAGTGTTTGAGAATGACCAGCAAATCATCAATTTCCTACAAGAAGAAGCTGAGTTCTCTGCCAGGAATCAAGACAAGTTGCATCAGCAGTATGGTGACCAAGTGGTGCAATTGAGAACTAACAAATTACCAAAGAGCCTCATAACCTTGGAGTCGATATTCAACCCGAATGATCAATTCCGGAAGGAGAAGGCAAACATTCAAGTAAAGGGTGAGGATTCAGAGCCTATTTTAGTGGAAGAAGGCAAAACATTGCAGATTGGCAAAGTAAGTACCTCACAAGAGAAATCTGATTTTGTTCAGCTTTGCCAAGAATTTCCAGATGTCTTCGCTTGGAGCTATGAAGACTTGAGAGGATTCAATCCAAATTTGGCACAACATACCATAGAATTGGATCCAGATGCTAAGCCCATCAGGCAGAAGCAGAGACCAGTCAACCCTCACATTGAGCCTCTGATGAAGAAAGAGCTAAATAAGCTAATAGAGGCAAGCATTATATTCCCGATCAAGCACTCAAGCTGGGTTGCTAACTTGGTTCCGGTCAGGAAGAAGAGCGGAGAAATCAGGTTGTGTGTGGACTTCCATGACCTCAATAGGGCATCTCTCAAGGATCATTATCCACTCCCTTCCATGGAGCAAATATTGCAAGTAGTATCCGGTTCGAGAGATTCTCTCTCTAGATGGCTACTCGGGGTATAATCGGGTGATGGTAAAGAAGAGGACCAATTCAAGACAACCTTCACAACTAAATGGGGCACGTATGCTTACTGAAGATGCCATTTGGGCTGTCAAATGCTGGTGCTACCTTTGAAGGGCAATGGACATGGCGTTCAAGGGCTTGATCAACAAGATAGTGCTTGATATACCTTGATGACATCACTTTGTATTCTCCAAGAATGCAGCAGACCATCTCTTTCACCTCAGGCAAGTGTTTCAGAGGTGTAGAAAGTTTGGAGTGTCTTTGAACCCCAAGAAGTGCATCTTTCTTGCACATGAAGGAAAGCTCCTTGGCCATATTGTCTCGAAAGAGGGAGCGAAATTGACCCAGAGAGAGTTGAAGCCATAAGAGCACTGCCATTGCCAAGTCACAAGAAGGCTCTTCAAAGCTTCTTGGGAAGGATCAATTTTGTCCACAGGTTTATCCCAGATTTTGCAGCCCTTGTCAAGCCCATCACCAAAATGTTAAAGAAGAGCATGGCTTTTAAGTGGACAATAGAAGGCAAGGAGAGTTTTGAGGCAATCAAAGAAGCTATCTCTCAAGCACCAACTCTCATTAACCCAGACTTCTCCAAGGATTTCATCCTCTATGCATTTGGAGGTGATGACACTATCTCTGCCATTCTAGTACAGCAGAACAAAGATAATGATGAGCAGCCGATTGCCTTTTTCAGCCAGAGCCTAGATGACTGCGAGGTGAGGTACTCTTTTATTGAAAAGCATGTACTTGCAGTAATCAGAAGCTTGAAGAAATTCAAGCATTTAGTCTCAAACAACAAGGTCCAATTGCTGGTCTCACATCTTTGGAGTTAAAGACTTCCTCCTCAACAAGGATTTGAATGAGAAAAGGGCGGTTTGGATCACCCATGTCATGGAGTATGACATTGATATCAAGATCACCAAGCTGGTAAGAGGAAAGGATTTGTGAGCAGCTGGTTTTGGGAAGCAAAAGGAAGTATGCAACGAAGAAGAGGCTGTTTTGACAGTCCGGGACAATCATGAGCCAAGTGGCGATCAAGAAGAAGACGATGCTTCCCCACTCCTTGCTGGACCCAAGATATTATGCACTTCCTAGAGTACGAGGCGTGCCCCCTAGAGATGAACAAGACCCAAAGGAGACACTTGAGTTGCGAGGTTGTTCCGTATGCCATTGTTGATGGAGTTTTGTTCAAGAAAGACGTGAATGGAGTCTTTGCTTTGAGATGCATTAGCACGAGATCAGATTCAAAGGGTGTTGGAAGAGTTTCATGGTGGACCAGTGGTGGCCATTTTGCACCAAGAGTGACAGACTCTAAAAATCATGAAGGCTGGTTATTATTGGCCTAAAATCTTGATGATTGCTATGCATGGATCAAGAGGTGTAAGAATTGTGCATTCTTCACGGGGAAAAGAAAGTTTGCTGCCCTTCCATTGCATCCAATCTCGGTTGACCAGCCATTCATGCAATGGGGTTTGGACTTCATTGGAGTCATTAACCCCAATTCAAGCCAAGGGCATAAATGGATTTTGTGACCACCGACTACTTCACCAAATGGACGAAGCGGTAGCACTCAAAGAGGAAATGAGTCTAGCATCCTAGACTTTTATGAGGAATAACAACCAGATTTGGTGTACTGCTTACAATAATCTCGATAATGCATTGGCATTCATTGGATCTAAGGTGGTGAGTGGGCCGTCGAAGAACGGTATTTACACGAGCACTTCATCGAACTATTACCCTCGGGGTAATGGCCGGGCCGAGTCTACAAACAAGAACTTGTTAAGGATCATTAGGAGAACTCTTGATGAGAATCGAGTCTTGGCACACCAAGCTGAAATCAGCCTTATGGGCTGATAGGATCACTCCCAAAAGATCCACGGGTAACTCTCCATTCGGGCTTGTCATGGAAGAGAGCAATCTTGCCCATGTCACTTGAGTTACCAACATTGGAACTCATGAATCAGTGGAGTTACTTGAATTTGAGCCCATGGAGGTGAGATATGCGAGTTGATGGAGCTGCGAGATCGAAATCAGGCATCCCAAGCAATGGAAAAGGATCAAGCTTTGATCAAGAAAACCTTCGATAGAAAGGCCAAGGATAGATCTTTTCAAGTTGGAGATCTAGTGTTGAAATGGGATGCGGACAGAGCAAAACCGGGAAGGCATTCAAAATTTGATGCTATTTGGAGTGGCCCATACATGGTCACAAAGTGCAAGAGCAGCAATGCTTTCCAATTGGCCTCATTGGACGGTGAAGAACTGCAGATTCCAGTAAATGGAATCTATCTCAAACATTGCTACTGAAAATAAAAGGTTCACCCTTGTAAATATTAGTCTAGATTTCAATTCCTCTAAGTGCGTATGCACATTGTCTTGTTGTAGTTAGGTTTCAGTTTCCCTAAGTGCTTTGGCGCAGGTTTTGTCACTCCTAGTTTGAGTTTTTATAGTTCAGCGTGCTCTCATGGAGGGAGTTATAGTATCGAGGCTCATTTCGGGTCATTGTTTATGACTCCATGCCCGATGGATCGCAAAAGGCAAGCTGGTCTTTTCATCTAGCGAGCGAGATGACCCCATTGAGTCACCAAATTGTTATCGACTTCACCCCGAGGTTGAATTGATAACATACATCGAGATTCTCAAGTCCCAGGCTGAAAAAGAATGAGCTCTGAGAGAATGTGAGAAGTTGCAAAAAATAAGCCTGGACCGAGAAAAAAAAAATGTGAAAATCGGCTAAGTCCTTGTCCTAGAAATATTTGGGACGTTCGGGACACCAAAAGCGTGGATCGGCCAAAAACGCCTCCGGGCGGCCCGAAATGGCTCTTGGGACAAGTGGAACAAATGTACACGAAGGACATTTGGGCCTTGAACCGCCGCCGGTTCGGCCGAAATGAAAGCAAACATTTGCACAAGGACAAGTGGGACAAAGGGCCTGCGTGGGGGGATAGCGGATAGCCGAAGGAGCCGAAAGCCAATCAGATCACGCCACGTGTCACCGGCAGAAAAGGGACGAGGAAGCCCATTTCGGGTGGATCGGAGGATTTTGTCCCATGAAGCACTGGGACATTTGGGACAAAAGGACGCGGTGGACGTGAAAATCCGGCAGGCCCGTGGACAAATCACAGCATGACACGTGTCGCCAAGGAAAAAGGTCCAAAAGTCAAAGGGGCGAGTTTTCGAGCACTGATCCAAACCAATGAAATAGTGCCACGTGTCCAAGTTTAAGGGGCCCACAAGAAAAACCCGCGAAAAGGTGGAGAGAGGGAATTGCTCAGCGGACCAGAGCCTGCCACGTGTCGTCCAGATGGCAGAACGCGGGAAAAGAAATTTAAAAATCCATTTTCGCCTGTTTTGTGCCCTAAATCTTCAGACCTTCATATCTTTCGATCCAGAGCTCGGATTTACACGTTCTTTATATCAACGGAAAGCTGTTGAAATTATCTACATGATTAAGGGTCAATCTTGCATTTTGGTGCAGTTTGGAGGGAGAAAATTAAGAAAACATCTCTGACGTGTAATGCTTCAACAACCAACTTTAATACAGCAGACAGCTCGCCGCTCCTGTTAGACAGCCCGCCGTTTTGCCAGGATCCACCACTTGGATCATAATGAGATGATTTAAATGCTACCAAGAAGTGGTTGGAGCAGATTCTGAATTTCCCCTCTCTCCTCTCTCATTTCTTGATATATATTGTAAAGAGGAGCCCTTTTAAGAGGTCGGACATTTTTTGTTTTGCATCCTCCCTTCTTCCCTCGCTTGCAAGAGAGTTTGTGGAGCTTTCAAACCTCCCATATAGGTTGTAATGCTAGTCTTTTGCCTCTTGGCCACTGCAATATACTGTATTGACTTTTGAGCAATAATATATATGTTTGTGATTGATTCTCAACCCTCTCATGTATTCATTGCTGTCGTTTTGATCTCTTATTGCAGTTTGGTTACCTGTGCATGGTGTTTGTATTGCATTTATGTGGTCTGTGTTAAATTTGCAAAACAAATGTCTAATATTCCTCGGTGCATCACCTTTGTAGTTTAGGTTTTATTCTATGCATTTTCTTACCCTGTCTCCTTGGCAAGTTAGATTAGGTTTTAGTAAACCCTCTGCATTTTTTGTATGCATCTGAACAAAGGAATAGGAACCAGCCTTCTCTGGAGAATCTTTTCTCATCTTGACTCAATTTATAGAATATATATAACATGTAGTTTTATACATACATACATACATACACAAGCACACACACACACACACATACATACATACACACCCCATGTGGGTGTGTATGTATGTATGTATGTATGTATCTTGTTGGAAGCAAAATCAATGAGAGGGGGGTGTGAATCGGTGTCTTTAAAATTTTTACTTCAATTATCTTTGCTTTTACTTAACCTCGCATGAACCATTCAATGAGCCATCATGACATAAGTAATATCAATGTGTGTGTGTGTGTGTGTGTGTGTGTCTTGTCAAAAGAAAAATCAATGAGAGGGGGTGAATCGGTGTCTTTAAAACTTTTACTTCAATTATCTTTTCTTTTACTTAACTTGCATGAACCATTCAATGAGCCATCATGATATAAGAAATATCAAACCATCAAGAAAACATAACAACCATCCACGTGAGCATGAAACAATAGAGAACACACATGAACAAAACATATAGGTGGGAAAACCTCAAGGGGAAGAAAACCCACTGATCTTTGCATTAACAAAAATTAAGATTTAGTGAAGCACCAACTCCACAAGGAGCACCAACCCCTAATTTATCAAGAACCAACTTGTAAGGAAGATACAATCCCATAATTTAATTAAGAACCAACTCCAACATGAGCACCAACCCATAATTTATTAATAACCAACTTGAATTTAACAAGCACTAACTTGTAAGGAGGCTACAACCACCTAATTTAATGAGGCACCAACTCCTAATTTATGGAGCACCAACTTGAATTTAACAAGCACCAACTTGCAAGGAGGATACAACCCCATAATTTAGTGAAGCACCAAGTCTACAAGGAACACCAATCCCTAGGATTTAGTGAAGTACCAACTCAGCCACCCCTAAATGTTTGTCACCTTCCCTTTGTTGCTGATAAACTAATGATGACACTCTTTCAACTCTTCTTCACTTAATCACTTCTCAAACTACCATGGTATACTTATTCTCTATCATTTGATCTTCATCTTATTTGTATACCCTCTATTTATAATGTATCAGTAAGATCATCATGCTCTCAAGCCTCTTGCACATACTCTAATCTCTCTAGCCCTTATAGGTCACTCATTGCATCCAAACTTCTTTAGGCCTAAAATTACCTTTACATGTATATATACTACAACACTAGGCTAGTCATAAATCAACTAGTAAGGACATGCCAAGACCTTAGAACATCTTAAAAACATGAAAAAATTACATCATAACCTTCTTTAGGTATGTCATTATATAATTTAGTTTTTACTCCTTTTAAGACTCAGAAACCTTCTTCAACTAGGTCTTCCAATACAACGAAGCAACATGAACTTCTTGATCAAATACGATCATCTCCAAAGCTCAAGAACCTATAAAATAAATTTTTATGAACTCTTCTTACCTCCTCAATTATTGGAAATATCTTCATCATCCATTTATGCCATGAAAACCTCTTAACAACAAGATTGTCCTATTAGGACTGCATACCCATAAAATCTATCTTGCAAGATGAAGCTTGTAAAACCTTGAAAAACTCAATCGTGCCAAATAAAATATGTGAAAAAGTACTTCATGACCTCCACAACATTACCATTTCCATTAGAAACTTCAACTCGAGGCATAAGAGCTCAAGAAAACCTCTGTTCCAAGTAGACTCAAACTGTTAGAAAATGTCCCAAAACCAGTCTTGATTAATTGACTTGATATGACCTCTAAATGGATAGAAATTTTCTTCAAACCATCATATAAATGTATTGTAGGTCCATATTATCCTTAAACATCCATTTTTAAGTATGTCCAATGTAAAACTTGACTACTACAAAAAAATCTTTAGAAACAATCCTTTTTTTGTGGGGTCAACTCACTGATCTGATAACACAATACCTTCTAGAGATAGTTGGGAGAGTCCTATATATTCTCAAATCATAAAACTTGAAAAAAAATCCATTATGAGCCTATTTGAGCCATATATCTCCTATCAAATTCATGCTAGGTTTTTAGAATGGCATTAGACTTGTTTCAGTGTTAATGATTGTTCATAAAGCTCATAACCTCAATTCTAAAAATACTACTAGGAAATCCTTGCTAGAAACTCCTCTATCTCTCCTAAATATATAAAGTTACCATGCAAACATTTCACGTGCCAATGAGCATCATAAATATCACTTTGAGCTAGGATTCTCAATTCGAGAACTCTGTAGGACCAAAATGCAATATCTTGCTTTTTATTCCAAACTATTACATGAAAAATAATCCACATACCTAAAAAAACATGGAAAATATATTTTTATTTTTTTATTTTCATATTGGCACTAAAAATGATCAACCTACATCATTAGGACAACTAATTCTAAAGAAATGGTCTAGGTCTAGACCTCAAAACCAATTTTCATGCATTTTCCTTCAATCCCGACCTCAAAGCTTCACGAGCATGCCTAAGACAGCATGTTACACTTATGAAAATTATCACACGCCCATACTTACCTTGGAAACTGATCCTCATACCTCATTAGGCCATGTTTTCTTCACCTTGCTTGGTCTTCATTTCTGAAATTGACCTTCACATTTCTTTCCATGCATCCTAAACCATGTTCTCATGCTCAAACAATGATAAAAAAACTTCACATACCTTAAAAACATCCATGATTCATCCATCTTCCATCATGCCTCGTGACTAGGCTTCCTACACTTGATCTTTCACAATCCATCTTTAAGAATGATTTGACCTTTACAAGTTGATCATGACAACCTTCATGTTGTCTTCAAATTCTCTCTCTCTCTCTCTATCCTCAAGATCTATGAAAGCAATTAATCATCATTTTTACCTCAAAAAGAACACTCAACAAATCTCCACATCATCCTTTGGCATCAACAAGGCACAATCTCCATCTTAACATCAATGAAAACTCACAACAAAACACATACCTTTGACTTTAAACTAATTAATACACTTCAACAATCTCCATCCACACTCAACTTGACATCAATGACAACTTCCAAAAATCTACCCCTTTGTCATTGATGAAAACCATACTTATAAACACTATGAAAATTCTCCCTCTTTTATGAATCTTCTTGATGTAGGGGCATCATTACCGGGGTTAGTCTAAGCATGTAGTAACCAAGTTTTGGTCTATCTAGGTTCTTAGAGATTATTATGAGTCATTCTTGATGTTCTTTTAGGCTTTAGATGTTCAAAATTTGAATTAGGAGGTTTCCCTCCATTTTTTCCTAATTTGAAAATTTGAAATTCTAGAGCCAATTTTGGCTTTCTAGTAGGAGTAGTGGTACTTCTTTCAAGTTTGGTTTAATGTCTATAGTTCATATTTTTGGTTTTGGAGCCCTCATGATGCTCTATGGGGTTTGTGTAACTCCAAGTTACTATTGTGCACTTCTTGAATGTAACTCCCTTGTCTTGTTTTTAACTTCTTGGTTCTTGAAGTTAGTTATAGAGGCACTCGAGCCAAGGGATGTATATATCCATCTTGTAACTACTTTGTAACTCATTGATCAATCAAAACAAGCATTTTAGACCTCCAAAAGTTTGAGGGTTAATGTTTTCCATTTTCTTTCATAGTTTTAAAACTATATTGTATAGTTTCAAGCAATATATGTCATATATTATGCAAGGAATTGATGGAACATGTAAGTAATAGGTTTACTCTAGTGCGTGTGTATGAATAATGATTAATGAATGTTGATACCATGATTGTAAGTGCACACTTGAGTCTCAAACAATGGTAGTAGATTAAACTTATAACCATAAGCAATATTTCAAGTTAATTGAAGGTCATGTGCAGGGAAGAAAGGTATATGCTAAAGGTGTGGTATTATCAAGGGAGTGTTTCTTAGGTCTTAGGGGTTCCTTGGTCCTAATTGAAGAAGCAAATCCATGACCACTTTGAAGAAACTTTGAATTACTTGCTACCTGTTTTCCTAAACCAGGACAAGTGGGTTTTCAAATACAAACATGGGATTAGTGACCAAAAATGAATACTGGTAAGATTTTATTTTTCACACCATTTATAAATACCTCCATGAAAAATTAGGAGCCTTGAATCGATACCCAGAGAGAGTTATAGCTAGATAAGCCTTCTCGGTCCTCCACATGACACGGTTAGGGTTTCTAGAGTAAAACCTCTAATATCTCTCGATTGCACCCTTGAAATTGGTTAAAAATTTGTAAAAATGAAGGTGAAGGTGTGTTCTAAGTTTTTTAAGGGATAAAAGACAAAAACAGTCATCTCGTAGAATATTTTCATGAAATTTGGCTCTGAGACAATGTAACACACATCGAAGGCCTATCTAGAGGCTCAAATTGTGATTTTTAGAAAATTCTTCCAAAGAAAAAGGTGACCAAACTTTGAACATAAAACTTATGCCCAAATGGGTATTTAAATTAATATTTAGATGGTAGAAAAAGTTCTTGCAATAAAAAAATGTACTGAGATTTGTGTTGGGACAGGCTAGTAAGGAGGAACTAGGCTTGAAGAGGTGAGTTATAAAATAAGTACTAGTTGGTTTAAAATTTGATTCAAATAACCTTACCCACACCTAAAAATAAAAAAAGGGTATTCAAAACCATCTATACCTTTCTTAGAGTCTATGTGGATCATTCCAACTCACCTCATTCCAATAACCACGCTCTCAAGAAGCCAAGAATCTCAGTTTTAGCAAAGTTGAACCAATCCACAAAATAATGTGCTTACAATTGCCTAGGTAGATGAGATATGTTGAGTTAGGGATGATGAACATGATTTAATCATTGAATGATGCAATTTTATCTTAGAATATAGTTTAGTGTGATTAAGGATGTTTCTTAGTATAGAGGAAAGGAGTGCATGCTTTGCAAGATATTAGAAAAATTGAATTTTCTTAACTAAACTAGTTTTTGAGTGTGTTAAGGTCCTAGATGCTCCACATCATATTAGTATCAGAGCTGAGAAGGAGAAGAAATTAATAAGAAAGTTACAGAGAGAGAGAAAGAAATAAGCAATGAAGAAAAAAAAATATTTTGAGAGAGAAGTGAAGAATTGAAAAAATGCCACCAAGAAGAGTGGGTGGAGGAGGAAATAGAGAGAAAATCAGGGGTGCTGAGTTAGCTGTTATGTTAAGAAACATTCAAGACATGTTAGGAGCATTAGAGGTCTCCCAAAGAAGAGGAAAAGCATTGGATGATGATAGAGATGATGAGAATGAAAGAGAAGTGGCAGCAGTAGAAGGAGAACAAGAAGAAGAAGGACCATAAGTTAAGATATTGAAAGCAATTGTGGGAGAAAACACAAAGCCAAATATGAAAGTGCCAGAATATGGAGGTAGTATACATCTAGAAGAACTCATAGATTGGATAGCTAAGATGGAAAAATACTTTGATTTTGAGAGCATTGCAGAGAACAAGAAAGTGAAATTTGTAGTCACCAAGCTTACAGGACATGCTAGATTATGGCAGGACTTTGTGCAATAAGAAAGATTAAGAAAAAAATAAGGAAAACATAAAGAAGATGGAAAATATGGTAGCCAATTTTAAAGGTAAGTTCATTCATACAGACTATTAAACTAGTTTATTCAAGAAATTGTAAAATTTGAGACATAGAGAGCCATGTGTAGCTGAATATACTGATTAATTTTACAAACTAGCTATGAGGTATGGTCATATACAGGATGATGTTGAAGAAGAGGAAAGGTATGTGAATGGTTTAAGGTTAAATATACAAGATGAAATCAATTTATTTTATTTGAGATCAGTAGAGGAAGCATATCAGGCAGCCTTAAGGGAAGAGGATAAACTATCAAGAAAACAAACTCAATATTTGAGAGGTAGAGGTAGAGGAGTAAGAGGAAGAAGTCAACAATCAGGAAGAGAACAACAACATCAACAAACTAATGAAGAAGAAGTGACTAGTTCACAAACAAAAAGTTCATTCAGAGGTGGATACTCATACAGAGGTAGAGGTGGATATGGAAGAGGCAAAGGTGAATTCACTAGTAGATGATTCAAGTGCAATACATTTGCTGGAAATAGATCATTTGAATGTCCTGAATACCCACAAGAAATTAGTAGCAGGGCTAATGAGGTAAGAAACCAAATAGCACATGGATATGAAGAGGATATTGTGGCGTCACTATCCTTAGCAGAGGAGCCTAAAACTAGAGAAGCACTTATGATGAGAAGAGATTTGGTGAATGAATGCAAGCATCAAGAACCGGTGCATAGGAGAACATTGTTTAGAACCATGTGCAAGGAAAAATTTAAGTGCTAAAACATCATTATTAACAATGGTAGCACTGATAATTTATTCTCTATTGAAATGGTAGAAAATTTAAACTTGAAAAGAATCAAGCATCCTGATCGTTACAAGGTCTTTTGGGTTCGAAAGAGCATCAATTTTTAGTAATTCAACAATGTTTAGTTGATTTTCAAGTGGGTAGATATCATGATTAGGTTTTGTGTGACATATTTCCCATGGATGCATGCCATCTTCTATTGGGAAGACCATGGAAATTTGATAGGAGAGCCATCCATGATGGGTGGAAAAATACCTATACATTTGTGAAGGATGGAGTTAAGCATACTTTGAATCCATTGAAGGATAGATGTGCATGGCTTGAAAAATAGTCAAGAGTGATGTTCATGGGTTTGAAGGAATCATTTCAATAGAGATAAGAAGGTGAGGTGAATGAGAAAAAAGGTAACACAATCAAGTCAATGTGGCAGTGGCTAAATAGAGAGCATGAATACCAAGAACATTTGCAAAATAAAGTGAGTATGAAAGATGAGAATGGATCTATAGGTCATGATGAACACAAAGGAAATGGTGAATTGATAGAGGTAGAAAAGAAATGGTATAACTCAACATATGAGGTAAAATCAGACCCTGCAATGGAGAAACTCAGTCATAGGAAAAGTGAAAAAATAGTCCAAGGAAACAAGAGGTTGCAAGAGTAAGGAGAAGATAAGCATGAGGAGGAAGAGATGATAGTTAAGCATGAGAAGGAAACTCAGGATTTGAAGTCTAATATTTTTTAAGTGTTGTTATTACACGTGTGATGGAGAGAGCAAGGGTGGAATAGTCATATGGAGATAAATATGTCAAACAAACACCAAAATTTCTCAATCTTGAGAGTAAATTGAGTCAAGAAGAGGCAAAAGGAAAAGACAAATTTTTTTACAATCAAGGAGCATCAAGAGTCCTTCCATTAGAGCATGAATAAGATGTTTAAACCCAACCAACTATTGGAAAGGGAAATCTATAGTCCTATGGAAGTTGAGTTTTTGATGGTGACTCATTCAAAGATGAAACAACTTGCTAAGAACCTTATACAACTCCAAGGTACACCTGAAGAAATACATACAGTCCAAGAGCATTCACAGAAGATCATGCCAAATTGGAAACAAAGTAAGAAAGGTCAAGAATAGTTTGCAAGCACAACTTCATGCAAGTTTATTTTCCCCCTTGGTAGTATGACGCAGGGAATCATTACTAGGGTTAGTCTAGGCATGTAGTAATCAAATTTTAGTTTTTCTAAGTCCTTAGAGATTTCTATGAGTCATTCTTGATGTCAGTTTATGATTTCGAGGTTTAAAATTTAAATTAAGAGGTTCCCCCATTTTTCCTAATTTGAAAATTGAAATTCTAGAGCCAATTTTGGCTTTCTAGTAGGAGTAGAGGTGTGGCGTACTTATTTCAAGTTTGGTTTAATGTCTATAGTTCATATTTTTGGTTTTGGAGCCCTCATGATGCTCTATGGGGTTTTTGTAACTCCAAGTTACTATTGTGCACTTTTTGAATGTAACTATGTTGTCTTGTTTTTTAACTCCTTAGTTATTGAAGTTATTTATGGAGGAAATCGAGCTAAGGGATGTATATATCCATCTTGTAACTACTTTGCAACTCATTGATCAATCAACACAAGAGTATTTTGGAGCTCCAAAATTTTGAGGGTTATAGATTTCCATTTTCTTTCATAGTTTTAAGACTATATTGTACAGTTTCAAGAAATGTATGACATATATTATGCAAGGAATTAATGCAATATATAAGTAATAGGTTTAATCAATTGTGTGTGTATGAATAATGATGAAGGAGTGTTGATACCATGATTGTAAGTGCACACTTGAGTCTAAAAAAAAGCTGTAGCAGAGCAACCTTGTAACCATAAACAAGCTTTCAAGGTAATTGAAGGCCAAGTCGGGGAAGAAAGGTGTATGCTTTGAAGGTGTGGGATTGTCAAGGAGTGTTTCTCAAGTCTTAGGGGTTCCTTGGTCCTAATTGAAGAAGAAAATCCATGACAAAATATTCACCTTAGAGGCTGTACCATAATTCTTATCATTGACTCGACACTTCACATCATAAAGCAATAAATCTCCCCCTAAGCGAGATGATTCTCACCAATGAAACCACATTTTATTACAATAAAAACTCAATAATCATGATACAAACACTATAGAATATACTCACCTTTTTGAACATTCTTAACTAAACATAACCATACCTTAATTTCTTGATTCCCTTCCTTTGATGTCCTACTAAGAGTTCACCATAATTGCATCAATAAACTATTGGAAACACCAACCAAACTTGGAAGAATAAAAACTTGACATGCCCCTATCACCATGCATACTTTCTCAAATGAACTCAGATTATAATACCAAGACCACTTACCTTGTCCTTGATATGACTGATATGACTAATACCAATATAAAAATTAGGGATTCCTTTTGATAGCTTGAGCTCACAACACGAGTCATTAGGAATCTTAGACCATTATCATCTTCCATGATACATATTGTCACCTACCCAAAATTGGGAATTTTTTTGCTAAGTCACTCTTTACCTTGGAATATTTGTCTTTGCGAAGTCTAAGGAATGTCAAAAGTTTGGCGCTTAGTCTATTTTGAGTCATTTTAGGTTAATTTAAGTGTTTTGAGATCCTGCGGAGAGTTTGGTGGAACAAGAGGAACAATTCCTCCTTTCCCCATGTTCCCTGGATTCTGTTCTACCTGTAATGCATGCAAAGTTAGTGTTGTGTGGATTTTTGTGTCCCACGTGGAGCCAGTCTATCGATCCCATTGTTCCCCAAATTTTCTCCCCCGCATTACTCTTTGGCCCGTAAGTCTTACATTTAAACAACTATGCATAAATTATTTAATCGGATGGAACTATTCCCTCAAACACCCCATTCCTTGTAACCTTGAGTTCCCCATAATTCATTAGATTTCTTTTTATTGAGAAAAATACAAATTTTTTTGGAACATAAGGAACTTGTTCCTTTGTGCTTATTATTCTTCGCACTTCCTTTTCACTGCAAGCCTTATGTTTCTTTGTTATGTGGATATTTTTAAATCAGTGTAATCGATTCCACAAGGCACCATGTTCCCGCAAGCTCATGATTTCCACAACGCACCAAATTTCCTTGTATTGTGGACTGATTAGAAACTTTTGGAACTCGTGGAGCTTTTTCCTTTGGGCCCTTTGTTCCCTCGCATCCTCCATATCCACAATACTAAGGTTATTGATTAATGAGTTCCCAAAATCTTTACGCCACCAACATAGCATTGTATCTCTCAAATTAATCCCATTTTCTAACAGCTTTTCTATAAAAGGTAAATTTGAGCCATTTCTTAATCATTTTCACTATTGCAATTGAGTTTTGATTGTGCAATTTGCTCATCTTGCTCCTGTGCCCCTAAGAAGACAAATTTTTCCATATTTTGTTCATTTTTGGTCCAAATTTGAAAATTCAAAGTGCATTGGGACCGTTGTGGAGGCCTCATTATTTTCATACTGTAGGTGATTGATTTTATGAAATCTTGGCCTAATTTGATAACTATTTGTGTTTTCAATCCTTTCCTTCAAATTCCTTAGAAAACCTTTGTTAAGCCTACATTCTCCTTGATTTTCTCCCACACCTTCACAATGAAGTTCCAATATGGGGGTATTAACATTTTTCTTCTCTTGAGACATTTGTACCTAATATTTGTGATAATAACATGAGGCATATGGACTTGGATGATTTTTGGGCCCGAATTTATGAAGAAACTCCCACCATCATTTCTCAATGCATAAAAATAGTGTAATTGACTAGGCTCTGGTTTTCTCTCTCTCTGTCCAATGTATCAAAACCATCTTAGCTTTGTGCTTCAAGTTGTGACCCAAAAACCAAATAAATCAAAGATCCTCAAGTTCAAATAATTTCTAAGTTGGATGAAAATTATATAAATGCAGCCCGAGGGATCCCTACTTTTGAGAACTCCAATACATTAACTAGGGATCGGACTCAAAACCTCTTTAATAAAGAAAAAGATAGATATAGGATAATGATAGCCAAGTCCTAGCTCAAAACTTAGAAGAAAGGAGGTTTCAAGTTTCCCAAGGTCCTCTATAGGTTCAAATTCAAAGAAGAATTGTCGACATGATCAATTTTCTTGCAAGATTAATGGTCATGCCCTCCATAAATGAATTTCATGGTATTGGATGTGTGTGTATATCAATCTCATTTATGAGGACAAACAAAGGATAAATTGGGGAGATCATTTGTGAAAATATGAGTGAACAATTGGAAAATGTGCACTAAGGAAAACCTTCCATATGACATAATATATACTACAAAGCAACATACTTTGGGTATGGGTAGGATTATCATCGGCAGAGAAGACAAGAAAAATGCACCAAGATATGAGTTTTACCCTCATCTTACATATGAAAACAACAAGACTCACCATAGGAGATTCAATGATGCCTTTACCATGTTCATAGTTAGACTATTAGAAGGAAATGTAGCTAAGAGGGTCTCGAAGAGCAAGGAGATTGGTTTCCACATATGGAAACCTCTTCATCCAATTTAGAAAGTTCTCATATATCAGGTTGTCTGGTTTGAAGGTGTTCCTAATAAATTGCCCATGTATTGTGATGAAAAACTAGTACTAGTGGAAGCTTGCGAGATAATTCGATATCTTACACAAAAATTTTAGAGATAAGAAGATCATTGGTATTCAATTTCCTATCTCATTGGGAAACTACACATGCAAATCTTCCTTGGATGCACAAAATGTGGAAAGGACAATCTCTAATTTCAAATTCCATACTTATCAAAAGAGGCCCTCCTTTGATAGTAAGGGTTTCATCTCCAAGCATCTAATAATGACTTACTATCATATTCCCATAATTGAGGACTACTGGGAAGACTGTGTAGATGAGTATGAGGTAAGGAAAATATATTTTGGGAGGATTTCACTACAACAAATCAAGAATATCAACTTGTACCATGTTCCTGAAGGCCTAGAGGATGATGAATGTGATTTGTATTATGTGGAATATCTTAGAACCATTTGGCACATGCCTATCCCAACTATTTATTGGTCACGAAAGAGAGAGATGATACTTGAAAAAATCTTGTTATAGTAAGGACTAGCAAAGGATCAATAGAAGAATGAAAGAGTACAAGGAAAAAATGAAGCAATATTCTTCTTAAGAATCCTCCACCTCACACAAAGAATCCTCCACTCCTCTTCAAGAAGTTCCAACACAATTGAATCCTTCTTCCTCACCCTTGGATTCAACAACCAAGGTGTATGTGAAGAAAGATAAAGCAAAGGAGGTAGAGAAAATTGATGAAATACTTGAGAAAGAAGTGGAGCAAGAGAAAAATCAAGAATCGATTGAAGGAGTTGCTCCTATGCTTGAATAGGTATCACAAAATTCCGAGGAAGATATGAAAACAACTCAAGAGAAAAAGGATGACTCATATCAAGGGGATAAGGAATAAGAAAATAAAAATGATCAAGAGGAAGAAGAAGATGAAGAATTTTTGGTCCGAAAATCATGTCGTGAGATAAGATCTATGGATAGACGAGCCAACAGTGTGCAGGGCATAGCCCCTCTTTGAGTCAGCAAAGCGAAACTGGTTTATTGCTATTCTACCAGCAGGAATCTATGCAAGTCTCACAATATTCTACCTTCGGGGTTGGGATCTCATCCCAGTAGAGGTATTTCCAACTATAGAAGAAGGGAAAGAAACAAGGTGGGGAGATAGGAAAGATCTGAAGGGAGAAAAGAAATGAATTCCAAAGTAGAAAGGTCAGAGGGTCTATGTTTTGGGCTGGTAGTAAACAGAGCTGAACTTACTCACATAGACGAACAAAGCAATACTGATGAATAAATGACAATAAAGTAGAAGTAGATTCAACAGAACAAACATACAGATCTAACATAAGAAAGGTCTGATGTAAAACACAGTATTCAACGCACAAAGTCTAAATATTGTATTAATATTTGTTTCTGTTACAAAAAGTTCAAAGTCTTTTCTTCTTACTTCTATTTTTCATCTGAAAAGTATCCATCCCTTGAATACAACAAGTATTCAAGTATTTATAGAAGAAGAGAAGGAAAGAAGACAAAAGCAAACCAACCACCTAATTACAAAATATCTACCAAACATCTAAAAGTCAACTGTTGACTTTTGGAAACTTGGTGGATGACATCATCCCATGGTGAAACATGGATGATGTCATCATTTATGCCAACATACTCTTAGATATTTACAAAAAGAAGAAGAGAGGAAGGAGACTATTCGTCATCATCTCGCGGTCGAAAGGGAGTGTCCTGCTTCTCATTGTTGCTTGGGAGAAGTGATGTTGAACTGGGCCCGATATTCCATGAACTTGCTGATCATGGGCTGAAGTTGATCCTGAGCAGGATCCTTGTGGCGATCGCTGATAACTTCGCAAGTTTCACGTTCATCCACGAGCCTTTCTGGGAGCTTGGCATATTCATTTCCCGCCTCTATCAGGAACCCTATAAAGTCACGATAGGCCAGAAGGTTGTTGATGCATTCGGTGTCGAACGTGGCTTCTGGCCCTAACCCTTGCGAGACGATCTCCTTAAAGATCCGAATAGTTTGGTCTGCCTTCCTCAGGGTGAAAGAAGGAGTGAGCAAGCCTGGGGACATTCTCAAGATGATTTTCTCCATCTGGTGCATAGCCTCCAAGGCTTCCTCTTTGACTTTATCTATCTTTTCGAGGACAAACTCCAACTGATCGACCTGGTAGTCCAAAGTAGACAGGACTTTGTTGGGCACTGGGGTGATTGAAGATGCCGAACTTAACCAGATCTTTGACTGAACAGTCGAGCATTTTCTGGAAGGTCTCATGCTAGAGCCTAGCATGGTCCAACTCTTCGGAGATGGGTCCCGCAATCGCCTGGAGTGCCTTGTTCACCTGATTGATGTTCTGATACAACTCGGTGAACTTGACGATTACTCCCTCACTTTCCTTGAGGATTTGGTCTCTCCAGGCGGACACTGCCATACCTTGCTCGCCAATTTTGGTGTATTCATTTATCTTATCTTAGCTCAGGGGCTCAGGAGTTTTGGTGGCAGTTGTAGGAGGTGCACTGCCCATTTTCTGCAAGGCGTGGAGAAGATGTTTATTTTTCTCCTTTAATAGCCTCTTTTCTTCCTTTGCTTCCTAAAGTTTCTTGCAAAGGGCATCCACTGCAGATAGGGCCTCTCCTTGAAGGCTTTCTGAAGACGTTCCCATTGTGACTTGGGTCACTGTATAATCTGTCGGAGATAGATCCTTTTTATCCTTTAAAGGATCGGGATACACGATCTCCATTACTCTCTCTCCTGATGCACTCTGAGAGAAGCGGGTTATAGGATTTTTCTTCTTGGCCCCCTTTGATGGGATGATGGAGAAGTCCATCGGTGTGATAGGAACTTTCCTCTTTTGTTGGCTTAGGTGCTGAGAGATCCATGCTGGACTTATGGGAGTGGGACCAGAAGTAGAAGAGGGAGCAGCTACAGTAGTAGAGGGAAAGTGCGTTGAGACACTTGGTGGTGGCATTGAAAGAGAGGCCAGCGAAGTACTCAAGGGAGGAAAGGATACTGCAGGGGAGGTAGTCGAGGGTATGGAAGGGAGCTGAGAGATGAGAGAAGAGATGGTGGGGGACAGCTCCGCGAGAGAAGAGAAGATGGAGGAAGAGGAAAGGGGAACAGAGAAGATGGGGAAGGAGATACAACCAAAGGAATGGTTGCTTGGGTCACACAAGGAGGAGAAGGAGGAGAGGGAGAAGGGACAAAAGGGACCTCAGCAGTTGTAGCAGTGGAAACATCCTGAGTGGATGTGCCCATCGGAACATCTTCGGCCACTTCTTTCTCTGGAGATAATAGGCTTACTACCTATTCTTGTGCGGCGGAAGGGGGACTTTTAGGAGCCTCTTCTCAAGCAGAGCTTGATTCACCCTCTTTATCCTTGCCTTTTACTTTTGGTAGATGTTTTGGTCTGACAGGTGCATTTCCCAATGGAGATGTAGTGAAATCTACCCCGAGGTAGATGAGGCCATTCATCCTGCACCAGTGTTCTCATTCCGCCGTAGAGTTTCTTTGACCCTTTCTTCAATGGTCTGGGGTGCTTTGGTTACTGACGATTGCGATGGCGGCCGATTGTCCCTATCGTGTCAAGATATACCTGATCAACTTCTTGATTGGTAGTTTGATAACCCTTTGGGACAATGGCCACACCGTACTGAATGATCTCTCGCCAGGCCCAGGCGAGAATGGTCCTTTCTTCTGAGCTCGACCTCATGGTACAGTTGATATAAATGTCCTCGATCTGTGGAAGGTGGATAGGATCAAGTTTTCCCAGGAAGGCAATTCCTTGGATCGAAAGTGGGCCTCACCGGGAAGTTGTGCTTCAGATTGAGTAGTTCTAGCTCAACAACCATTTCCGGGCTTTGTGATGAGACACGCAGGTGTATCTGCCCACTGTGAGGGGGAAAGGAGTTCCACCCTTCTTCCTTTTCAAGCACTTCTCGTGGTATGTCACGAGCTGTCTGGATAGCTCTAACAGGATCAGTTTGGGGCCAACATATCTCGGCAATTTGGTGGGCTCACCCAGGAAGTTAGCTGCCCTGAGATAGGTGAAGGTGGGAAACTATGTGAATAAGGCCCCCCACTTCTCTGTTGCTGTGATGATGCTCTTGGTCATCCGACCGTGAGTCATGTTGGGCCTCAATAGGCAGACGATGTCGTAGAAAAAGGCATCGTTGATTTTGGTGAACTGTGAGATGTTGTTCTCCAGCTTCAGCTCTGGGTAGTACTCATATATTCTCACTTGGGGCCAAACCCCACATCGGCTCAATGCTAGATAATCTCTCTCTGAGGCTACAACATAAACTACGTAGGAGTTCATGTAGAACCTCCCCATTGTGGTGAGTTGTTGGAGCTACTCGGATATGGTACTGCTTATTATCTCTGCCCACTCAAGTGTTGATCAGGTACGTTCTTGCTCATGGTCTCTAGGTACCTGAGCATCCACTTATGAAAGTAATGGGCGTCAGAAAGCCCAAATACTCTACTCAGGAACATGATGGTATCACTTAGTTCCTCGGAGAAGTCACTACGGTGAATAACCTGTGGCCATCTGGTTACCACCTTTTTGTTCTTTAAGTACACCTCATTCATCAGTTGCATGCACTGGTCTTCATTGTCCTCCCAAGCCTTGGTGCAGTCTTCTTGGCTTACAGCCACAAAGTGCCGGTGGTGAGGAATGCCAAGCATGATTTCAAAGTGTCAGGTAGTCAGGTTGATTATGACTTCACCCTTCTCATTTTGGACACACCTCGTGTCTTTGTTGTAGCAGCGGGCCACTACCATCATAAATTCATTGTTCACTGCACTGACGGGGATCCCCCTAGCAAAATGCAGGCCACTGCCTACTAGTTTGTCCATCCAGGGACTCCCTGTGACCCTCCTGGTTCTGGCCCAAAAATATTCCATATCAATGTGACTCGAGCTCTGAGTCTCTTATATCCAGGTCACATATATCAATGTGACTCGGGCATTCTGACCCTTTGGTACTTGTACTTCATCTCTTCTTCTGTGAGTTTAGCTTTTCCCTTTGATTTGGTCGGTCTCTTGCTTGATGTAGACATATGTGGATCTGAATTCAGTTGCTGATCTGCAAGAAGAAGAAGCGAAACCCAACGCAGAAGAGCCATGTTAGCTGTTAGATCTTCCATTAAAGTGCTACAGAATAGAATGAGGAGTTAGCAATTTTAAGGCCTCAGGGCGCAGGGCGCATGAACACTGCAGGCTGCAGGGTTAATAGTATGGCGCATGGAAGAAGGGTGTTACACGGAACAAATTAGTGCCAAAGGGCGCAGGGCACATGAACACTGCACATGACATTTTGTTATTGTAAGTAGAAGTGCGCCTGCGCCATTCATATGCGTTTTATGCTGGGCGCAGATAATTTTCATGTTGCATGGGGACAGGATGCGCCAATGGCGCATATATTTTTCATGTTACATGGAACTTTGGTGCGCCGAAGGGTGCAGGGTTGATGTGTGTAACATAGGCTTTATGTGCGAAGGGGAACTTGGCGCGGCGCAGGGAAGGTTTGCATGACATTGTGTTGCTATAAGAGGGGATGCGCCTGCGCCGTTTACGTAGTTTTATACTTGGCGCAAGTAATGCTGGTGTCGCATGGGGTAGGGTGCGCCAATGGTGCAAATATTTGCAATGTAACAGAGAAGCTCGGTGCGCCTAAGGGCACAGGGTTTATGGGGTGTTGCAAGCAAGAAAAGTGTGCCTTCTAGCGCGATTTGTATTTTATGCAGCAGGAATGGCAAATGCGCCAAGAGGGAAAATGTAGTCTAATACGAACTTCCGAGTTTTCTTTCTTTCCTGACAGGTTTGCATGTATTTTAGGCCTCTTTTATAGGGTTTTTGGATGGTGAAGGGGGTGCACAACAAGAAGATCCAAGTTATTTTTAAGGCAGAGCCCTCCTTACCAGCAGATCTGGAAAGAGAAGGAAGAGCTTGGGGGAGAGAGACAGCCAGAACAACAAAAGTGGGGGGTTTACAAATCCATCTACCCTACCACACAAACAAACAACCAACAACAAAACTAAAACATGAGAGTAACAAGGACCACTTACCTGGAATATATAGAATGTGAGAGGCGAAACGGGGTCCACGAACGTGACACGAGGATGACAGGCGTGCTGACAGGTGCAGAGGAATAAAAGTTAATCACGTGTTTTTCTGACTGGTGAAAGTGACAGGGTGGATGCGCCTATATATAGGCAAAGGTGCAATAAATGCGCCAACCACTTTTTCAAGTGGCGCATCAAAACTCATGTCGACACGTAAAACGGTGCACCCTTTGGCACGGATAAATGTGTGTCAACACAGAGATACTTGCGCCTTTGGCACAAGTTTACGACTGTCAACATCCCATTTCATGCGCCCTTTGGCGCACCAAAATATGGCGCAACAATTTATGTGTCAACATGAAGGCACATGCGCCTTGGTGCACACAAGAATGGCGCATCACGGGAAGGCGCACCAAAACATGTGTCGACACCTAAAAGGGTGCGCCAAAGGAAATGAAGGGGGCACAAATTTACTCTGTGTAACATAGATAAAAGGTGCGCCCAGCCAAAAAGGGACCAAAATGGCTAAGTTCGGAAAACTAGATTTCCCGAAAGGGATTTTGCAACGTTCCGAACGCAGAGGGGTCCACGATGAGGGACCAGGACAAAATTTGGTATGGTTACCTATAAAATTTCCCTCGTCAATTTTACAGGATAACAAGAATCGATGAAGACAGATATAAGGAGGGTGAAGTGGAAATAATTGAGCTAGACATAGGGAAAACAAGTACCTTAAGGCCCAAACTTGAGGTCAGGAGACCATCATATTATTCTATTAAGGTTCCTACTATTGATGTTTCCACTACTAAACCTCTTGGTCCTCCCAATGTCCTTTCTTTGGCACCCCTTCAACTCAACCTTCTAGTGATGCATTCACACAGGTTCAACCCATGATTGATAGTAAAAAAGGAGGGATTCTTCACATATTATTGTTCATGGATTTGTTGCAGTAGTGGAAAAATTTGTTGGCACAACTCCTCCTCCTCCAAATAAGGCTAAGAAAACATCCCATTTGGTCTCATATTCTAAGGGACAAAAATTCTAGAAATTTCTAAGCCAAAGGGAGATAAAAATGAAAAGGAAATTATTGTTGCAGATTTGGAGTTGACAAGAATTCCACTTGGAGAATCCACTCCAGAGGAGAAGTGCAAGAATCTCAAGGAGACTATCTCAAAGGTAATTGAGAGGGTAGAGAAAGGGAAGAAAACACAAGAACAACTTGAGGAACAAGTACATGTTCTCTCAAACTTTATTAAATATTTTGTCTCAACCGACAAAACCCTCTAGATCTAACTCATATCTCCTCACTTTCTCTTGTAATTTTCCTTTCTAAAGCTAATATCAAAGATATAATAGAGATTCATAAGAATGCACCATTTTTCAAAGATGTGGAGGCTTGGGTATAAGGAATTTTGATTTCTATATTTAGTTTCATTGATGAAGCATATAAGATGTATGATAACATCTCTTCAACACAAGATCAATTCAATGCAACAATTAATTCCATAGATAAATAGATTAAGATTTGGGTGGATAGTATTCAAAATCTTAGAACCATGAGTACCATAGATGAGAATATTTTGCTATCTCATAAGATTTTTGATGATTCTAAAAACAACCTATGCAAGAAATGGGTCTATAGCTTTGAATGAGGATCGAGTCCTTGAGGAAGCTATAAGTGAATAAAAAAATAGTACAAAAAGGTGGATCATTGAAATCGAGAGATCTTTTCTTATATGCAAGCTCTCCATTTCTAGTTCTATAAGGATAATTATATGAAGAGACATTCAGTTGATGAAGTTAAAGACAAATTCAATTCATTGATAAAAGAAGATTTGTTTAAGGTAGATTTGGTCAATAAAGATAAAATGGAAGAACTCTTTGAATTACACAATGTCATTGTGGAAGACACCAAAGGCTTGTCACCAAAATGGTGGAATAATAAAAGAGATGGAGTAGTCCCTTGGAAGCTAGTTGGCTGCCATGTCTAACACCATTATCCCCAAGGTCATGGAAATTTTTAATAATGTAACTAGATTCCGGAATTAAGTTCTCAATATGAAGGTCCCACCTGTGCCTCCTTCAAATTTTCCTTATTCTCTTGGTTCTTAATCTTCTTCTATCTAATTGTTATATTTTGAGGTTGGCTTTATTATTTTGAAAATAGAATTGTAAAATAAAGCCAACTTATGTAATTGACTAATTAAGTGTTTAACACTTAATTAAAAGGAAATTAGTTAGAAAGGTAGTTACATCCTCCCCTTAGTCTATATAAGGATTCTTTCTCATTTGTAAAGGGGTTGGATATTGGTTTTCTTGAATGTAAATACAAAATTTTGATCAATACAAAAGAATACTTCTTTCCCTCTCATCTGTGTTCTTTCTACTTTCCTTTCCTACAATCTGTGAATATGATTGTTTAATATATGTGCATTCTAATTGACTCACATTTGTGTCTTTTGCATTTATATTATATGCATTTTATATTATATGCATTTTTATATATATTGACTCACATGTTCTTAATATTTTTCATGCATTAGTAAGGTGTAAATATGCAATATTTTTATCTAAAAGTGTTGCCTTTCTTCCCTTCTTATCTTATAGTAGTGATCAATCTTGTACAACCAAGGAGGATACTTGTATCCTTGATAAATGAGTTAGTCTAAATTTTTTTCCCTAATTCATACTTATTTCCCATACAAACTTTTGTTTCTTCCTCCAAAACCCTATTCCCTATTTTTCTTATGTATTGAGAAGATGGAACCATTCACTACACCAATATCCTCATTCAAAGATGGTTAGATTGTATATTTGTAAATAATTAGAGTTCTAAGTTTTTGGTGAAATAAGGAAACCTCTCCATAAAGAGGAGGGACTACGTCCCTCGAATCAGCTGATTGATTGTCTCCAACAACCAAATTTCCAACAAACAATACCAATACCACTTCTCAACTCATGACAAGCTCAACTTAGCATATGCTTGATACCAATAGATCAAGCTCAACTAATAACTACTACCAATTTTAGAAATAATGAACATTTTTTCTTACCTCTCATATATACCAACAACACTTCAACATTATTCAACACGACTCTTGTATATCATATTAACTATAATTTTTCATGAAGCTAGTGATTTGTCTAATCATCTCCCCCTTAGTTCATACTTCACTTACATGAATGTTAGATCCCAATTGATTTTATAAAAACCTCACTAACTTTCTTAATGTAGCTAAGACAAACCTTCTCAAAGAAAAACATGGAACTCAACCTTTGTCTTATAGAATATGCTCAACAAGTTTACCTCAAACCTTAAAAAATTGAATATGATCATACCAATAAAAAAACCTTTAATACCTTGTTTCTTCAAATATCGAGTAAAAATCCCCCTTATGACCATATTATCCTTTGAAATAGACAAAGGATAAAAACTTCTTCGATCTTAATAGGGAATCTAAACCATCTAGGTCAATCGTAAAAACAAAGATATTGTTCAAAGGGAATAATTTAGTCCTCCATGCTAAGAAACACTCATGCTATGTTCGATAAATCTACCTCCTTCATGATTCAAAGGTCATCATGATACACATCATATCATAGCAAATATCTTGCATTAACAATATTTTTTTCAACTAGGACCGAACTTACATGCATCACTAAAACAGGCCTATGTCATCTCCTATCTTCTTCATGATATACAAACTGAAACCCCTGTACAACACATAAAACACTCAAATCTTAACACTAATACCTCAATAAACACATATGCATACTTATTTTCATGATTTCACTATTTAGCATACCCAGATTGTTGAGCTTTTCATGTTATCCTTCCTTCTATGAATTTTTACACAAATTATGATAATCACTACAATCAATCATATGGATCTATTTAGGTCTTCATATCCCTCATAACCATATTGGCTTATAGTTCAAAAATCATATTGGTCATACAGACTAATCACGTGCTCCTCATATGTCACATACCTATATCAAGCCAAAAGACACAAACCTAAGTACAAACATGCACACCTCATTCTTAAAATTTTCTATTCACCTACAAACCTTCTAAAACCTCCTTGATGCTTATTACCTTGTAACATAACTCTATGACTGTAAGTGATTTGATCAAGACATCACAAATACACATATTGTGTCACACAAATATGTCCTTCTCATAGCATCTTCAAGTCTCCAACATGATTACATATCTGCAACCCATTTTCATGGTGCTTCTTATAGGTGATAAATTCCTTTATGAAGCATACTAGAGACACCGTGTTTTCACATAGCTCTAAAAACATGAATTCAAGAGATTCCCATATCTCCATCACCTTACAATCATGGGGCTAATAGTACTTCTTCTAGATCCACTTGTTATTGATCGGAACTTGTAGCTTGATGATTGCACCCTTCTCCTATATATGAGATGATATGATACACTCTTGGAGCACTTTAATATCTGGTTTGTTTACTTCCATTGCAAATAATCCACCTTTTCTTGCAGACTAATCAGGATCATATTTGACTATATTTTCTTCTTCTTCCACTTTTTCTACATGATCGACTTCATGATGTTCTTAACTATCTTTATCTCTTATTTCACTTCATCTACACGTTCATACTTCTTGACAAACATCTTCTCTTCTTAAATACTAGTAGCTTCAACATTCTTGTCATATCTAGGTGTTTCACGATGAAAAAACCTTATAATATTGCCTCTTTGATGATAGTTATAGAAAATAACATCTCTCATTCCTCTTGACCAATATAGACAATGAATTACATAGTCCCATGAATACTCACTCTTGGAGAACCTCCTACACTCTCTTGCTCTATAACCAAATAATTGCATGAAAAATAATAACCATTGAATGAATTTGCATACCTTATGGAATTGGGATGTATGATGGGGCTACAATTTTGTTTCTATTGAAGTTCACATTATTGTTCACAGCTACACCCTCCTTGTTCTCCTTTTGGTCTTCAAGACCTACCTTGTCATATGCATAGCTTTTCTTGTGGTATCCATTAAAACAAAGACCTACCTTATCATCAGAATACTTATGATTTCTCGGAATGTCCTTTAGAGCCTCAGTGCTCTTTTTAAACTTCTCAAAGGTATTTAACTTTATAGATACCTAATCCAAGTATGCCTCTAAGAAATTCATTTCGATTCACGTATGATGCATTCTTCTTCTTTATCCTTTAGGGATTCCATCTCTATCTTGAAATAGGTGCACTCCTCCTCCTTGTTATTGAGACATGATGTCACCAAATCAACCTGATTTTCCATCTCTTTAATGATTTCATCATGCTCATCGCTCATAATACTGATTTGTTATTTATATTCCTTGATAAAAAAATTTAATTTGTGGTTCTTCTTTCTTTGCTTCTTCAACTCATCTATCACACCAACCAAATCTACCTCAAGGTCCACTTCTTCTTCTTCATCTTATGAATCTTCCATGAAGTTGTTTAAACACTCACCACATATTTCTTTGTCCTTAAATATGATTTCATTGTTGTTACTATTATCTTCACTTTCAGATGAGCTACAATCCTATTTGTTCTTGAATGAATTATTCATGTTGGATTTCTTTTGTACCAATTATTTCCATATGTCATAACCTAATGACATTAGATAGGTATTAATTTTTTGCTTCAGGATCTCCTCCAAGCTATAAAACCTGTTCCAAATGACCAAGATATGATACCAATTATTGAAAGCATAATCACTAAGATGGGGGTGAATCATTTTCTATGAAACTTTAACTCAAGTTATCCTTACATTTACTTAACTATGAATCATTCAATGATCCATCATGATATAAGTAATTTCAAACCATCAAAGAAACATAAAAACCATCCACATGAGCATGAAACAATAGAGAACACACATGAACACAAAATATAGGTGGGAAACCCTCAAGGGGAAGAAAACCCCTAATATTTGCATTATAAAAAAATAGGATTTAGTAAAGAACCAAATCCACAAGGAGCACCAAACCATAATATATCAAGCACCAACTTGAATTTAGAAAGTACCAAATTGCAAGGAGGCTAAAAACCCCTAATTTAGTGAAGCACCAAATCAAAAAGGAGCACCAACCCCTAATTTATCAAGCACCAAATTGAATTTAGCAAGGAACAACTTGTAAGGAGAATACAACCCTATTCTTTAGTGAAGCACAAAATCCACAACGAGTACCAACCCCTAATTTATCAAGCACCAACTTTCAAGGAGAATACAACCCCCTAATTTAGTGAAGCACAAAATCTATAAGGAGCACCAACCCCTAGGTTTTAGTGAATCAAAAATACATAAGAAATGCTCAGACCTTACCTAAGAACCCTTGAATGTTTTCCAGCTTCCCTTTGTTGTTGATCAACTAATGTTTACACTCTTTCAACTCTTCTTCTCTTAATCACTTCTCAAAATGCCATGGTATGCTTCTTCTCTACCATCTTATATTATTATTCTTTGTCTTATATCTATATCTGATGTATCAGTAACATCATCATTATCTCAAGCCTCTTTCACATAATCAGATCCTCAAACATCAATTTCTCTTCATACCCTTTTTCATTCGCTCTTGAAGTCTCTTTAAACTACTCAGTTTGATTACTCAATTATCATGCTTCATTACCATCACATATGTATGGATAAACTACCATTCATAAGATAAAAATTCATATATTCAATATAAATACATTCTTAATGGTCGTTAAGACCTCATAAACCTCTCTTTAGCCTATATAGGTCATTCATTGCATCCAAACTTCTCTAGGCCTAAAACTCGCCTTTATATGTATATATACACGACTCAAGAACTTTACAACACTACATCAGTCATACATCAACTATGTTGGCCATACCAAGACCTTAAAACATCTAAAAATTTAAAAATTACTTCATAACCTTATTTAGGTTTGTCATTACATAATTTAGCTTTTTACTCCTTTTAGGACTCAAGAACTCTTCTTCAACTAGGTATGCCAATATAACAAAGAAACATGCACTTATTGATCAAATATGATCATCTACAAAGCTCAAGAACCTATAAAAATAAAATTAATGACATATTATTACCTCATTCATGTTTGGAAAGCTCTTCATCATCCATTTATGCCATGAAAACCTCTTAAGAACAAGATTGTCCTATTAAGACTGCATACCCGTAAAATCTATCTTGCAAGATGAAGTTTTTACAACCTTGAACATCTCAAAATGGAAAATAAAATATGTGAACAGGTACTTAATCACCTCCACAACATCACCATGTTGATTATACACTTCAACTCGGGGCATAAGATCTCTCAAGAACAACTCTGTTCCAAGCACACTCAAACTGTCAAAATTTGTCCCATCACCAAAGGTGTCGATAAATTGACTTGGTATGACATATAAATGGATACAAATTGTCCTAAAACCATAATACACATGTACTATAGGTCCATATCATCCTCAAACATCCATTTTTTTCAGTATGTCCAATGCAAAACTTTAGTGCTCTTCGAAACAATCCTTTTCTCGTAGGGTCCACTCACTCATCTAAAAATAAAATACCACCTAGAGATATCTCTGGGAGAGTTATCTACATGATATAATAATAAAACTTGAAAAACAAATCCATTCTAAGACATTTTGAGCCATATCTCTCCTATCGACTTCAAGCTAGGGTTTTAGACTTGTTTTGGTGTTAATGATTGTTCATAAAGCTCTAGACCTCAATTCCAAAACTAATTCTAGGAAATAATTTCTAGGAAACTCATATTTATCTCCTAAAGAGATCAGGTTCCCATGAAAATGTTTCACATTCCAATGAGCATCAGAAATATCACTTCGAGCTAGGATTCTCCATTTTGAGAACTTGGTAGGACCAAAAATGCAATATCTTACTTTTTCTTCCAAAAATATGATCTAAAAATTCATCTACATACCTAAATCAACATTATAAACATATTTCCATGCTTTCATTTTCATAATGTCATTGAAAAATGATCAAACTACATCATTATGACATGAAATTATCAAGAAATAGTCTAGGTGTAGACCTTAAAACCACTTATCATGAGTTTTACTTCAAGTCCCAACCTCACAAATTCATGAACATGCCTATGAAAACATGTTACACCTATGAAAATTCTCACATTCCCATACTTATCTTGGAATTGGATCCTCATACCTCATTAGGCCATGTTCTCTTCACCTTGTTTGGTCTCCATGTCCGAAACTCGACCCTCAAACTTCTTTCCATGTATCCTAAACCATGTTCTCATGCTCAAACAATGATAAAATAACCTTAAAATACCTAATAAACATCCATGCTTCATTTATCTTCCATTGTGCCTCCTTACTAGGCTTCCTACACTTGAGCTTCAATAATGCATCTTCAAGAATGACCATACCTTTGCAAGCGATGATGACAAACTTCATGTTATCTTAAAATTATCTCTCTCTCTATCTATCTATCTTCAAGGATCTCTAAAATTAATGAATCATCATGCTTGAACTCAACAAGAACACTCAACTACTCTCCACATCATCATTTGGCATCAACAAAGCACATTATCCATCTTGACATCAATGAAAACAATGAAAACTCACAACAAACCACATACCTTTGACTTGACATCAATGAAAAACTTCAACAATCTCCATCCATTCTCAACTTGACATCAATGACAACTAACAACATATGTATTTATGTACGTAAGTATAAAAATATATGCTAATGATGTATTTAGGACTTAATATCCTCTTTCTAAGTCTATTAATTGATGGAGAACTAAAACTTCATCTCTATAATTAATGCTCAATGTAAATTTGTGAAAGTATATTCATGCTTAATCCTTTTTCCTAAGATACATGAAACTATCTCATTCTTGTCCTGGATGCAAAGTTGGAGCACATAATGCTAAAGGGGAAACCTAATAACTATTACATGATAACAATCACCACACATGTATTATTCAAAGTATTTAGGTGAGGCAATGCTATAATTCAAAAACTGAATTCGATGAAGTGAATCATACAAGTAAGATACACATTTATCTCATAATAAATATCAAGTTATATTATATTTGAGAGTGAATTCAAAATGATAACCTAGTTTTTATAATGTTATCAATTAAAGGAGGGAACTTAGTATGGTCAAATAAGTCCAACATGCAAAATAAAAGAGTACCATTGATTGAGAAAAGGGTTATATTGATCATGAGAACTCCATAGATTCAAGTATAGTACATGACACCAAATCCATGGCTAGTTTTAAAATGAAAAAGAGTCCTAAAATGTTAAACCATAAGTTTTTTATTTCAATCTTATAGACTTCGTTCACTTTATTCCAAGGTCAATGTTCTAAACCCACATATTTGATTAAAGATTAAGAATATAAAGTGCTAAAATAATTAAAATATATTCTCACCATATTATTTTTCATTAACCCCTCTTGAATGTGTTCACGATATTCTTACCTATAAAATAGGCTTGATTTTAACTATAATTAGGTTTCATAAACAACCCTCCATATAAATAAAAACACACGTAAACAAAGTTCACATACGGCGCTTCTTATGCATAAAATGACCATATTACTAATCTAATGTAAAGGAATCCTACCCATAAAGAATCATTTAAATTAATCGATAGTTATAGTGTCAAATGAAATCATTATAGGAATCTAAACCTATATCCATAAAATCATTTCACTCTTGAGAAATGAAAAAATGCATTGAAATCACAAGATCTAAGACAGAGAAAAGGCATGTCACCTCTTTCACAAGAATGAAAGAGTAGGGATAGAGGAATACGAATCATGAATATTAGAATAGAATAATATAAATAAAGATTACATAGTTCAATAACCCTTTTCAATATCTTTACTTTTTAAATATTATTCCCTCCTTTCTCCTCTCGAATGCTCATCTTCATATTCTCTATGTTATTTGGATCAAACATTGAGACCTTACTTTATTATTTCATCTTATAGCTAGTAGTAAGTGAGACTCAGTCCAAAGACTATTTAATGTGCCAAACCATCCATGAAAGGGCTTGAAAAATTTCACTCATATCATCAATTTTTTGGATACTAGGAATGATAGTCCACTTGAGTTATAACTCTAAGTGGTGTGACAAGTCAAGTTACAATAGTGCTCCATCAAACTCAAGTACTCTTATATTTTTAGTTCCTTAAAATTAGTTATAACCTTTTAATCCTTCATACTCTACCTATTACAAGATTTCAAGTTTTGTTATTCCCTTAGTTAGGGTTTCTAATTAAGATCCCAAAATGGTGTCTCTTGAGTAAAACTTGAGTTTTCCTTCCAAAATGCCAATGAGATATGGTTAGGTTTTCTTTTGAATGTAACTAAAAGTTGAATTTAGAATAAGAAATTTTAAGTGATAGTAAACCACCCCTAAGTTATAAATCCCAATGAAATGATTACTCCCATTTAATTAATCAAAGCTCCCTAAATGTAATCATTAGATTAAAAAAATTAGTCAAGGCCTTAGAGTCTTATTCTAAAAATTTCAAGTAAGTATATATAGTCACACCTTTAAATTTCATGACTCTCCCTTTAATGAGTGGTGTGTGTAATAATATTTTACTCTAAAGTATCATTACCTAACTTGTATTCCATGAATTATGATTGCTATTCTTTAAGTGGTCTAACCCGAGTACTTTAGGTCTATGGAAGCTAATAATCTAGTGTGAATGGATCAAACTCATCATCAATATTTAGTTGGTGACCCATATGAGTAATATCATAAGTGTCTATTTCTAGGTGTAGGTCTAGGATGTTAGTCATAAATTGATTAATCTAAAAATTAAAAATGCTCTTAAGGAGTATATGTTCTAGTAGTGCCACAACTAGTGACACTCGCATCGAGATTATTATGATTTGATTGGGACACTCCGTGAAAAAAACCATAGTGAGTGTTGTTAAAGTTGTACTCCAAGTAATTTTGGCCCTAAATCAACAAAGTAAGCATCACAACAGCAAACAAAAACACCAAGCATGCACAATCAAATCAATGTGGAAGTAGACAAGTGTAATTTACATAAATAATACAACATTACCCCATATTCTCATGAGTTTGTGTGGTCCTCAAAATCCTCTATGAATAATTGTTTCCTCAAATATTCTGCCTTAATATTCCTTCCCTTTGGGTGTCCAAGTCTTATCAAGGGGGTCATGTGTTGCATCCACTCAAACCACAAAAGGCGCTTAGTCAAAGATATATAAATGCATACATACATATATATTTGTGTGTGTATATACATATATGTTTGTATGTATGTATGTATGTATGTATGTATGTATGTATATATATATATATATATATATGTATATGTATGTATGTATGTATGTATGTATATGTATGCATACATTTGTATGAATGTGTATATATACACACAAACACACACCGAAGTAACAATAAATGCGAAACAAAAGGTGATTTTTTTTTCAAATTATTAACTCTAGAAGAAATTATTTTTCTATATATGTTTAGTCAAGGCTCATTTTAAGGGTGAATATTCATACATGTATGAATATTAGGATTTTTGAAGTTTGAAATTGGTGATTTTTGACTACCATACAATAAGTAGGGTTGGCAAAATTTTATGGGCCATAAATAAATTTGACACTAATTTTGCCTTATGTTTTCACTAAGGGCTGACCAATGTTGGTATATTCACCATTATGTTATAATATACTATTATATATATGATTAATTCACCATAATGTAGTAATAAAAAGAGTGGTGTCGGGAAGGAGCATGCATAAGGGTGTTGTGCGTCAACATGGTGTCGTTACCAAACAGTAACAAATTTTGATTGTTACTGGATGGGGGCATGCATAAGGGCGTCATACGTCAAAATGGTGTCGTTACAAAAAGGAAATTTATTTTGATTACTTTTGGGAAGGGACTTGCATAAGGGCGTCATATGTCAACATGGTGTCGTTACCATACAAAACAATATTTTGACTGTCAGTAGGGAGGGAACATGCATAAGGGCATCATACATCAACATGGTGTCATTACCAAGCGGTAAACAATTTTGATTGCTATCGTGCAGAATATACATGAGGATTCCACACCTTAACATGATGTCTTCATCAAATGGTAACATGTTTTGATTACTCGAATGGGTAGTAGTTTTCCTTGCCACCACTCGGTAGCATTTTTGATGCTATTGGCGGTGGCTTTTTTTTCGACGCTGTTTGTGAAAAAGAAAGAGTATGGGATTTTTTTTTCTTACGCCATATTTTGGGAGGATAAATTTCTCATTGAGATGATCATTTTAACTAGCTAACATCAAAAAAATTCAAAAAAAAAAATCCATACAAAATTAGTGAAATCTACATTTTTTCACAAAAATCTATTTTTTTGAATTTTTTTCTTTGTGCCATATTTTGTGAGGAAAAATTTCTCGTTGAGTCATTCATTTTAACTGCTATTGTCAAAAAATGATTTTTCAAAAAATTACATATGCTTTTGGTTGACATCATATACTATCAACCGACAACATATACTTGTTAGTCAAAAATTGCTACCGGTGACACCATTATTAAATGATTCGCCATCATTTTGAAATTCATTTTCACAGATTCTCCAAGGAATCTATATGATTTTTTTGGGGGTCTTAAAATTAACCATGTGTTTAGTATTTCTAATAAATCTATGGACATGTGGAGTAAAATGTTGTAGATGTTGAATGCTCCATTGGATTTTGATCTAGGGACCTAATAAGAGTGCTTCATATTCAATGATGTTATTGGTATATAGGAATTCATGATCAAATTACTTAGGGATTAGGTTACCTTGTGGAGTGATAAAAGTATTCCTACCCCTAAGCCATGATGTGTGAAGGAGCCATAAAAGTAGATCTTCCAGGTGGCTTAATCTTCAATGTTTATGATTTCTTCATTAGGGAAAATAATATCCAATGGTTGATTGACTAATATGGGAGATTTTGTTATTTGATCTATGAGCACTTGAAACTTGATATTCTTCTGATTGAAATAATCAATATCAAGTTCAACAAGAAATTATCCATTTTACCATTCTCCCGCTTAAATCTGATTTTGATTAAAGATATTTTAATGGATCAACCTTGGTGATTAACTTGGTCTTGTTATTGAGAATGTAATGTCAAAAATTTCTAGAAGAAAACATTATACCTAAACATGTTCTTCCAAACAAAGTATAGTTGAATTCATACGACACCAAGGTGTGACTGTGATAGTAGATATTGAGTTCCTTGTTGTGCTCATCATGTTGCACCATAAGAGCTCCCAAAGCCCATTGGCTTACTGAGATATATAAGATAAATGGTTCCACTGGTGTAGGTGGAAAAACACTAATGGATGTAGAGATATTGTTTTGGGACTCAAATGTTTGTCAACAATATCGATTTTAGTGAATCAGTGGTCCCCTTTTTGAGTATATGAGAGAAGGGTTGACATTTATTTTCTAGTAGGAGATAAATCGGTGGATTATTTGGATTTTTATTGTAGGATTCTTAGTTTCTTGAGATTTTATGGAGGAGCCATTTCATTAATGACTTGAAATTTTTAGATCAACCTCTATACCTTGTCCTGGATACGATGAATTCCAATAACTTTCCTAAAGTGACATCAAAAACACATTTCTTAGGATTAAGTTTGAATTTATACTCCATTAGTCACTCAAAAATCCTTTGTAGAACCGTAGGATGATCAATTCATGTATTTAATTTTCCTAAAATGTCATTGACATAATCTTCAACAATGTCATGCATCATATCATGGAAGAGTATATCCATAGCTCTTTGACATGTGGCACCTTTTTTTTTTTAAGTCTGAATGACATGACTTGATAACCAAATGTTCCCCATGGAGTGGTTAACATATTTTTATGTTTATCCTTAGGTGTGATTATAATATGATTGTACCCAAAAAAAATTCCATTAGTGAGATCATATTATGTTTAGTAGTGGAGTCTATAATCATGTCAATGTTTAGTAAAGGAAAATCATCTTTTGGGAATAATTTATTGATAACTTTGAAGTCTATGTAGATGTAGATACAACCATCGATTGCTAACATGTATAATGTTTGATATCCAATTGTAGTAGTAAAATAGGATGAATGAATCCTACATGTTTGATAATTTTTGTAGTTATTCATTGACAAATACTTGACAATCTTCAAATCATTTTCCTTAGTTTTTTCTTAACTGTTTGGCTTCAAGATGTACAAAGATGAAGGACCACCAAGGGTGGATCTAGGGATGACATATTCACATATGAACATGCAAATAAATTGGCATATTATTTAATGAGGGATGTGAATTATTATCATTCTTGTGGCATTAAACTAGCCCCTAACTCTAGAATATTTCATTATGCTTCAAAGTGCCAATTTTTATATCAATTATTTCTTTAACTAGGGAAGATGATATTTCCTACATCTCATCCAGATTTTCTTCAAGGAAACAATCAATGACATGAGACTCTACTAAGCCAAGGGAGTTTTCTTATTATATGCTATGTAGAATCGGAGTTTCTTCGTCACCATAATCAAAGGAAAATGGATTTCCCACCTATTGTCACCTCGAATGTATTTTCAGCAATAGACAAGTCATTATTTTTTTATTTTTTTGTTTTTAAGTTTTTCTTGTTTTACCAACTAGCACCTTAGGGAGGTTTCAGTAGAAGGTTCCTTATTTTGGTCTTTTTGATTTGTAAATATTTTTGTTTTATGACTAGGGAAATCTACCTATTCCCAAAGTAGGCATAGGTGTCCAAGTTGATGTCGAATCCATTCTTATGATCATCAACGGGTATGTGATCTCTAAGTCTCATGAGTTCAATTATTTCCACATCATTATAAAATTCATCTAAGGATGGTGGATCTTGTTGGTCCCATTGGATAAGGGAAGGATAGTGAAGGTAAAAATTGAAGGTTAGGATGGATCGGTGAAAAGGTTAATTATAGAAAGGTATTTGTAAAGGCTATAGATGGAGTTTGTCTTGATATCTTCTTAAGAAGAGGATTCCCTAGTATCTCGAGTAGTTATTCATGATGTCATCTTGTGATTCAACGCTTGGTGGTTTATACAATAAACCAAGACGCAATGGGTTTTCTTCTAGTTACACTGGTTTTAGGATTCCATGTTCTCGGGCACCAAGGTCTCCTCCTTGTATTTCATGATCTAGCACATGATATTATATTTTGGGTATTAAGGGTTTTGGTAGCAAGAGGTAGTCTCATCTTTCGATAATTCGGAGCCATTTGATCCTTCAATTATTTCCTCATCTATCCACCCACATCAGTTGAATGTGGATGAGCCTAGTTGATAAGTAATATCCATGGGCTTCCACATGGTGGATTTCCCATGAATATGTGGCACAAAATGGAGATGATAAATGTGGAGTTCATCTTGAATATTATCCTACCACATCCTTTAGGGATAACCTTAGTGTTGGATTCCAAAGGTGGAGTTTCCAAAGTGAGTGGAATAGTTTCAAGATGGATATAATAAGGTGATGATGTGGCTAGCTTAGGATTGTTAAAATGGTCCATGGTACTTGGGAAATAAATGGTGCCAAAGTAGCATCATTTCAATAATTTTTAATATTGAAAAGGTTAAGGATCACCTAGAATCATGACCTCTATGCCAAAATGAGAGAACTTGATGCATTAATGGAGAGTGGATGTATGACTTGTATGTCATGTAGACAAGGTCTTCCCAAAAGGATATTATAAGGAAGGTTTATGTATACCACATGGATGAGTGTTTGGTGTGTGATGGGACCCACCATGATAGAAAGTTGGATGGTGCTAGTTGATTGTTTTTCTACATCATCATACACTATAATAGTAATGATGTTAGGTGATATTGTTGTCTCTGAATATCCTAATATTTTGATAAGAGTTAGGGTGCATAAGTTATCACCGTAACCATTATCTATAAGCACACACTTTATTTTTTTCTTGGTGATGAGAACCTTGATAAAAAAATTATGAGATGGACTAGCTAGTGGTATGCGATTTTAGTTAAAGACGAGTTATTGGCTTGACTAAAGGTGACCCTCAAGAGCTTGTAATTGGTTGTGATCAATATAAGTAGGAATTTTGGAATCCTCGAGGGATATATAAATGATATATTTATGGATGGATGATATTTTATAAATATCGATGATAGATATTTTAGCTAGAGTCTTGTTGAGTTATTTAATAAGATCATATTGACCTTCAAGTGTGGGTATAAGATCTGTTTGGAAAGTGATCTTGGGCAGATATCTTGATGTGTATCCAACTCAAAGAGGTAAAAATACTTGCAAAACATCAAAACACACACACACACACACACACACACACACACACACACACACACACACACACACACACACACACACACACACACACACACACACACACACACACACACACACACACACACACACACAATATTCCAAAACTCAAGAATTTTTTTAAAAATTCTCATTCCATAATCCACACTAATCTTTCTTAACATTACAATCCCCCTTTTATTTCCCACTAACTCTAAAAAAACCTAAAACGAAAAAACCCCTAAAACTAAATCTCTTTGGATGGAACCAAAATTTACCAAATGAATTATCTCCCTAAATTAAGGCTTCCACAAAGTATTGACTTATTATGTAAATTAGAACAAAATTTATTTAAATACTAAATTCTAGACAATCCTAAAAAAGGGTCCCAAGCCAATTTTAGATCCCTAGATGAAGGAACATGGCCTTGAAAAATGTGAAAATGGAATCCATCGAATTAGGCTCAAATGGTATGGATAACTACACTTCATGATATAACTCCCTATAAAATTCCAAGATGATCTCGACATTCGATCAAAAGTTATGGCCTCCATAAGTTATGTTACCACATCATTCTCTCCCGGTCAAAAGAATTCTACTCTGCAAATCTAGCTAATTGAATTCATCCACTCCCATTGTCTATATTCTTCAACTCCCACTTAAGAATCTAATTATTTTATTATTATTGTAAATCTTCCCACTATACCAAATATCTAATGTAGCTCACATGCCTAGTAGAGACTATCTTTTTATTGAATACATGCAACACCCTCTTCTTTTTCTTCTTTGGCATATGTTACTTCCAATTTATTTCTTCTTCCTCCTTAACATTTTCCTCATGAATTGGAAACTTATATAATTCAAATGCATTAAAAACTAGTGAAATTTAAAATTCAAGTAGCTCCACCTTGTAGGCATTATCACTCATTTCCTTCAAAATCCTACATGGCCCAATCTTCTTATACTTTAGTTTGTTATATGTCCCCTTAGGAACCATATCCTTCCTGAGATGAACCATCACCATATATCCTTATTCAAATGTGTTCACTCTCCTACTTGCATATGTAGCTATTTTATATCTTGCATTATTATCTTTTAGCTTCTCCCTCACTTCTTCCAATGATTTTAGAATGTTCTCTACAAATGCTTCGCATCATCACTAGTTTTATCTTGACTTGAAGTTCAATAAGATCTAAGAATCCCTTGGGGTTCCTACCATAGATAATTTGGAAAGGATACCTTCCTAATAACATGTTTACTGAGCTATTATAAGAAAACTCAGCCTGTGGTAAGGCCAAATCCCATTGTTTCAGATTTTCTCCAACTATACATTGTAGAAGATTTCCCAAGCTCTTGTTTACTAATTTTGTCTGTCCATTAGTCTGGGGGTGATACGTACTACTAAATTGTAGTTGTGTCCCCATTTTCACCTACAAAGTCTTCCAAAAGTGACTCAAAAACTTTGTGTCCCATATGAAGTGAACATTTTTAAAATTCCATGCAACCTAACCACTTCTAAAAACAAATTTGTAACTCTAGAAGATTCATTAGTTGTCTTATAAGCAATAAATGTGTAGTTTATAAAATATATCGACCACAACAAAAATAGAATCATGTCCTTGTTGTGTGTTAGGAATTCCCAACACGAAATTCATACTAAAATAAACCCATGGCTTTATAGGGACTAATAATGACATATACAACCCATTATTCTATGCATGTCCCTTAGCCATTTGGAACACTCTACTACATCTTGACAAAATCCTACTTATGTCCCTCTTTACCTTCAGCCAATAATACTTCTCCACCACAAGAGTAGTTGTCTTACTTATACCAAATTTTCAATCCAAGTTGCCAATGTACAATTATCTTAGAATGATTTCTCATTGAAACAACATGGATGCACAACTCGCTTTCCTTTGAATAAATAACCATCATGCTTTAGATAATCACAAGAACCACTACCCATTGTAGGGTCCTTACACTATCTCACAACATCACCAAAATATGGGTCATTTTCATACAACTCCTTAACTACCTCAAACCCTACTACTTCATTTTCCATCGTCATCTTCAATTTTACATGCCTACTCAAGGCATCAAAAACCTAATTCTACTTACCTACTTTTTTCTTCAAGACAAATGTATATTCTTACAAATATGAAACCCACTTTATATACCTACTATTTAGATTCATGTGCATGTTCACATACATCAATTCTTCATGGTTAGTAAATAGTACAAACTCCTTAGCTACTAGGTAATGTCTTTAATATCTTAATGCTTGAACAATAACATAAAATTCCACATCGTAGGTAGAATATTTCCTCCCAACAATGTTCAAATTTTCATCGAAGAATGCTACAGTCGATCTTATTGAATCTGTAAGACTCCAATACTCACATGTGAGGAATCAAATCAACCTCAAATACCTTTCTAAAATATGGAAATACCAAAACAAGTTCCCTTAACACTTTCATTTTCAATAATTCAAAACTATGTGTTGTTACCTTTTTCCGTAAAAACTCATTTCCCTTTGTGCGCTCTATTATGGGTGCAACAATGCTATTGAAATTCATGATGAAATTCCTATAAAAATTTTCCAATCCATGAAAAATGTGAACCTTTGTCATATTCCTTGGAATAGACCATTTCAAAATTTCCTTCAATTTTTCCTCATCCATCCTCACCCCATCCTTTGAGATGAAAAACCTCAAAAATACTATACTTTTATGAAGAAATATACACTTCTTTAAGTTTTCATACAAAATTTCTTTTCGTAATAATTATAACACCAATTTCAAATGCAACAAGTGTTCCTACACTTTCCTATTGAATATCAAAATATCATCAAAATAGAAATCCACAAAATTACCATTATATTCTCACATTATTATTTTCATCAACCTCATGAATGTATTGGGTGCATTAGATAACCTAAATAACATCACCATCCACTCATACAACCCATCTCTTGTTTTGAAAGTCATTTTCTATTCATCCCCTTCACAGATTCGAATATATTATTACCCACTCTACATGCCAATCTTTCTAAATTACCAGATCTTGCTAGCACATCCATGATATCATCCAATATCAAAATTGGGAATTGATACTTAATTATGTTTTTATTTATTTCCCTACTATCTACACAAAGGTTGGAGTTGCACAACGACTAGTGTTTTCTCTAACCAAACATTTCTTTATAAATTATGACACTTACCTATTTATCTCATCACTCGCATTGGGGCTCATCTTTTAGGATTCCTGATTTAGAAGGGTTGTTCATGGGATTAAATCAATACGGTCTTTTATATCCCTATTTGGAGCCAACCCAACTGGTAGCTCATTCGGAATGACATCAATGTATTCTTTTAGTACCTCTACTACCACTGCGGGTATACCAAATGTCTCTATTTCTACCTTCTTTTCATTAATGTATAACACCAACCAAATTCTTCCATCTTTGCAACAAATTCCTTTGAGCCAAAAATCCCTCACTATGGTATTTTTCCTTGAAGGGTAATGTTGTCCCGTGTTTTTACATTAGCAAAATTCACTTAAAAATAGGACAAGCATACCCTAGTTTCAAAAACTTCTATGACATACCTTTCCTGACACCCCAGTGTAAACCTATCCCCATGTCACCCTATCCTCGTCATCTCAATGGTCCATATGTGTGTTTCATCATTCCTTGTAGGTGATTTAGGAAGAAAATATCATTCAAGAACTTCAGGAGCAATATCTCAAAAAGTGGGTTTTCAAGCAATCTTAGGAAGGGCTATCATCATCCTTTCTAAGCCAAGTGTATAATCTATGGAGTAGTTTTGAAGGACTAAATTAATCATGGAGGTGTATTAAGGAGCCATGATCATTTTTCCACTGATTTAGGAAGATTATGAAAATATTTTGAGGTTTAGGAGCCAATTCACTGAAAGTGGGTTTTTGAGGCCGAAGGAGCTTGCATCGTAAAAGAGTACTTGAACTTCAAGAGGTGATTTTGGGAGCTATAGAATGAGTTGAGAGACAAACAAGATATCAATGGAAATAATTTTTAGTCCTCTACATGGTGGTGAAATCAGATCCATCCTAAACCCCATGCATTTTTCTATCCAACTCATTCTTTCCAAGCACAACTAATGGTCCCGAGAAAAAATTGGTTTTTGAGGGTATTTCATTTAGAATAAAGTCATGATATCCATATTATCCTTATCCAAATTCATTTTCCATGAAAATTCATATAAATAAGATTGGAAAAAGTCATCTAAGAGGTCAAGTTATGGTCTTTTCAAGTTATATCTCAAGGTACGATGTTTAATACTTAGTCAAATTTCTTCAAGGACATGTGGAAACATGAGGATGATGCACCTTTTTTGTCCTAATTTTCCCTTATCTTGGGGAAAATAGGTATAAAAAGTGTACCCTCCCCCTTTTTTGCATTTTGGTCACACCATATGACACTGACGACCCATTCCACACCTTTGACCAGTTTGATTAGCCCCTTCACGTACTCCCGCATGCATGCGAATTGTAAAGAAAGGGATAAGGAATTTTTTTCACATCTTGTCCTAATCCAAGGGGGAAAAGGGGAAATTCCCCCCATTTTTTTTGTTCTTTTTCATCATACAACCCAAAAATAGCCTCCAGTGCTTATTTCTAGCCCACCTCTATTCCTCTCAAATGCGATACATGAGGGGTACTTGTCCAAAAAGGATAAGGCACATTTTTATGCACCTATTTTACCAAACCAAGGGGAAAATAAGGAGAAAAATGTGCCCACCCCTCGTGTATGTCAAAGCTTATAAATATCATAATTAGCCAACTTTTTGTTCATTCCCCACTTTTATTCATTCACCGCCGAAACTTTTCCAATTTTTTTCTTGAAATATCCCTCTATCATTTTCATCTTCTATTGATTTCATTCATGTTCCCATGATTTGATAAATATAAAAACATCAAAAAATACAAATTTTGAAAAATCTAGATAAGGGTTTTCACTTGAGGAACTTTGAACCTACGAAACATGATTGTTCATATCCAAAAAATCATTGCATAAATCAATGCGGGGTTTTTGTAATCATATATATTATCAGGCACCTTGAGAATCCAAGTGAAATATTTTACATGCACAACCTAAATTTTTTGCAGTCAAGAAACCCCTATTTCCCGTGGTAAAATTTTTAAAATTTAAAATTCTTCATTCTCGAGACAGTTGGAGCTGAAAATCTAGATGTTCAACAAAAATGAAAAAAACATATGAGAAAAATTGATTTCTTCAATAACCGAGGTCCAAAATGTAAATTTCCAAAAATAGTAAGCCTTCTATACAAGCACATGCTATTTTTAGTAATTCATCACAAAGAGTAGTGCTTGATGAAGAGAGTGTGCACAAGGGTCTTCTAGAAGGACAATTTGAGTTATCGTAGAGCCAAAAAGGGTGGAAAGATTCCATTTACTCAAAATAGTAAACTCCCTTATCCAAAGGTGCAAAGGAAGTGTCTCAAAATCCATGAAATTCAAGTATATGGGTGTCAAACTAGTTAATGATCTCTCCTTAGAGTATGCAAAAGTGGGTGACAATGATGTCACTCACATGTAGACCAGATAATCTTAAACCATGCATGTTAGGTCATCCTGGGAACCAATTGAGGATAAGGTATTCATGAACAAACTATACATAGTGGGTAGTTGTCTAATATCTCGTGTAGAGTATCAAGTAAGTGTTGACATGTTTACACCATTATGAACCCGAGATAAGAACTATTCGGCGAGATGCTAGCTCAACTATGGGAGTGATTTCTCCTAAGTCCATTTCCTATTCCCTATAAATCCCCACCTAGAGAAAAATGTCTATCATCTTGAAAGAAATGGCGGTAAAGGAATGCAATGAAAAAATTCCTAATTGCAATGGTCTCACACTAGGACCATGGTTGAAGTCGAGAGAAAGACCTCTAGAGTGTCAAAGTCTCTCTCAAGGAGTGAATTCCAAGAAGGATTTTTAGATGAAATCACCCTTCTCAGTTTGGTGATGGGAGAAGAAAACATGAGATATTTCAAGGATTGGATGGAACTATTCATATTGAAAATCATTAAAGGGAAGTAAAAGATTGATTGGGGCTAGATCATAAGTGATAGTTTGCACCTCCAGTTGCTCAATGTACCAGTCTCAAAGAAGTTCTCCATGACTTCATATCGTGTATCTCCTCACAATATCAAGGTCATTCAAGGGAATAAAATTGTATAAAATATTTCTTCCAAATATCTAGCATTCAAGAATCATCCGCAGCTTGGTGTTGAATGAAATATATTGGCACTTTACCCGAGTGAATGATGCCTTCACTATCTTCATCATCAAGAAAATAGAGGGAGACTTGCAATCAAGGATGCCACATCAAGTTTCTTCCTGATAAAGAGATATGGCACATTCTTCATATAATTCTCCACTTTTTCATATATTTGAGTTTCTAGTTGTGATCATGCCCCACTAAGACTACCTTGGTACCTTAGTTACAAGATAGATCTGTTTGAACTATGTAGACAACTTGTGCATGTGTATGGTAGGATAAAAACTGAATAAGAAGAATATCTCTCTCCCCATCTCACTAAGATTCTTCACCTAAAAAATTATCCATGATGCATCTCACTTGGAACCATCCTTCACTCCCTAGAGCTTGCATTCATATACTACAAGGACTAGTTTTGACATTAGATTTGATCCAAATACTTTCCATCTCCCAAAGTTTCATCATGTCCCAGAGTTTGAAGACTATTGGGGAAAATGTGTAGATGATTTCAGTGTAAGAGAAAGGGACTACAAGAGAATGACCATCGGGAAATGAAGAAGTGCATGTTCCAATGGTATGAAGAAGGTATTCAAGATGATGGTACAGAGCCGTGTGATATATAGTACAATGCGGTGAAGGCTTCCTGCTTTACCATAGATGAATTAGAGTGTTCATGATTCAGAGACATAGATGAGAGCACAAATGTTTTGATCAAAAGAATGAGAGAATAGTTTCAAAAGAAGAAGGTTGCCACTCTCACATCAGGAAGTTTCCCCACACTTAAAAGATAGGTATAACATCATTCATCATCAAAGTTCATGGAGGTAACTCAAAGTTTAGGATACTCCAAAGGAAATTCAAAGCGAAAGGTCAGAGAGTTTTAAACCTCCTACTATGAGAGATCACACAAGAAAGTCAGGACAAAAGACCCCGTAGTAAAAGAAAAAGTTGAGAAAGATGATCCAGCCATATTCTAACCCCTAAATAGTCCCAAGATGCTCCACCTCCTTTTATCACTCCTTCTCCTCTTACACAAGAGACACCCTTTCCACCTGAGTAAGAGATGGTAAACATGTTAGTTGAAAGCCTCAAGATGATGAGATGTTTCCTTAGATGAAGGAAATGATTACAAAAGAGGCTCATACCGTCTAAAAATCATAGTCCCCAATCTTTTAGAAACAACGCTATTGAGCAAAGGGAAGAAGAAGAAATTTGCTCAAGTATCCTCCAACTTTTTTAGTGGTGCTATATGTAATCAATACATAGAGGTGGTCATACCAAAAGTGATCAAGCTAGTGGAAGAAATGACACTAGATGACTACAAAATGAGCACCATTCCTTGAGCCTCGCCACTCATGAAGGATATGAGAACATGTTACAAGAGTCTTCCACTCTCCTATTAGTGAGGAATCGAAAATAAAAAGAAAAGATTTATCAATTGGAAGATCAAGTACAAAATCTCTCCTCATATGTAAAACAATTGGTGGACCCTAATGCTTTGTCAATCCAAATTGAAGAAGTAGATCCAATAAGCAACATTGATCTAAAGTCCATATGAAGAACACAAGATTTCACATTACAAGGATGATTAAACAAAAATGGACAAACATGATCATTGAGAAAGGAAAAACATTGCTTCTAGAGGTAATCTCACTATTCAAATATATGTGTACAACTGACAGACAAGGCTTAGATGATCAGGGAAGGATTGAGAAAGAAAAGGAACATTGGGACCCGATTCATCCATTGGTAGTGGAAATGGGAGACACTCATTCTCAAATATTGATAAGAAGGAAAATATTTAGTGCTCCATTTGAGGAATTTTCATGTGTGTGGGCAAGAAATCTTGTGACTAGATATGAAATGATAAATCAGGTTATTAGTGAATTGGACTCAAATGAAGAATGGGCCTACAAGATGCAATATTGTGTCAATAACAAGATTCAAAGACTTAGAGTGCTTGTCATCATAGAAAACACCAATGCGTATGAGTTTCTAAGGATGTTTGAGGACATGTCAATAAATAGTATGAGGACCCACTATCCTCCAACGAAGATACCCTTGAGTCTTTATCTCGGGATTCGAGCAACTATTTCATTCATTATAGAAAAGCACCAGTTTGGTTCAGAAATGCAAGGATATCAATGATAACTCGATGTTTGATAGAGTCTCTAAGTTGTGTATGTGTCCTTCATGCTGATAAGGTTACATCTACAACAGCTTGTTTCATTAAGGAGTTAAAAGGAGTCAAAATTTCACCATCGAAGCTCGACCGAGATCACCAGTAAGAAGAGTAGGATCGACACAAGATTCTTCTTCATCGGCTTAGTTCTCTCTCTCTCTCTCTCTCTTCTTTTTCTTACTTATATTCCTCCCCTATTTTCTCTCTCCCCCATGTTTTATATCTTTCATTGGGGGTTGCACTTTTTCATTATGTCTTATTTTATTTAAAAAGTGACTTTATGTTTATAATGTAATAAGTCACCCTTATTTTATAAAATGGGACTTAATCCTTTCCTAAGAATACAAAAAGTCACAAGTTGTGTAAATACATATGAAAGGTCATGTGGGGGGTAGGTGAAGAGTCTCCTCTAATTCTATAAATTGTAATGGCACCCTCATTTGGAAGGGTTGTCAATTTTTGTGTTCAATGAGAGATTATCACTTATGAAGAAGCAAAAAGATAATACTTCCTATATTTTCTCATCTTTATGTTCTTCCCACTCTCATTATGTATAATTTTTCTCAAGCATCAATGAAGAAAGAAGGAGTTTGTTTCCTCTTTGATAAGGATATTTGTGAGACTTTGTGTTTAAAATATTAACTTTTCTTGTTTCCATTTGCAAAATCATATTTCTTCTATTTTATGTGTTTTGAAATTTTCTAATTAATTGTTATAGGAATCCGATTTCCTACCTACAATATTAATCCTCTCCTTCTTTTTTCACTCCTTTTCCACTCTCCTAGAAAATTATTCTCTTGCAAATGATTGAAATATTTTTCCACAGGGGTCAATGGAGTGCCCCTATTGGATCCTTAGTCATAAGGCCACCAAAAAATGCAATTTCACATGCACATAATAATATGGAGCTGCACCATTCAAGTAAAGGTACTTAGATTCCTAGAGCATTGGCAAGATACCACCAATTTTTCCACACGAAAAATTTTCTCACCAACAAATTTTTGGCACCCATTATGGGGCAGACTTGGAAGCATCTGCACCTAAAATATGATTGCAAGAAAACACAAAAAATAATTCAAAAATTCAAAAATCAAAAATTAGAAGTTGAAGAGTCACATGAGTCCTATGTCTCATAACCATGGCTATTCTAGGTAACCCTCCTCTTCAAAGGCCTGAATTGTTATTCCATATTCAAGAATACATCACTTCAGATTTGAGAGAGGATCTCTAGCATAATAGAGAGAGTTTTACACAATACTTCATAGTCACAAGAGTATTGGATTTGGAATAAGAACGTGCTACTAAATTAGAGAGAGAGAGAAAATTCAAGCACCACAAATAAGATCCAAAATATCCAAATTGACAAAGAGAAAATTTACAAGGTCACAAATGCAAGGAGGAACACCAATCTGATCTTTGAAGAACTTTAGCGAAGGAAAGAGATAATTAGAAATTTAAGCCCCCCCCTTCATCTAAAAACTCCTCTCACCGGTGGTCAAAGTGTTTCCATACATCAACAAAAATATTGAATACTTCACTGACATGGAGACTGAAGAAGAAGCTCGAGCAAGATAAGGATATGAAGCAATAGCTAAAGTTGAAATCAGGGCCAAAATTGAAGAAATAGAAAGAGCTCAAGCAAGAGCAGATGTAAGATCCGTAGCTAGATTTACAATCGAGAAATAATTGAAGTGGAAGCCAAGACACTATGGAAGATGATGAAATACCTCAACCAATTGTACCATGGGGCAGAAATATCGGCCACTTGCACTTCCATAACCTCTCCATGAGCTACCATGAGGATCAAGGAAGATATTTCCTAAGTTTAGAGGAGATGGTTCCCAACTCCCTAAGGAACATGTAGCATCCTTCATCACCGCATGTGGTGTGTTGGGTGTTAAACATGAATACGTATCTATTAGATTGTTCATGGAGTCATTACAAGATAAGGTTGTCGAATGGTTTTATCTTCTACCAAAAGGTCAATCACTTGTTGGGACGATATAAGAAAATTCTTTGAAGATAGATTCAAATATACCAAATATCTTCAAGACCTCTTGATTCAATTGGTGCACATGAAGAAGGAGTCAAACGAAGGCATATGAGAATTCATAGAAAAATACAACAAAGTACTCAAGAGGATTCCTATTGATGTCATGCCCTTAGAAAACAATTTGAAAATATTCTTCATAAGTGCTCAACTACCGGAAGTTACATTTATTCTCAAGATATCTCAGCCCATAAATTTGAAAGAATCCCAATATTACACCATCAAAATAGAGGATGGTCTAATCTTGTTTGGAAAATTGAAAAATCCTCCCAATGGTAAACAAAAGTGGAAAAGTTTTGGCTCTACTCCCACTGATCCAATGATTTTAAAAATGGCCAATGGTATGATTTATATGAAAAATAAACTCTCCCATATCACCTTAAGGAACGTATATAAGAATACCAACCCTTTAAAAAGAGAAGGATATCTCCACCTCCTCCCGTGCTTTCCTTGAAGAATCACCATTCAACGCAACACGCAATACAAGAAGAAGAGGAGGAAGTATAAGTGGAAGAACCATAAGAAGAAGAAGGGAATGATGATGGAAACCTTCCTAAAATTGAATAATTCAATGGTGATACCCAAAATTTTCTCATTGAATAAATCTTAGTGAGTGAAGATGAAGATGATGAAGAAACACCAAGATTCTCTTGTGTTGTGTTCACTCATGGCCAATCTAAGAAAGGAGCTTCACCTTTGGTAGTTACAGCAAAGAAAAAAAAAGGAAGATCTTCATGTCAAAATTCCATAGAACAAAATCATTAGTAGGGGATTCCCACTACCACCATAGATGGATTCGGCCAAGGAGAACCAAATCCGCTAGCAAGGAAGAATCCTTTTACCATTGTAAGTAAGACCTCCTACCTCCCCTAATTAAAAATATGCTTCCAAGGCCAACCATTTACCAAATTCTTATCCCAAAAATCCTCTAAGGTGTAAACCAAGTCCACTAATCCCTCTCCTTCTAAACCCACTACCTCATCCACCAAATATACTCAAGCTTCCAAGGTAGCACCATCCTCACAATGCAAAAATTATGTCATCCCTAGAAATCAAGCTCATTCACCATGTCTTAATTTTATTATGTCGAACACATAAATGAGACTAAAGTCCAAATCATAGAGATGGAATCTTTGAAAATGCACCCAGATCGGTTGAAGAGATTCTTCGATGCCATCAAAAGTGGTAGTCCAAATCCTAATGTTATAAATCCCAATTCTAAAATGCTACTACCCACACCACCTACACCTCCCTCATAGAACATGCTAAGCACTTAGTACATCCAAAATAATACGTTATAACCCTTCTACCTATCCCTTCTAGTCAAAGCCTACCAACACAATAATTGTATCATACATTCTAGAGCCTCTGATAATGTTATGCCCATTAAAGTAGACAATGCCATAGGACTTACCTTGACTCATGTAAATGGATATTACTATTCTATGGAATTCAAATAAGTAACATTGGTGGGTAGAATAAAAGATGCACTGGTGGCTTTGGCTGACTTTCTGAAGAAGAAGGTATTTCTCACAATTCTAGTAGTCGATATCCCAACGTCTATTAACATGTTGTTAAGTTGAAGTTTTTATAGAGACTTTGGTGGAGCACATTGGATTGATCCTCCGTGATAATTCTTGTAAAAGGAGATATGAAAATTTGTTTCTTGTTCGTAAAATGAAATATACAGTCCAAAATTTAGATGATCTGAGAGAAAAATATATTGTTCCAAGATAGCGGGATGGGGAATTATTTCCTCATATGTAAGGGATGAAAATATTCCTTTTCTCACCAAATAGGAATACGATCATCTTTATACCATAGATTTCGATGGAATCCACTCAAGTATACAGGTCTAGAGTGGGCATTATCTTAACTTCTACCTCATCGGAGTTCTTTCCATTCTCATACAATTTGTAATTTGAGAATACTAATAATATTGTAGAATACGAGGCTCTCCTCGAGATGGAAATTGCTGATTCTATGGGCATCAAGAATCTTAAGTGTCTCATAGAGATGCAGAGGTAATATTCAAGCAAGTAAGAAACCAATATCAAGTTAAAAATTCAAGACTCTGACACTATAGAAATAGAGTATGGGATTGTATTAAATCCTTTGATGCTTTCTCCATCTAGTCTATTACTTGAGAGAAAAATTAAATAGTCGACTCTCTTGACCGTCATCCTCCTTGGTGACGCCTCATCCATCCTTCAAAAAAGACAAGGTGACTATGGAAATGGTTTTTAAACCAAGAATTCCTGATAATGTGAAGCACTGGTAGGTATTTAACGATGATAATCATCTCCTTTCCTTCTTGGAGTGGAAAGATAATTTCAGCAGTCTCTTCTTTTAAGGAAGTGAAAATCCATACCGAGAGTAAGTTGCATAAGAAGAAAAGAAAGGAATCAAAGGGGTTAATGAATTAGTAATCAAGCTTAAAGGGAATAATATTTTGAAAGACCTAGTGTTATTGGAAGATATTTTTGATAAGCATGAATGATTCATCAATGATAAAGCCAAGGAATCATCAAGGTGTACCACTAAGTTTGATAAGGAGAACATTGGCACCACAGAGTAACCCATATTGGTAAATATTGGAAAATGTTGCTCTCTCACTCTCCCAAGGAGAAAAAGAGGTTCACACCACTATTTAAGAAATATTATGATGTCTTGGCCTATTCTTATGATGAGCTCAAATCATTTTAGCCAAAAGAGATGCATCATTCTATCCCCTCAAGTTGGAGGCCAAGTCCTTTAAGAAAAAGCAAAGGGCATATAACCCAAAGATAATGTATACAATCAAAGAGAATATGTTGAAATAAATAATTATCTTTTCTATCCACCACTCAATGCAGTAGCAAAACATCATTCTAGTGCAAAAGAAAAATGGAGAAATAAGGATCTTTGTGGAATTTCACAACTTGAACCATGCCTCTTTAAAAGATAATTATCTTCTTCGATCATGGATCACATCCTGTAAGCATTCATAGGGTCTGAAATTCTCTCATTTCTTGATGGCTTCTCGAGGTACAATCAAATTGAAGTAGTAGAGGAAGATAGAATCAAGACAACCTTCACCCCACATTAGGGAAAATTTTCACACAACATAATTCTTTTTGGTCTAAGCAATGTGAGAGAAACCTTTCAAAGGGAGATGGATCTTGCATTCAAAGACTCGAAAATTGCATTGTGATGTATCTAGATGATCTCATAGTCTTCTCAAATAAGAGGGGATACCATATCCACCATCTAGAGTAGGTACTCATAAGATGCATGAAGCATGGCATATCCTTGAATCCAAAAATGTATATTTAGGGTAACTAAATGAAAACTCCTTGAGCACATAATGAAAAAGGAAGGGGTGAAGATCGACCCGAAAAGAATCAAAGTTATTCAAGAGTTGTCACTTCCCACAAGCAAGAAGGGGGTACATTCCTTCTTTGTGAAGGTCAATTTTATTTGACGCTTTGTCCCATACTTTGCCAAATTGACCAAGCACATAACCATCATGATGAAGCCACAAGATAATTTCAAATGGAACAAATAAGGAAAGATGGCATTCGAGGAAATAAAGGAAGTAATAGAAAAGGCCCCTAATTTGGTGTGACCAAATTTTGATAAGGATTTCATCTTATATTTTTATGCTTCAAAGCACATGTTATCGACTATCTTGGTGGGAAAAAATGAGGAATGTATAGAAGCCCCTATTCTTTCATGATCTCACAACTAAAGAATCATGAAATGAAGTATAGCCGCTAGTTAGAGAAACACTCTTATGTGGTGGTCATGGTGGTGAAGAACTTTAGGTTCTACATCCTCAACTCACACACCATAGTGATGGTACCAGGATCGACTATCAAGTCCATTCTCACTCAACAAGATCCAGGATCAAAAAGAGGTTATTGGGTAAAGCAAGAATCCAAGAGTATGATTTAGAGATCAAGCCTTATAATCTAGTCATAGGAAATGGATTGTGTAGAATACTTATAGAAGATGATGCCTTCATGGTCAAAAATTATAAATGATAATGTCTATGTTGTGAATGTGTTAGAAAGGACTTACCCCAAGTTCTTTTTATAAGCACAAAAAATGAATTGTATGATAATATTTATTACTTCTTGACCTATGGTGAGTGCCCTCCTCACCTAGATTATAAGAAATGGAGAGCTCTCAAGTTAAAGGAAGCCAAGGTTTTCATCTAGAATCATGCACTCTATAAGAGGGGATTCAATGGTTGTTGTCTCAAGTGTGTTGACAAAGAACAACAAGAGTAGTTTTTGAAATCATATTATGATCTAACATGTGGTGGAAAATTCATAGAAATGGTTACAAGTCGTAAGATCCTCTAAGGAAGATATGATTATCCAAACCTCTTTGCAGATGCCCAAGAATGGGTATCTAAGTGTGAAGCATGTCAACAGCTTCATTAGAAGAGCACAACTTGTTGTGCTTCCTCTCAAGCCAGTGATAATTGAATAACCATCCCAATAGTGGGGTTTGACTTCATCGAGTCTTGAATCCTCACGTGAGTGCATGCCACTCTTATGTGCTCACATCGATAAATTATTTCACAAAATGGGTAGAGGCCATTCCAAAAAGAAAGAAAATACCGAAATAGTATGTAATTTCATCAAGGAGAACATCATTGTTCATTTCGGTATACCCCAAAGATCATGGTAGATAGCACCACATACTTCTCTTTAAGGGATCTAAATGAGTTCTATTATAGATTTAGAATCTCACCGTTACACACATCGACTATTACCCACAAGGGAATGGTTAAGCATAATGAAGTAAGAAAAACATTGTGACCATAGTACATAAATTAGTGGATGAAAATCAATGGGGCTAACACAAGAAGTTATATGATGTGTTGTGGGTAGATAAAATAACCCCAAATAAATCCATTAGCATGTCCTTGTTTCAGTTTCTCTATGGGATAGAGGAAAAATTCCAGCTACAAAGTGGAGATACCAACAAAGAAGTTTATTCAAGTGGTAGATGATGGGTAGTATCATGATGCCATTGATAAAAGGATTCTATTCCTTGAAAATCTTGAAGAAGATAGATGTAAGGTGGTGGATAGAATTAAAGCTCATAAGTTGAAGGTGAAAATATTATTTGATAAAAATTCAAAGGCGTGAGAGTTCAAAGTTGGATATCTTGTTCTACTATGGGACAAGTGAAGAGAGTTAAAGGGTAGCCACAGGAATTTTGACTTGTTGTGGCTCGGGCCATTCTAGATCGTGGAATTTCAAACTGCCTTATCTCGAATGGAATGTCGTTAGAGTTACCCCACAACAAGAAATATCTAAAGTTGTATAAGCAAAGTGAAATTGGGTTATCCTTGCATTGTACCATATGTGATTTAGGTGTGTATTTCCCTTTCCTTTCATGTGTGTTCTTTCCCTTTACGTGTGTTGTGTGTATACTTCATCTAACTATTTGTTTCGAATGACTCGTGAAGCCTAACGGATAAGGCACTCGGTCATATCCGAATGTTGAGATTATGGGATTTATCATGTCATGTCATCATTGTGCTTGATCCATAACATGTTCCCAATCTAGAGCCATATGTTTTCCCATGTTTTTACATGGGAAAATTCACTAGAAAACATGATAACCATACCCTTGTTATCCCCATTTTGAGTTCACGACAAAACGATCGGATAACCCCTACGAAAATTTTCAAGTTCATTTTGCATTATGGCCTATTTTTAAGAAAATCAGGTTTTCGGGTTTTACCAACTCGACATGAGTTTTAACATGCTTTATGTCGACTGTCTTCCGAAACCCGAAACCCGCCTTGTATTGAGAAAATCGGGTTTTCGGATCCCCAGCGCATCGGAACATCTGCAATCCAAAACATGTTTTATGCCCCATGTTTTCCAATTCCCAAGTCCGCTTAATCCTTTGTATCGGGTTTTCGGGCTATGTAGCATCTAAGCACCTCATGCTTTATGCATCATGTTTTCCGAAACCCGAAACCCGAATTGCACTAAGTCCCCTCGTGTCGGGTTTTCGGACCTCCCAAACATGCTGACATGGCATTCATGCCGAGTGGTCGGTGAGTTGGCACGTGCCGAGCTGAAGTGTATTAATTACCAATTTTCTTATAAATACGTGGATTTCCACGTCATTCTTACCATTCGTATTTTTAATTCGTGGAATTTTTGTGCGTGCTCTTCCGTTTTCAAAACCCGAAAACTCACCTTGCTCGATTGGATCGTCTGTTTTCGATCTTACATTTCTCGAATTGAAGGTATTTTTCTTTCCCTTCTTTATTCTTGGTTTTTATGGATCGATTGAGCGTATTTTATTCCCAATTTCTTGCCGGGTGTTGAAGGTTTTCTTTCCTTCTTCTTTCTGTGTTGCTTTGGAAAGGGTTTTAGGTTTTTAGGGTTTATCTCTTTTGAGACTATTCCTTGATGCTGTTTCTTCCAAGTTCTATTATATGCATGGAACATGAATAATAAAAAAGAAGGAGATTACATGTTTTGGAATTCAACGAAAAACCCTGTTTTTCTTCTTGGGTTTTGAAGATTGTTTTGCAGAGCGAGACCCGAAGTGTATTGACTGGATTAGCGCGCGGCTTTCTCAAAATTCAAGTATATTGAAGTGTCGGGTTTTCTTCCAGCTTCGACATCCACAAACAGTGTCGGGGTTTTCTTCCGTGTCCGACATCAAAAGCAAGTGCCGGGTATCTCCGAGTTCCCGCTATCAACGCAAGTGTCGGGCTTTGCAAAGTTCCGACATATCAAACTTGTCGGGTTCTTAGGGTTTTCCACATCCTCCTCGCCGTGCTCGGAATCTTCTATTCTTCCGCATATTCAATGATCGGGATTTTCAAAGTGTGGATAACATCTCCTGAGCTTCGAGCCTTTCTCCCTTCAACGTTCTTCATGTCGGATCCTGGTCCATCTCAGAGAAGGCCGAGAAATCTAGCAGATGAAGTACAAATTCAAGAAGCCGAATCTCCATCATATATTGATTGCAATTATGATATCGTGGGACACCGAACTTGGCAATATAGATATGGATGACTTCTCGAATAGGGTGAAGAGTTCCTCTCAAACCCCATGGATGACGACTTTAGCTAACAAAGGGCTTGCCCTCTCGCGAAGAAGCTTTCCCATGTCCGCCCAATGTCCGTAATTTGTTTTGGCTTGTGCGTCTAGTTATGACTCGCTTCTCGCTCCGTGAAGAGCCGGCCGGTGAGGTAGTGATCGTGCTAGATGGAGCATATTTTGATGATCTTCTAAAACTACCTAATTTCAAGAGTATGGGGACTCGAACATCAAGTCGGCTCAGAAGGCCTAGGATAGTAATCAGGAAGACTGCATTAAGGATGTCAATAAGAAGTTCCTGGTCAAGGCTAAACCAGCAGTATCTAGATTTCCAAGGACTATCCCCAGATGTGATTTCATACAAGAAATCAATGATATTATCACCCTACTGAGCCGGGTTTTTGGCTTGCACGCTCGAATCAAATGTATTTCATGGATGGATGTATCGTTTATGGTCACCATCAAGAAGAATCAGCAAGGGATTGACTGGGGGACCCTTATCAGCAATGAAATTGATTCTCAGATGACGACAGTCTTATCGACTGGAAAGTTTTATATGTTTTCATATGTGGCTTACGCAGCAGCCGGGATGAGGAACTATCCCGGGCTGGATACTAAGGGAAGCAGAACGACAAACCCAGTTTATAAATATTTCCCTCAATTGACAAAGAAGGGGTCAAAAGATCATTTCAGGAGGGTAAATGATGCCTTTTTCTATGAGAATATCTGCAAGCTGAACCCAGAGCCGAGGAAGACGAGAGTCTCAGATGAGGCTTGGACTGAAGTATCCAAATGGGGGTGTATCTTCTTGCAATTCAAGAAGTTTACATATCTTCGAACAGTCATGTACTCGGGAGAGCCTTTCCATCTACCTCGCTATCCAGGGGATAGATTGATATTGATAGAATTGGTCAGACAGCTATTGGATTTTCACAAATTCCAACAAAGCAAGCATAAGGCAGTCAGTATCCTTCCCAATTTCTATCGGAGATATACTTGCTCGACAGTAGCAAAGGCCAAAAATGTTGAATGCGAACTTCAGGAAAAATTGAAAAAGCATATGAAGTCTCGGGATGGTTTTGACATCCGAGGAGTGCTTAGAGCCTATGGAGCCCAACATCTGCACAGGCCTGACATTGAGGATATATGGGTTGATCTCACAGAACGGAGTTGCGTTCGCAAAAAGATAATAGTAGGTTGACTATTGATGAGATTCAGACGCTGGAGCTTTCTGATTTGCCAGATGGCACGACTGACAATGAAAGTGTGTTGGATATGTCCTATGATGGGCTTAATGAGGATCAATACGTTTTCCCACCTATTGATTGGTCAACCAAATAAAAGCCTCTATTACGATATAGGTCGGCTCTCATTCTTGCTCGCACCAAAAATGGCTCTCCTCTCTTGGGAATGAATTTTAAAGATGACAAGTTTCCAAAGTTGGCTTTTGCTTGAGGCGGCCCTCCAAAAAGGAAAAGGACAGAAAGTCTTCTAAGGCACCTATAAAGGTCAAGATTGTCAAAAAGAGGAAAGAAAGAGAAATCTCTTCAATTGTCTCTCCTGTAGAAACGGTGAATGTGCCAGAATCACCAACACCACCAGAAATAGGAGAAATTAATTTGGAAGAAGGAGGAAGCCAGCTCTTGACTTCATCATTTGTTGATTATCAAACCAAGAAACTTTGTCTCTTGCATCCCGTGCTTTGGAAACCGAATCTCGTGCCTCCCCCTCAACAACCACTCCAACCTCCTCATTCCCCATCCACTTCTTCTGTATGGCCGGTATTTTCTCCGACTCTCACCCCTCTCTGTTGGAACCCAAGTGATCACCAAAGACGCCCCAACCTCGTACCTCTCTTTGTTGCATCTACTACCACGTTGGCTCCGTTCCCCCAATAGTAGAATCTTCTCCCGAGAGTAGAATACCGATTCTTACAACATTGGCAATTTCCTCCGATACGCCACAATGGCTACTCGAGCAAACTCCGAGGAAGAGGAAAGTGATTGTACTCTACCACCTTTGATTTCAACTCACTCAAGGCTTCTACTGTGAAATCAGCCAAGAAACCCAAAACAGCTTTCAAGGGTTTTGGTAGATGCTTCAGAGATAAGTTCGCAGAGATCGCCACTCCTCACCGACAAAACTAGAGAGGATATAATAAATTGCTGATTATCGTGGTAACTGGGTGGCTCTAGGAAAGTAACAAAAGAAGGGCGTAATAAGATGCAAAGGATTCCATATACTTCCCGTGTGCAAAATTTGAAAGAAACAAAGGACAAAGCAGAGATGAACTTAAGAGAAAAGTGGAGCAAATTGACAGAGTTTTGCTTAAACTCTCAAAACCCCTTGAATCCATACCACCTTCTTCTGTTTCTGCCGGATTCGATTTCTCATCGGTGCCTACAATTGAGAAGATTGCTAAACAAGGAAGGGTGGTTGATGAATGGGTCCAAAGGTTGCTCCAACAGGGGAAGGAAGTAATACAAAGCGTTGTGAAAGTTCATCAATCTGTGGGAGACATTCAGAAAGATGGAGAAAAGATGGATGAGGAGATTTCTCAAGAAATTGGACAGCTTGATTTGACTTATGAAGCTCTCCAAGTGTTAAAGCAAATACCAGCACATCTCTTGGTTGAAGAAGGTATTCTCCCTCATACGGATAAGCATTTCCAGCTGACCAAGGCCATCAGATTTAGGGTGAAGATTCTCAACGAAGCCTGCGCTAAGTTGAGAGAATCAAGGGATAAACTGATTGATGGGAAAAGTGATTTAGAAGAAGAGTTGCTGAAGATTTGTTCAAAGGTGTCAGTAGGAAATTCAGGTGTACTATCAGCGGATGATCTCTTCAAACAATTCCAAGAGTCTGTTCAGCATGAATCAATGCTCGGATTTGATCTTGAAAAGATGGACCGGTTGGTAAAGATTGAGCATTCTTTGGAGGCCTTGAGAAAACTCAGCAAAGGATTGAAAAAGCTTCCCGGCACTGCCAGCGATGTTCATGAAACTTGCGAAATTTGGAATGATCATTCCACTGCACCTGATGAGAACGAAATGCAAGGCATAATTCGAAAGTTCCAGGAATTTCAGAGCAAACAGTCTCAGCAGGAGGAAGAAAAAGAGGAAGGAGCAAAAGATGATGATTCGGATTAAGTCCCAACGTCCCATGTCATTTCTATTTTTAGATTGACATGTCTTTTTTATTTCCGTTTTGTCATATTTTTGATTCATACTTTGACTTGATCTCTTGCGTGAGAATCATGCAAAACTGAACTCTAGTTAACATGCTACTTTTTAGGATCTGCCCTATTTTATCTCTAGTTCCTTTTGTTATAAATAAGGGATGCCTGTGCATTGGAAAGGATGGAGATTTTTGGAATATTTAGGTGCTATTGGAAAGGAGAAAAACTTTGTGTTTTCATTCAATCATTTTGAAGAATAGGAATTGATATCATTTTACGTACTTTGTGTTGTGGAATATATCTTACTTAAGACAATGTTCTTATGTTCATAAGCTATTCTTTGCATAGCATCTTAGTGTTTCGATTATTTCGGACATTATATTTGTGATCTAAAATCGTATGATTATTTCGTGTCTCGCGTTTACTCGAAAGAAAATACGTTTCTCCCATTTCTTTTCTATTATGCTTCTTTCATCAGAATGCTTTCTAATCCAGCCATTTAAGAAAGAAATACCCTTGAATCATGAATGTGGATTTCGGGATTTCATTCCAACCCCCAATGGTTAGATTAGTGTGAATACTGTATATATTGTTTACCGTGTTTTAGATTAGCAATAAACAGGCAGCCTCACCTGTCTTTGAGGAGGGATTTAATCCCATGTACTGTGGTTGAACCTCATATTTTGGTTTGACAAAATATCCAACCAACAACCCTATTGTTGAAAAACTTCAATGTCATAACTTTCTAGACACCCCGGTCAACCTATCCCTCGTGTCACATATCCTATCCTCCCAATGGTCCTTATGTGTGCTCCATCTTTCCCTATAGGTGATTTAAGAATAAAAATACCATTTAAGAACTTCAAGAGCAATATCTCAAAAAGTAGGTTTTCAAGAAATCTTAGGAAGGGCTATCATCAGCCTTTCTAAGCCAATTGCATAATCTTCGAGTAGTTTCAAAGGTCTAAATGAGTTTTATTCAGGATCGAGGATCATTTTTCAACTAATTTAGGAAGATTGTGGAAAGATTCGGAGGTTTAGGATCCAGTTCACCGAAAGTGGGTTTTTGAGGTCAAGGAGCTTGCATCGTAAAAGAGTACCTAAACTTCAAGAGGTGAATATGAGAGATTCAAAATGATTTGAGATACAAACAAGATATAAATGGAAATAATTTTCAATCCTCTACATGGTGATGAAATCAGACCCATCCTAAACCCCATGCATTTTTCTATCCAACTCATTCTTTCCAAGCACAACTGGCGGTCCCAAGAAAAAAATAAGTTATTTAGGGTGTTTCAGTCATAATAAAGGAATTTTACCCATTTCATCCTTCTATAAATTACTTTTCCAT